>JASEVX010000005.1:31452731-32052731 GCA_031761405.1 Serripes groenlandicus
CTATTTTTTGACAAAATATGTTCGTCTGCCTGCAGAATTGTCGTATGAGGGAAAGTGGTTAGTTAACCTAAGTAACTTTTGTAGGTCACTAGTTGTTATCCAAGCTAGCGCGTCACGCTATGATACGCTGTACACACGTTGTACTACGTTATGAGCTGCGTTATGCTATGATACGCTGTAACACGTTGTCTACATTATGAGCTGCGGTTATGCTTTGATACGCTGTAACACGTACTAGCTTATGAGAGCGTCATGCTATGATACGCTGTAAACATTGTACTACGTATGAGCTAGTCGTTATGCTATGATACGCTGTAACACGTTTGTACTACGTTATGAGCTGCGTTATGCTATGATACGCTGTAACACGTTGTACTACTTATGAGCTGCGTTAGGCTAGGATATTTTACCATGTACAACATTGTGCTAAGATTGGTTTGTTGTGGTATGCTATATATGATACACTCTGTCGGGTCAATGTATTGAATATTTTTCAACAGTCTTGGTAGAGGGTCAACATGCCTAGACATATGGATCATAACGAGGCACAGCGTGGCACAATGAGGCAATAGCGAGGCGGTAGCGAGACATAACCTGACTTTGATATTGGTTGTCCCTTTTAAAGTTTGTCACAAACGGAAATACAACTAGGCGACAGCGTGGCCTAGGACCGTGGCAAACAGAAGTGGTCCACCCGCTGAATTTCAAAATAGTGGGTGTCAGGAAACGGAGTACACGCGAGGTCAAAACGTGACACTATGACTGGGGCATTAGGGAATACAGAAATTAGTATCACTCAGAGCCTCTAGATAAGGGGTATTTTAATTTTAAAATCCTTATTTGACATTCAAACCCTATGTTGTGGGTACCTCAAAAGAATCATCTCAGTTAGACGATTCTTTTTGAGTACCCACAACATAGGATTTGGTTGAGTATAGAGAATATTGTGGAAAAAGACTGTTCACTCCCTCGTATCTAGTCCCTCTGGGTGGGCCACTGATCATGCAACATGTTGACTCAGTTCAGTTTGATGTAACATTTATGTCGGAGTACTGGATCAAATTGTCTCCAGTTGGATAAACAATATCTCAGAGAGAAGAAAAAAAGTTTGGATAATGTAGCAGCTGTGAATGGTAAATCCTTGATGGTGCTAATGTGCTTGCTCCCAAATTACAAACCCATGGTTGCCAAGCTTTTAAACCATTAATCATTAAGTAACTCATCCATTTTAAAACCTTTTCCTTTATTTTGTTCCGGTCTTTTAACCCTTCCCTCCATATAGACGCTTCGGACACCCTGCAGCAGATGGCTTTTTGCAAGCATAGTGATAAAGAAGAATTGCTCAAAATGAGCAATTTCTCTTTTTGCCACATTACGTGTCCACTTTTAGTCATTGGTTACCATTCAATTAAAGAGATTTTCTATTTTTTTACAAAATATGTTCAAAGTCATCTGCTGCAGAATTGTCGTATGAGGGAAGGGCTTAAGCCTCTGTTGAAAATAGGAGTCATTGTTTCAACCCTAATTCCCACATACGGAAGGCTTTTCTTAAGCAGACGACTTTTCCAAAACATTGTGTAAAAGAAGAAAATTGCTCATGATGAGCAATTACTAATTTTGCCACATGCCTTTCCACTTTTAGTCTGTGATTATCCATTGATTCAATTATAGGGATTTTCCATTTATTGACAAAATGTGTACAAAGTAGTCCTGCTGCAGATTCTTGTACATGGAAAGGGTAAATCCCTACAATGACATGGAAGCCCTCTTGCTGATGACTTGTGGAAAAATAGAGAAAATTAGAACCAGGCAGTCTGATCATGATCGGTTAGCTGTTGAGAAAATTTTTGCTTTTGCTACAATATGTTAGAACTTTTAAGTAATTATCGTAACCTTTATTTGCAGATTTACGTTTTCCATAATACTTTTCAGAGATTATTTTGAAGTCATCTGCTGCAGAGTTGTTGTATGTGGCAACGGATTGATTCCTACAATGATATGGATGCCTTGTGGAAAATAGAGAAATCTATACAGGCGGCGAGGGGCAGTCTGATCCATGATCGGTTGACAGTTTGCCAACTAGCAAATTAACCCTTTCCTCATACGACAATTTTGCAGCAGACGCATTTGAACATATTTTGTCAAGGAAAAATAGAAATCCTCTGATAATTGAATGGATAACCTATGCTAAAGTGGAAAACATTGTGGCAAAAGGAGTAATTTGCTCGTTTTGAGCTATTTCTTCGTTGTCACTATGTTTTTAAAAAGCTGTCTGCAGCAGAGGCGTCAGAAGTGTGATACTGAGTTAAAGGGTTAAGCAGTTTCTTTAGCTGTTTATGACAAAATATATTATACTCTATACAGTGTGATTTTGATTGTACTGTTTTTCAATCTTACATCCACTAGTTGAACGGTCTTTTGTATGTCCGCCAGCCTAGATGTTATACTTTTTCCTCAGTTGTTTTCGAGCATATATCTTCACAAAAATATCACATCATATAAATTGTAATGCGAAGTGCCAATAAATTCGTTTTAGGCAGGATGGAGATTTATGAAGCAGATATTGTCAGAGATCGAAGTTAAAATTAAAACATAGTAAAGTGGGCTATTTTAAAAAGAGTTGGTACACAATTCAACTATTTAGCAATAATCAGTTGAAGCCTTGTATTATATTTAGTGAGCTGTGCTCCGTAAAATGGAGTATGCTCAAGTAATCACCCTAGTGGCAGTATGTGGTGTAATTTGTCTTCAGAAGATATAGAGATGTTGCATGTTGTCAGTAATAATAGGAGTTATGGTTACCCCCCCCCCCCCCCCCCCCCCCCCCCCCCCCCCCGATAATGTAACCCTTTCCCACATACAACAAATCTGCAGCAGACAACTTTATACTCATCTAGGTAAAACTATAAAACATCTCTATAAATGAAAGTATAATGATTGAATTGAGTAGGAAACATGGTGACATCAGGAGAAATTGCTCATTTTGAGTAATTCCTTTTGTCACAATGTTTTCAAATAGCCGTCTGCTGTTAAGATGTCAAAAAGCGTCTGTATGTGGGAAAGGATTTAACCCTTTCCCACTTACAAACACATTTTGAGGCATCTGAAGCAGAAGCTTTTTTGAAATCATTTTGGCAAATGAAGAAATTACTCGTCATTAGCAATTACTCCTTATGTCAATATTACTCCTTATGTCATAATGTTTTCACTCTTATTTGACAATGAAAACTGTTAAATTGTATGCCAATATGTTTTTGAAGGTATTATTGCTGCAGATTTGTTTAATGGAACATTGTCTGTTGCCTGCCAAGAGCCGCGGTAATTAATTCAGTAATTGTGAATCAAAGAATGTCTGACAGATGGACAGACAAAAATGAGAACACAGATTCTTCAGTGTCACAACAGAAACCTATCTTTACCCATTAGAATTCATTGATGAAATATATATTCACCAACCTTGTTTATCACAGATAGGTTGAAACTTATATTATCCTTTCCCACTAGTCATTTTCTGCCAGTAGAACAACTTTGAAAAAAAAAGATGGATCTTTTTTTTTAACCCTTTCCCTCATATAGACGCTTTCTGACGCCCTCTGCAGCAGACAGCTTTTTGAAAACATAGTGACAAAACGTGCAATTTCTCCTTTTGCCACAAGGGTTAAATGAAGGTTACACTGATTTAGATTGAATGCATATTGATAACCTTTTGACAAAAGCGATACCAAACTAAGAACAGAGAACCAAATAAAAATGGATGCAAGTTTCTTACAAAAGACAATAGCATCATATTTCATTCTGGGTACAGTTACAGCTATTATGCATGAAAATTATCCAAAGATATTTTAGATTATGCCTGTTGCTACATGACGGTTGCATGGTAAACACTTACCCAGGAACTAGAATGAACTTGGCTATCTGATTATCTCTCCACAACAAAAACTTATTCATAAATATGTTTACAAGTTTGACTGTATCACCACTCCATTGAAGCACAGAGATTGTCCCGATGTTCACTATATCTTTGGTTAACCCTTTCCCAGGATCATACGACAATTCTGCAGAAGACGACATTGTACATATTTTGTCAAAAAATAGAAAGTCTCGATAATTGAATGGATAACCTAGGACTAAGAGTGGAAAACATTGTGGCAAAAGGAGAAATTGCTTATTTTGAGCAATTTCTTCTTTTGTCACTGTTTTCAAAAAGCTGTCTGCTGCAGAGGCGTCAGAAAGCGTCTATATGAGGGAAGGTGTTGACTCTTTTAATCTGGTGAATTAATGCTGTTCCTCATATTATTGTTATTTGAGGTCTTTCAAAGGCTGTGAAAAAAGGATTTTGTTGGAGCTTAACACCGTTTTAAAGATTTTTTCGGTCATATCACAGGGGGGGCCAGTTCACCTACTCATGTGTTTCCTAGCTTTCTCACACCAGTGCTCCACACCTACTTCCAAAGCAATTGACTGCTTCTCCACATAGACTGTTAGTCCATTGGTGACAAATGACACAAATGTCTCAGTGACAGAAATAATGTTGGCCAAGCTGGGATTCAAAGTCACAACCCCTGGATTGAGAGCCCACTTTGCTATCAAACTGAGCAACCGGGGCTTCAAATCAGAGAAAAGAGGATGTGTGTGTGTGTTGTCTGCTTTAGCAGGGGGGGGAGGGGGAGGAGAGAGAGAGAGAGAGCACATGTAGCAATGAGAGAGACAGAGAGACAGAGAGGAGAGAGAGAGAGAGAGACAGAGAGGAGAGAGAGAGAGAGGGAGGGGGGAAGGAAGGAGAGAGAGAGATAGAGAGAACAGGTAGCAATGTTTACATGTGGTTGATCTTGTAGATTATCTGTGGACGGAAATCCCTAACCCTCAATGTTATCTTGTAATCTGATAAGGAGCTGACCCCTTAAAAGGTAAAAATCTTAACATGTTACCTCATAATGCTAGTTTTAGACTCAACCCAATTCAAGAAATTATATGCAGAAAAGTAACAATTTAATGGAGAAATGAAGTTATGCATTTGAGAAAAAGAAGGAAACTTTGCTAGCATTTATAAGTGTAATGGACAATTTCCTCTTTTCCCAAAGCATTTTTCTTTGAAATTATTTACAGTACAGTAATGTCAACATATGTTTCTGTTGTGAAAAGGGTTAACCCTTTCCCACATACAGATGCTTTCTGAAGCCTCTGAAGCAGGCAACTTTTAAAAACATTGTGGCAAAATAAGAAATTGCTAATGATGAGCAATTTCTCCTTTTGCCACAATGTTTTCCACTTTTAGTCATTGATTATCCATTCAATTATAGAGATTTTCCTTTATTTGACAAAATATGTTGAAGGTCGTCTGCTGCAGATTTCTTGTACAAGGGAAAGGGTTAAACATTGACATCCATGTCTTTAAGGGACTTAAGAAAAAGGGAAGTCAAATGATTTAATGTTTTGAATGTTTTCTTTCCATTAATTCTTGACCAATACTTATTTGGTTGGTCCTTCCCTTAATATCTCAATGAAACAATTATTTGATGTTATTCTAATGGTATGAAAGGTTTTGTAATTTAGCATTATCATAATGGTTTGTGCAGTTAACTGTTTTCTCTTGTTTATAATGCAAGAGATGAAAAGGGTGCATTTTTGACTGTTTTTCACATTTAAGTGGACAAAAGATCTTCTGTTTCAGTCCCTTCAAAACCAGCCTATAGATACACATCTTTATTTTTAACAGTTTTGAAGTCTTTTGTGAGATTTGTAAAAAATGCTGAAACTTTGTAGCCATATGAATAGAAAATCAGTGGCTCAAATCACACAGTAATGATGGTTTCTAAAACATGCTAATTTTGAAACTCAGTAAACTTAATTACTGGTTTGTTGCATCGAATTGTTCAAGTTGAAAGGCTCTTTTCAGCGTCAAAGATTTTTAGGGTTTATTTACTAAAAAAATCACACAACCTCGTGCTCTTGACTGTGCCATAAAGTTTTTGGAAGTTGCATGTGGTCGGACTTATATTACATTGGAGTTATATCTTGTAACAAACTTGGAAAATTTGCTTGGATATACTTACTGACTTTATACCACATTTAGTATATATCAATCATCTTGGAGTTTGGATAAAGAATGGAGCTGTATTACACATTGGTAATTATGTTATTACTTCTGTTCTTTGTCTATGTTCATCTCTGGCTGTCTCATAACCTAATATGTTGAGCCCATAATAAAAGAGTTGTTGCGAAATATATATGTCTACATGTATGTTCATCACCGTTAACCCTTTCCCACATACAGACACATTTTTACGGATCTGCAGGAGGCAATATTTTTAAAACCTGGGAAAAGAAGAAAGTGCTCATGATGAGCAACTTCTCCTTTTGCTTCAGTATTTTCAACTCAACAATGGTACCGCTCTGCTGTCACATTTTAGCTGGATATTTTGGAAGTGGTCTCCAGTATATTTTGTTTGTATGTTGGAAATGGTTGAGACTTTCATTTGGTTCTCCCATTGAGAGGCAATAATGATAATAAAGACAGCTTCATGGACTCTTGATCAAATTCTGCCAATTTATAGACAGATTTCTAGAGAGTGTGTATAATATATTCTTCTGTCAAGGCCACCTTATAACCTTTTCCCTCATATAGACGCTTTCTGAGGCCTCTGCAGCAGACAGATTTTTGAAAACATAGTGGTCACAAAAGAAGTAATTGCTCAAAACAAGACATTTCTCCTTTTGCCACAATGTTTTCCACTTTTAGTCATAGGTTATCCATTTAATTATAGAGATTTTTCCATTTTTTGACAAAATATGATCAAAGGTGTCTGCTGCAGAAATGTCATATGAGGGAAAGGGTTAAACCCATTCCAACAGTTATGATGATTTATCCTTTTCCCTCATACAGACACTTGTTGATGCCTCTGCAGCAGATGGCTTTTGAAAACATTATGGCAAAAGCTGAAATTCCTCATTATGAGCAATTTCTCCTTTTGCCACAAAGTTTTTTTGTTTTTTTCATGAATTATTCATACCATCATGCATTTATAGATATTTTATATATTTTTGTCTTGATGCTTTCAAAAGGGTTAACTAAGTGTTGTTGAACAAGATAAACAATGACTTCTTGTTTCCACAATGATTTCTATAATTTGTTGAAGAGTTTAAAAACTTGTATTGGTGTATTTTTCAACAGATCTTTTCCATTCTTCAGCCATGTGGCCTTTTATCTGTCATGGCCTATTATCTTATTACCAACTGTTTTGTTTTTAGAGACTTAAAATTTTAAAACAGAAAAAAGATAGTTGCAACACATTAGGACCTGAGTATCTTGTATTTTTGCATACAAAAACAACAATTTTTGGAAAGGAGAAATTACTAATTATGAGCAATGTCTGTATTCCCTACAAAAGTGTTTTTTATAAAGTAGTCCATATGGTTGCCTTCTGCAATTTCCTTTCAACGACAAGTTACGTTACTTTAGTAGCTCAATTTAGCAATGAAAAATCGGTTATCTAGTAAATTGAAACCATCAGAAGGACGAGAATAGAACATTAATGCAAGTGAGGAACACTGAGCTAAAAAAAAGACATTGCTCAATAGGACAATAAACTCTTTCGAACATACATAAAACAAGAAATAAGCAGCCAACAGTTTTGAAAGCACCTAGAATTTCTGCATATGGTTTGAATAGGACTGATTGAAACAATTTAGGCAAAACAAGAAATTACTCATTGTGAGTAATTTCTGTATTTAAATTGCCTTTCAAAAGTAATTCTTCTGCACGTGAGAATTGGCTATAAAAGTTGACAAAAGAATCATAATCCTATCCTATTTCTGAAATCAGAGCTCTAGATAAGGAGTGTTTTGCATGTTCTGAAATCCTAATTTGACCTCGAAAACCTACGTTGTGGATGCTCAAAAGAATCGTATCGGTGAGACGATTCTTTTGAGTACCCATAACATAGGTTTTGGTGAGTCCTAATAGAGATATTATGGAAGCAAAGCCAGTTTACTCCTCCTTATCTAGTCCTCTGTGAAATATTTGTGGTCTTAGACAATGTAAAAAACAGTGTGTAGCGTGCTGGGTATGAATTCATGCGAGGTATGTGGCTGCACTATCAAGCAGGCCATCTTAATGGTAAATAAGCATGAAGCAGACATAATCTGACGGAAATAAACCCCCCTCTCTCATCAGTCTCTTTCCTCTGGATAAAACATGATTTTGACCTTCATAACCCTTAACCCTTTCCCTCATATAGCCGCCTCTGCAGCAGACGGCCTTTTGAAAACAGTGACAAAAGAAGAAATTGCTCAAAACAAGCAATTTCTCCCTTTGCCACAATGTTTTCCACTTTTAGTCACAGGTTATCCATTCAATTAAAGAGATTTCCTATTTTTTGACAAAATATGCTCAAAGTCGTCTGCTGCAGAATTGTCCTATGAGGGAAAGGGTTAAAGACATCTTCTGAACCTTTTCCAAGATGTAAATGCTTTCTGACACCTGCAGCAGACAACTTTTGAATTACATAACATAGTGGAAAAAGGTGAAATTGCTCCTGGTGGCCTTCAATAACATTCTCCTCCATCAATAGATTTTCCATATATATTTATATCAGTTTGAAGTGGGTATATTAGAGTCACCTCGGGTCAATCCGTTGCAATTTTCCTTGTCCAGAGTATAACTTGAAAACTACTGGATGGAACTTACTAAAACTTCATTACATGATGCAACACAGTTAGAGGAAGTGCAGTGTACAGGAACCATAACCATTTTTGCCTTATTACAGGGTTATTGCCCTTTGTTACTTTTTCTTGTTCGAAGAATAACTTTAAAACTACAAGATGGAATTTTATAGATCTTCACACAATGGTAGAGCATAATGAGAAGAAGTACAGTGTACAAGAACCGTAACTTTATTTTAACTCATTACAGAGTTATTGCCCTTTCTTACTTTTCTGGAGAATAACTAGAAAACTACTGGATGGAATTTAATAAAACTTCATTCAATGGTAAAGCACAATTAAAGGGAGAGCTGTGTACAAGACCCATACCTCTATTTAAGCTAATTACAGAGTTATTGTCCTTTTTAACTTCCTATCTGGGCGGCATTCCGGGGGGGTATTAATCACATTCAGTGATAGCTCTAGTTACAGATATTTTCAAAGTTGTCTGCTGCCTGTTTGTTGTTAACCCTTTGTCACATGCAGGCACATCTGCAGCAGAACACTTTTGATAACATTGTGGCTAATTTAGAAAATGAGAATTTTCTCAACTTGATCCAATAGTTATAATACTTTCATTTATACTGATAACCCATCAGCTTGTGGTAAAAGGTTTATTGAACTCTTTCTAATATACAACAAATCTGCAGCAGACGACTTAAAAAAGGTCTTGGCAAAAGTACTGAAGATTTCTATAAATGAAAGTGTAATTATTGAATATATTTGAAAACATAGAGGCAAAAGGCGAAATTGCTCATTATCAGCAATTTCTGCTTTTGCCACAATGTTTTCAAAATCATCTGCTGCAGAGGCGTCTATATGCGGGAATGGGTAAACCTTTTGCCTGATACCAATAGGACAGCCGAGTAGCAGACAGTAATTGTATCGTTACCCGCACCTTAGATATCATTAGTTCATCAGATGTTGTAAAAGCAGGCAAATTGAAACTAAATATAATGGAAATTGTTTAACCCTTTCCTTCGTACTACAATTCTGCAGTAGACGACTTTGAACCCATATTGTCAAAATATAGAAAATCACTATAATTGAATTGATAACCTATGACTAAAAGTGGAAAACATTGTGGCAAAAGGAGAAATTGCTTGTTTTGATTAATTTCTGCTTTTGTCACTATGTTTTCAAAAAGCTGTCTGCTGTATAGGTATCAGAAAGCGTCTATATGAGGGAAATGGTTAAAAAGAAAGAATGCATTCTTATTTGATTTATGACAAGTAAGAACTGTACTGATGGCTGCATGATGGGTAATTCTAAAGAATGAGGGAATCTGATTAGCTACTGTAGATCCTTTATGATTGAATTGAAAAAGGATTGTCAAGATAGGAAATATTCAACCCTTAACCCTTTCCCTCATATAGACGCTTTCTGACGCCTCTGCAGCAGATGGCTTTTTGAAAACATAGTGACAAAAGAATAAATTGCACAAAACGTGCAATTTCTCCTTTTGCCACAATGTTTTCCACTTTTTGTCATAGGTTATCCAATCAATTATGGAGATTTTCTATGTTTTGACAAAATACGTTCAAAGTCGTCTGCTGCAGAATTGTCGTATGAGGGAAAGGGTTAATGCCTTGTTGTAGACGACTTTTGAAAACATTGTTGGAAAGAGAGATATAACTCAAAACTTTATCAACTTTCAATTTTCCAGAAATGTTCGTTCTTATCGATTCTTCAGATGTTTCTTAACCTGACATGTGCAAATCTCATATCAGTTAGACAGTTTTTGCCCTTTCTAAAATCCCACATACTTACGCCTCTGCAAAGGACGACTTTTGAAAATTGCGTCAAAATGGAGAAATTGCTCATAATGAACAATTTATCCTTTTGCCAGAATTTATTATAAACGTCTCTATCAAAATTTATCATCCAATTTGTTTTCAATGTCATCTGCAGCAGGTTTGTTGTATGTGGGAAAGGGTTAACCCTCATACGACAATTCTGCAGCAGACGACTTTGAACATATATTGTCAAAAAATAGAAAATCTCTGTAATTGAATGGATAACCTATGACTAAAAGTGGAAAACATTGTGGCAAAAGGAGGAATTGCACGTTTTGTGCAATTTCTTCTTTTGTCACTATGTTTTCAAATAGCCGTCTGCTGCAGAGGCTTCAGAAAGCGTCTATATGAGGGAAAGGGTTAAAACCTTCAATTAGTAAGCCGTGGGTTGTGGTTGATGATGAATCATCGTGGTTTATAAAGAACTTCAGGGACTGTTATGGTCTTTAAGGGAAGGGGTTGAACAGGAAACTTCTTGGTGCGTTAGTGCAGCAGATGAATTTGAAAATAATACAAGGGAAAAAAAAGAATTTCCCCCAAAACAAGCAATTTGTCCTCTCTCAATGTTTAAAAATGTTTTTTTTCTTAAAGTTGTTTGCTTTGAAAGCTTCAAGGAAAAATTGCATATTCTGAACATTTGAATATATATTTTTCAAGTTGGACGAATTGTTCAGAATGAGTATTTTTGTTTGTTGACTATAATGTTTTCAAAACGTTTCTACAGTTTCTCAAATCTGTTATATGTGATTTTGAGGGAAAGTTACGGAAAAAAGCATTAATTTTGCCTTAGAAGAGTCCAAGTGAAATTAATACATATTAAGTCTTTCCCTCATATAGACACTTTCTGACGCCTCTACAGCTGAACGAGCAATTTCTCCTTTTGCCACAATGTTTTCGACTTTTAGTCATAGGTTATCCATTCAATTATAGAGATTTTCCATTATTTGACAAAATATGTTCAAAGTTGTCTGCTGCAGGCAGAATTGTCGTATGAGGGAAAGGGTTAACCCATTCCCACAATTACAACAAATCTGCAGCATAAGACTTTGACAACATATTGACAAAAATAAGATTTTTATTTATAAATGAATGATCATTGCAATTATTAAATAAATTTGAAAACATTGTGGCAAAAGGGGAAATTGTTTATTAAGAGCAATTTCTCTTTTGTAACAACGTTTTCAAAATGTTCTCTGCTGCATTGCAGCATCAGAAAGTGTCTGTATTTCCACTTTTCTAAAGAAATTCTCAATAGAAAAAGATTCTGGGATAATATTCGCCAATGAAATATGTACGTCAAAAGTCACTGGCAGTATGTTCAGAATATTAAATGAAGACCGTTATTGAGAAAATGGGCTGATATATTACATTTAACTGTCTTGGAGAAAAATGGAAGGCCACGAGACTTAATCAGAAATGTGCCATTTATGTCATTTGATTTCTAGTCATGTCTTTCAGAAATGGTTGGAGAATCTCTGATCTTTTTACCTTAACCCTATCCCACATGCAATAAATCTGCCACAGAAGCCAAGTTTGAATTTTTTTTGGAAAATTCTCCTTTTGACACACCATGGTTTCAACTCTTTTTCTGATACATTGAAAAACATGTCTACCATGGAGCAGGGCTTATTTTCCATATATGTAAATTAAGACTTATTGAAGTTCTACAATTGGCATGTCATGGGCCTCTTTGTTTCTTTTTCTGTTTGGAAAGTAGATGAAACTATCACGTGAATGGCCAATCGAAGAATGGGTAACAGAAATCAGTTATTGGTATAATTTGATTTCTAGTCATGTGTTGGACAAATAATTGCAGAAACAGTTAAACTGTTTACATAATGGTCCTGCCTTCCATGGATAATGGGCTCTCTGGAATTTACCAAATCACAAAATAGTTCTGCTGACAGCTAGATTACACATTTCTAAGAATCCATTCTTCTGAAATATGTCATTTGCTTTCTAGTCATGTCCAAGTTTAAAAGAAATGAATGGAGAATTATTTAGCCCTTTAACCCTCTCCCACATACATCAATATGCAGCAAATTACTTTGTAAACATCTTGGCAAAAACTATGAATTTTTTAATGACAGAAATTGTTACCATTTTGTAGATTTGGAAACATTGGGAAAAGGGGAACTGCTCACCATATTTTCAAAAGTTGTAAATTGACAAAAATTGTTACCATTGAATAGTTATTCATTGGGGTTTAATGCCGCTTTCAACATTATTTCAGTTATATCACAGAGACAGTTCACTTATTCATGATCCCTGGGTAAACAAACCAGTTCTAGGCTAGAAAACGTGCCTTGCCCAAGGGCACTCCACCATGACCGTAGTGCCGCGACTGGGGATCGAACCCGGGACATCCGGTTTCAAAATCCCCTACGCTAACCACTCGACCACAGCGGATTCCGCCATTGTATAGAGTAGGAAACATTGTGAACTGCTCACCATATTATCAAAAGTTGTATGCTGCTTCACTGACCCTCTAAAATGAGTCTCTATGTGGACTTCCTGTTTTTGAGTCTTTAACCCTTTCCCTCATATAGACGTTTTCTGACGCCCCTGCATCAGATGGCTTTTTAAAAACATAGTGACAAAAGAAGAAATTGCTCAGAACGAGCAATTTCTCCTATTTGCCACATATGTTTTCCCAATTTTTAGTCATAGGTATTATCCATTCAATTATAGAGAATTTTCTATATTTTGACACAAAATATTTTCAAAAGTCGTCTGCTGCAGAGTTTTTCGTATGAGGAAAATGGTTAAAATGATTTCAGCATTGTTGAAACAAACTGATCCCAAGATTCCAATCTTTTGCTGTTGAATAGTTTGAAAAAAATGGGACAAATTAATTTCATACAAAATCAATTTTCTTTCCCAAAAACTGACAATACCATTTGGAAGAAAATTACTTCATAATGTTTGATGTTGTCGAATGATTGTCTTAATTTGTTATTGCCTTGGGAATGGACATGATTCATTGAGAAGGGAGTGAAATATCATCTTGAATCAAATTATCATGTTTCTGCTATTAAATATTGAATTTTAAGAACATCTTGAACAGGTCAGAAAGAATGAAATCAAAGTTGGCTTACTTCTCAATTTAATAGATTCCTTTTTGGCCATGTGGTTAGTGATTTGGAATTCAGACATAATGTCCTGGGTTACATCCCTGCTCTCTACAATTATGGTGTGGTATAAATTCTCACGAAATGGCATTTTGATGTCAAAAATACATTACCAGTCATTTAATACCTGATATATAATCTCAATACCCTTAATTCATCCAAAAAAGAAGCTTGTGCAGCCATTCATAGCCCTCGCGCATGTGTGATATACACGGCCGTCGGTTATACCGGTGCACAGGCTATGAAACCCCACTTTTAATTTCTGGACACCGACTTACAGGCTAAAGATTTATTTCATTTTCTAAATTTATTTCTTCGTCTTTTAAGGCTCACGAAAGGTTTATTTCCTAGGCTTTTACTGATTAACCCTTTCCCTGATACGACAATTCTGGCAGCAGACGACTTTGAACATATTTTGTCAAAAATGGAAAATCTCTATAATTAAATGGATAGATAACCTATGACTAAAAGTGGAAAACATTGTGGCAAAAGAAGAAATTGCTTGTTTGAGCAATTTCTTCTTTTGTCACTACTGTTTTGCAAAAAGCTGTCTGCTGCAGAGGCGTCGGAAAGCGTCTATATGAGGGAAAAGGGTTAAATTGATAACCACTCATTGGACCATGGGATAAGAGTACTAGCTGTGATCTAATAGAAATACAAAATGTCTCTTTTTAGAAACAGCATAGAACAATTCAACATCTTGTATGTACACAGACCTTTCTGAGTTGTCTGCCTTGGTAGGTTACTGAGACACAAAGGGATTATTTCTCCTCTTCTTTCCCCAAGTGTCTGTCTCTTTGTCCGCTTGTCCTTCATGATTTCACACACTGACATATTGGCAGTGACAACGTAGCCCTTCAATTTTTTTACTTTGACCTTGGTTTGTCGATTTTCAATGTCAAATTTCGACAATCCGCACTTACCGTCTTCAGCGGTTTCTTGTTGTTTATCACTCTAGTAATCATGGTCTTGATCTAAACATTTCCAACATATAGATGCTTTTCAAAAGCCTCTGCAGCAGACGTCTTTTGAAAACACTGTGACAAAAGAAGAAATTGCTCAAAACAAGCAATTTTCTCCTCTTGCCAAAATGTTTCAACTCTATTTCAATAATTATACCTTTATTTCTAGAGTTTTTTCAAATCTTGTGTAGAAGTTTTCATAGTCGTCTGCTGCAGGTTTTGTCGTATGTGGAAACCAACATTTTCGATGCATATTGCAACAACTGAGAGACTTCATGTTTATAGCAGTATTCTTTCAAAAGTCATCTGCTGCAGATATGTTGTATGTGAGAAGAGGTTCTGTCAAGTTTATTTGTTTGGTTGTATATTATATAATTGAGATCCGTTTTCTCCTTCCAGATGCACCATCCTGTACAAATGAAGCCTGCTGCACAGTGAAAAAAGAAATGGTGAGCAGCAGACTGGTAAATGTTCATTTCTTTAACATCACAAAACACAGAACTCTAGATTAACAGGGGGAAGTAAATCTGACTGCGTTAACTGTTAACAGTTGTATTGCATTGAAACAGTTGAAAATATTAAGGATTTTTGATTTCCATTTTCAGTAATTTCTCATGTCACAATACATCTTTTCATAGACCTCTTTTTTCAGAGGCATTACATATCTACTGTATCAGGAAAAATGGTTAAACTTCCATCTCTCCTCAAAACCCTGTATTAGTGGTTCTCATTTAGAAACATATTGAAGAAAATGTTCTAAATAGGATTCCACAATATGGGGGTTTGTTTCATAGACCTCTTTTTTCAGAGGCATTACATATCTACTGTATCAGGAAAATGGTCTAAACTTCCATCTCTCTCAAAACCCTGTATTAGGTGGTTCTCTTTAGAAACATATTGAAGAAAATGTTCTAAATAGGATTCCACAATATGGGGGGTTTGTTTGTGCAGAATTTATGTTGTAACAAACTTCTAATTTTACTTCTCCTATTCTAGAGTTCCGACTTAGACACCCTATCACTTCAGTATTGTTCAGTTTTACTCTCTCCCATACATCATTTAGTCTGAAATTACCAATGAAAACTATAATTATGATAAATCAATTTTAAGTTGTTAAAGGGAGGTAATTAAAGCAGATGAAAAGTCCTACTTCTAAAGCAAACCAGGATTCTTTCTACAAATGTTGACATATAGTTCATTTTTGATAGTTAATTTAAAATATGAAACAGTTCTCTCAGACACAGACTTTGGCCATTTCATATGATAATTATTTATTTACTAAAATATTTTTAATTCAAATAATGATAGAAAGAGTAATAATGATTATAGCATTTCTCATTTGTACCACATATGTGGTAGAGAATTGTGTGTTCGATCCCTGGGCGGGTTCATACCAAAGACATTAAAAAGGTAATAATGATTGACACTCAGGGTTGTAGGGTTAGCATTATACCTGACTGGCATGTGTGAGGATAAATGTACCAGAAGTCCTTGGCTTCGAAAGAATGTTGTGTAAGTACTGGTGTGGGAAAGCCAGGAAAACATGGGTAGGTGCACTGACCGCCGTGATATGACCAAAGCTGTTGAAAGCGGCGTTAAACTCCAAACAAACAAAACCAGAAGTCCTGGTTACTTACCCAGGAAATGCTGTGATATAACTGAAAAATTGTTGAAGGTGCATAAAACATTAAACAATCAATCAATTAACCCTTTGTTTTGGTGCATCCTTTATCATAATTTAATAAATTTAGGTTTCATTATTTTGGCAGCAGACTAAAAACGGTTAATTGAATGAAATTGATTTATACCCTTATTTTGATAATATACTCAGAATATTCAAGGAGCTTCATGGTTGGTCTCTGACTGATTTATTTTGTTTCTCCCTTTCAATGCTGTCTGCCCACTTGGTTATCCCTTTCCAACATTCAATAAATCTGCATCCAACGACTTTTAAAACATCTGGACAAAACTTATAATGGAAAACATTTGTTCATGTAAAAATAATTATTGAATATTGTTAAAACAGTGATGCAACTGGAGAAAATGCTCATCATGAGCAGTTTCTTCGGTTGCTACAATGTTTTCAAAAGTCGTCTGCTGCAGAGGCGTCGGGGAAAATCTTGTTTGATTAACCCTTTCCCATTTACAAAGGGTTTTGACTTGTTTGCAGCAGACGACTTATGAAAACATTGTGGCATAAGAGGATATTTCTTGTGATGGGCAATTTCACCATTTGCCACAATATTTTGAACTCAATATAATAATTATACATTTGTATACATGTATAGTGAATTTCCATATTTTTGCCTAAATGTTTCCAAAGCAGTTTTGTTGCATGTGGGAAAAGGTTGAAAAAGAAATTCTCTGAACTTGTTGCATCAAATCGCAGAGGCAGTTATATTAGCGCAAAAAATCGGTGGTTCTTTGCTTCCTGCATCCCACATGTATCAATTAACAGGGATAAGTTGTTTTTTAGGATCTTCTTTTTATTTTACATTCCCCCACATTTCTGTTTAAATGAATCTGTTAACCCTTTCCCTCATACGTCAATTCTGCAGCAGACGACTTTTAACATATTTTGTCAAAAATTAGAATGCTTCATTTGTCTTGCACCAATGGGCTAAGTCTATGTGGAAAAGCAGCCAGCAAATTAGAAAATCTCTATAATTGAACGGATAACCTATGACTAAAAGTGGAAAACATTGTGGCAAAAGGAGAAATTGCTCGTTTTGAGCAATTTCTTCTTTTGTCACAATGTTTTCAAAAAGCTGTCTGCTGCAGAGGTGTCAGAAATCATCAATATGAGGGAAAGGGTTAAAGATCTCCAAAACTGTTCAATCAACACAGAATATCTTAAAAAACTACAACTATTAGTAAGCATGTTCAAAATGCCACAGTGCAGTGATATTTGAACACTGTCCCCCCAAATGCAACAAATCTATAGCAGATGACTTTGAAAACATCCTTGCAAAAATGTGAAAAATCTCCATAAATGAGAGTTTAATCAATACATAGAATTGAAAAAACATTGTGGCAAAAGGAGAAAATTTCTTGTTTGTTTCCATTAAATCACCTGGGAAATAAATAGACTGCTCATAATGCCTTATTTCCTGGAAATTTCTTAAGGAAACTGCTTAAAGTTACAAAAAGATAAAAACAACAATGGTCCAAATTATAACTTATAATTAAGTAAATTCAAACAATATTAACCCTTTCCCTCATATAGACGCTTTCTGACGCCTCTGCAGCAGACGGCTTTTTGAAAACATAGTGACAAAAGAAGAAATTGCACAAAACGTGCAATTTCTCCTTTTGCCACAATGTTTTCCACTTTTAGTCATAGGTTATCCATTCAATTATGGAGATTTTTTATGTTTTGACAAAATACGTTCAAAGTCGTCTGCTGCAGAATTGTCGTATGAGGGAAAGGGTTAAAGACTTGCCAGCATGTCTATACTTAATTATTTTGTCTCTGGTAGAGATTTATAATGAACTGGGTGTCCTCAACAGACGTCCGGATAAGGAGGGGTATTCAGCTCTTTTTCCCACAATTTCTCTCTTATCATTAAAGCAAACCCTTTACTGTGGGTACTCAAAAGAACCGTCTCACTGAGACAATTCTTTTGAGTACCCACAACATAGGGTAAGAGGGTCAAATAAGGATTTAAGAACATGCAAAACGCCCCTTATCTAGAGCTGTGTCCTCAATAGGAATCCGCTGTGGTCGAGTGGTTAGCGTCGGGGTTTTGAAACCGGGTGTCCCGGGTTCGTTCCCCAGTCGCGGCATTACGGTCATGGTGGAGTGTCCTTGGGCAAGGCACATTTTCTAGCCTAATACTGGTTTGTTTACCCAGAGATCATGAATAACTGAACTGTCGCCGTGATATAACTGAAATAATGTTGAATACGGCGTAAAACTCCAATAAAACGAAACTCAATATGATTTAAAATGGTCTTTGAAATTACTCCCATCTTTACAATTTGAAGTCCAGAATTTACTGAGTGATAGTTTATCATGGTATTTGTCTTCCATCACTTTAACACCTGTCTGTGGTTGTCAGTGGATCATTTTGGATGGTATTAGTAACCCCTTCCCAACTACAACAAATCTTAAGCAGACAACTAATTGAACGCATCATGGCAAATATATGAAAGTATGATTACGGAAAACTGTTGAAAACATTGTGGCAAAAGAAAAAAATGCTTGTTTTGAGCAATTTCTCCTTTTGTCACGATGTTTTTAAAAATTGTCTGCTGCAGATAGGAAAGGGTTCACACTGTCTTAAATCACTCTGTGTGTGTCTATATTATCACTGTCTGTCTCTTTGTCTGTCTGAGCACATATTAATCAATTGCCATTGTCATTTTTAATTTCATTTATACTACTTAATTTGCTATTTCTTGATACAATTTCAACATTTCTTTATTCCAAATCTTCTTGGAGATAAGACAATTAATGTGAAAAAGGTACTTTGAATTTGACAAGATGTATTCTTTAAGGTTTTGAATTGTCGGACACAATTTGTTTGAAAAGTTAAAGAATAGAGTAATTTTAATGTTTATTAATTACATCAACAACTGTAATTTAGGTAAGTAATAAATTGTTGTGATTTTGTGTTAATGATTTTAACAACTTTCTTACACTTAAGTGTGCCAATATACCAAGAAACTAGACACTTACTGTTGTTTGAGATAAATTTAATAGTGAACTGAAAATAGAGCAATCTTGGTCTCAACTGATACCAATAACTAACGCATTTTAAGGTATCTGCAGCAGACATCATTTGAAACAATCTTAAGCAAACAATTTGATAATTATACTTTCATTTATAGAGATTTCCCATATTTTTGCTGATATAATTTAAAAAGTTGTCTGCTGCAGATAAGCAATTTCTCTTCATTGCAATCTGAACAAAGTCTTAGTTTATTACCATTATATTTATATTACAGAAGAGAGAAAATTATTTATAGGGATGCTATCCAAAAAATTCAATGAGACCGATGTGAAGATGATGTTCGCTCCATTTGGTAATATTGAAGACTGTACAGTCCTAAGAGACCAGAATGGACAAAGTCGAGGTTAGTAGCTGCAAATGTGATTTAACCCTTTCCCTCATATAGACGCTTTCTGACGCCTCTGCAGCAGACGGCTTTTTGAAAACATAGTGACAAAAGAAGAAATTGCACAAAACGTGCAATTTCTCCTTTTGCTACAATGTTTTCCACTTTTTGTCATAGGTTATCCATTCAATTATAGAGATTTTCTATGTTTTGACAAAATACGTTCAAAGTCGTCTGCTGCTGAATTGTCGTATGAGGGAAAGGGATATAGCATCAGAGCTCTAGATAAGGAGTGTTTTGCTTGTTCTTAAATCCTTGTTTTATCCGCTAACCCCTATGTTGTGGGTACTCAAAAGAATCCTCTCAATGAGACGATTATTTTGAGTACCCACAACATTGGGTTTGGTTTGATAATAAGAGAGATATTGTGGGGAAAAGAACTGTAAACCCCTCCTTATCTGGACTACTGTATAGCAATATTACTTCTTTTGTCCAGAATTTTAATTATTTTTTAACATTTTCCCACATACAGATGCTCTCTTAAAACGATGCAGCTGATGACTATTGAAAACACTGTGGCAAAAGGACAACTTGCTCATGATGAGCAATTTCATCTTTTTCCACAATGTTCTCAACTTTATTCAATAAATTTTCATTCATTTATATAGAGTTTCCATACTTTTGCCTTTATGTTTTCAAAGTTGTCTGCTGTAGATTTGTTGTATGTGGGGAAATTGTTAACAACATTTTACACAACTTTTCAATTATACAATGTGTCCAGTTCACCTACCCTATTATGTACATGTATATCCTGGATCTGTGGCACCATTATTCCACACATCATTCTTTTCATGCAACTGGATATCATTCCTCAGTGGTTTAGTGGTAGAGCGGCGCCTTGAGTGGGGCAGGTCACCTGTTTGATCCCCGGTTGGGTCAAACCAAAGATTTTATAAATGGTAGTAATGGCTGCCCTCCTTGGTGCTCAGGGTTGTGGTGTTAGCAATATGACTGACTGGCTGATGTCAGGATAAATGGAAACAGTAGTACTGGAAACGCCGTGATATAACTGAAAAAAACAATCCATCAAAGCATTATTATCAAATTTCTAAAAGATGATGGTGCGATCTTCTTTGACATTCTTAGCCATGGGGAATAGTTTGTTTTTTTAACAATTGTCCTATGCAAAACATTCCCATGAAACGGCTGACTTACTGAAAGTACTTCTACAAGTACTGATAAATGTTTATCTGGTACAGCATATTTCTAGTCATCTCCTTAGAAAATATCTAAGAATGCACAAGAGATTGCGCAATTTCTCCTTTTCCAACAATATTTTGTTCTGTGAAAGAATGGTTTACTTTCACATCACAGTCAGTTCCCAATGTTTTGGGACAACCAAGAATAAAGTGGCCAGAATGTAAAGATGAAAACGTATGAAGTAGTTTACAATTATTTAGAAGAAAGAATGACATTAAAAAACACCTTTAGTAGTTTTCTTGGCATGTACCTGAAATTCAGAAATTAAACTGTCAAACTTGTTTGAGAACTCACTGTCTGTCAGTTCCCCATGTTGGCTATCCATTTCTCTTT
Source organism: Serripes groenlandicus (assembly GCA_031761405.1). Taxonomy (NCBI): domain Eukaryota; kingdom Metazoa; phylum Mollusca; class Bivalvia; order Cardiida; family Cardiidae; genus Serripes; species Serripes groenlandicus. The sequence goes on from JASEVX010000005.1 coordinate 31,473,975, forward strand.
ACTATCCCACCTGTTAGTATTAACCCTTTCCCTCATACGACAATTCTGCAGCAGACGACTTTGAACATATTTTGTCAAAAAATGGAAAATCTCTATAATTGAATGGATAACCTATGTCTAAAAGTGGAAAACATTGTGGAAAAAGGAGAAATTGCTCGTTTTGAGGTTAACCCTTTCCCTCATATAGATTTTCTATGTTTTGACAAAATACGTTCAAAGTCGTCTGCTGCAGAATTATCGTATGAGGGAAAGGGTTAAGAGCAGGAGATGGCACTCATAAAATGTATTACCTTACCATTCTTACCTGATCCTGACCTTTGTTCGATATAATGTCATGTTGTCCATGTATAATTATATGCATCACATTTGTGATTTCTCATATGAATTGTTGGATCAATAACTCAATTTTAATTTAACGAAAATGTATGGACGTCATAAATGAACAAATGTTTATCTTCGTTTGCACAAAGCTAAAGACCAGGTTAATATGGACTTTTCAGTTAACCCAAATTCCCTCATACAACAATTCTGCAGCAGACGACTTTAAACATATTTTGTCAAAAAAATAGAAAACAATCTCTATAATTGAATGGATAACCTGTGACTAAAAGTGGAAAACATTGTGGCAAAAGGAAAAATTGCTCGTTTTGAGTAATTTCTTCTTCTGTCACTATGTTTTCAAAAAGTTGTCTGCTGCAGAGGCGTCAGAAAACATCTATATGAGGGAAAGGGTTAACCCACATACAAAAATATCTGCAGTAGACCACTTTGATAACGTATAAGCCAAATTAAGAAAAAATTCCTCTGAAGGAAAGTTTAATTGTTGAAAGGAGTTGAAAACAATGATGACAAAAGTAGAAATTGCTCACAATGTTTTTCAAAATTGCAAGGGCATCAGAAAGTGTCTGCATTAGGAAAAGGTGTTAATTTGTGTAACTTTTTTTAACTACTTAATTTAATTTTCCTGCGATTTTGGCTCAGTAGGAAACTTTTAATTACAAAATTTCAAGTAGATGTTCAACAAAATTCCTTCTAAATGTTAAGCACATGTCATAATTATGTATGTTCCATCCGGTTTTAATAAATAGATAGCAATTTCTTGTTCATACTGTTTAGTTGGATGTCGCACTTGATATAGCATTATTGACTCTCAGAGCCATTTTTCTAAACATTCACCCTTTCTAGTATTGCAAAATTTACCTTGAACCGCTTCATGTTAACCCTTTCCCTCATACAACAATTTTGCAGCAGACGACTTTGAATATATTTTGTCAAAAAATAGAATATCTCCATAATTGAATGGATAACCTATGACAAAAAGTGGAAAACATTGTGGCAAAAGGAGAAATTGCACGTTTTGTGCAATTTCTTCTTTTGTCACTATATTTTCTAAAAGCAGTCTGCTGCGGAGGCGTCAGAAAGCGTCTATATGAGGGAAAGGGCTATTCTTATTATGCCCTCCATTGAAGGAGAGGGGATTTATTGGTTTGCACATGTCCATCATCCTCCGTACCCAGGCTATTCATAAACTATATGATACCCTCAGCAAATTGGCTGTAAACATCATGTACTTATGAATAATGAGGTGAAATGCAGCTGCTTGATTGGCCGCATGACACAAACCTCATGCGATACAAAAATTACAGTGTTGTTACGGAGGAAATCGTGGCGCATGCTTTACGAAGTTCTGCTAGCCAATTTGCCCAGGGTATCATATATTTTATGAATAGCCTGGGTACCGAGGATGATGTCCATAGGTCAGTTGGTAGACTAAATCTTGTTGGTCAGTTAGTAGATCAAATCTTGTCCAATTCATAACAGGATAAAGCTTGTATCTACAGTTTGTAAACTTGGCAGGGAGATTGGGCATGTTAAGTTGATGTCTTCTATTGATTTTGAGGTCATCCATTTAAAGGTCAAGGTCACAATTACCTTGAACACAACGTTGGGGGAGGTCATGATGTTTGACAAACATATCTCTTGTTAATTATGTAATTGGCTTTAATGTTAGCTAAACATTGTTTCTAAATTTTAGAGTGGAAACTAGCAGGCTGTTTTTAAAGATACTGTTAACCCTTTTCCACATCTGACAAATCTGCAGCAGATGACCTCGAAAATATATTGACAGAAACATGAAGTCATTAGTAAAGGTTTAATTATTAAAGAGTTGAAAACATTGTGGCTAAAGAAAACAATTCTTGTTTTGAGCAATTTCTTCCCTTGTCACAGTGTTTTCAAAAGTCTTCTGCAGCAGAGGCGTCAAAAAGTGTCTATATGTGGGAAAGGGAGACTTGGAAAGGTATTTTTAATATTTAAAAAAAAAAAAAAATGATGTAGCTACATTTACTAAAAACCTTTAGAAATAGGACCTTTATTATTAGGCCCATTTAAGCCCCCCTCATAAACCTAGGTTTGTAGTTAATATTTCCCAACATTGTCACCTTCTAATGTATCATTATGTATCGTTGTCTTATACTGTGATCAATAGTTTTGTGTGCAACTACATTAAGAGTCCATTATATCAGTAACTATTTGATGCATTGCATTGAAACTTCATACAACCCTTCCCAACATGTAAATAATAATGTGAGAGAACTCTGTCTTGCGTATAATGCAGATTATAGCGCTTTATTATTTGACATGGAAATTCTGGTTAAGCAGTGGTAACTTCAAGCGTGTCGTCTTATGGACAGCTCCTGTTATCCCCTCGGTTACGAAGTAAGCGAGAAAGGGATATAGTAACGGGACCGTCCGTATGTATGTGAGTCCGTCCGTCCGTCCTTCCGTCCGTAACAAACCTTGTCATCACTCTACACTAACCATTTCTTGACAGATCTTAACCAAACTTGGTATAAAGTAAGTATATGGTAACATCTTGAAGCCTATTGATTTTCAAGGTCATAGGTCAAAGGTCAAGCCCAAAATTGGACTTGCAATATTTTCAGCTGTGGCAACCTTGTCACCACTCTACACTGACCATTACTTGACGGATTTTAACAAAACTTGGTATAAAGTTACTTTATGATAATATCTTGAAGCCTATTGATTTTCAAGGTCATAGGTCAAAGGTCAAGCTCAAAATTGGACTTACAATATTTTCAGCTGTGACAGCCTTGTCACCACTCTACACTGACCATTCCTTGACCGATCTTTATAAAACTTATTATACAGTTAGTTTATGATAATATTTGAAGCCTATTGATTTTCAAAGTCATAGGTCAAAGGTCAAGCCCAAAATTGCACTTACACTATTTTCAGCTGTGGCAACCTTGTCACCACTCTACACTGACCATTACTTGACAGATTTTAACCAAACTTGGTATACAGTTACTTTATGATAATATCTTGAAGCCTATTGATTTTCAAGGTCATAGGTCAAAGGTCAAGCTCAAAATTGGACTTACAATATTTTCAGCTGTGACAGCCTTGTCACCACTCTACACTGACCATTCCTTGACCGATCTTTATAAAACTTATTATACAGTTAGTTTATGATAATATTTGAAGCCTATTGATTTTCAAGGTCATAGGTCAAAGGTCAAGCCCAAAATTGCACTTACACTATTTTCAGCTGTGGCAACTTTGTCACCACTCTACACTGACCATTACTTGACAGATTTTAACCAAACTTGGTATACAGTTACTTTATGATAATATCTTGAAGCCTATTAATTTTCAAGGTCATAGGTCAAAGGTCAAACTCAAAATTGGACTTACAATATTTTCAGCTGTGGCAGCCTTGTCACAACTCTACACTGACCATTCATTGACCGATCTTAATAAAACTTATTATACAGTTAGTTTATGATATGTCTTGAAGCCTATTGGTTTTCAAGGTCATAGGTCAAAGGTCATGCCCAAAATTGAACTTGATTGAACTTACAATATATCTCAGCTGTGGCAACCTTGTCACCACTCTACACTGACCATTCCGTGACAGATCTTATCCAAACTTGGCATACAGTTAGTTTGTGACAATATTTTGAAGCCTATTGATTCAAGGTCATAGGTCAAAGATCGAAGTCAAAAATTGGACTTAAATATTTAGATCACAAGAGAACTCAATGTGATGATTGAAAGCCGAGGGGATGCATCCGCTTTGCGGTGCCCTTGTTCCTTTTGCCACAACGTTCAGATGTCGTCTACCACAGACGTGTCACATGTCATCTGCATGCAGGAAAGAATAACATAGTTAAGTAATTTGAAAGTGGAAGAATAACATTATACTGTTATAAATGTATTGTTTAACTATAATTTTGAAGGCCCCGCTTTTGCTTGGTTCATTACTTTATTTGACAAAAACTATCGTTTCAGGTTGTGCTTTCATCACATATTCTAACAGACAATCAGCTCAAAATTGTATTAAACAGATGCATCATTCACAGACCATGGAGGTAAGATAGCATTAACATTAAACCTGAACCCCGAGAAAACCAACATTGTGGACTCTGCATGAAATATCGACCCTGATTGACCTTTGCATGCCGAGCAGCCTAACCCGGACAGACACTTCGCCTCCTGTAGATTTTTCGTTCCAGGAATCATTACTCTATACCTCTATCCCCCTGAGACGGAATGTGTCGGCCCTGATTAGCCTGCGCTAATCTGGGTCGATCCATTACGCAGAGTCCATAATGTTGGTTTTCTCATTAAACAGCTCATATGATATTTTAAGATATTATCTCGAGTAAAATCTGTAAGTTATGGAACATTGACAGTATGATGTTGACCAATTTATCCTTCCTTGAAATATTATCAAAAGTGGTCTGCTGCAGAGGTGTCAAATTTTGTTTTGTTTAATAAGGGAGAAAATTAATAAAATCATTTGTTATCAAGCTGATTCCTGTCAAAGACCATGAAAGATTCTTAAATGCCATTACCTTTTATAAGTAAAAGTTTTGGCCAAACTATTTCAGAAAGAATTGAATTACTTTGAATGCAAACTGTCTGGCTCAACTTGTTGAATCATTGTCTCTGGAATCATAAGAATGTTATACCTGTTGTATATCAAACATCTCTCTATAGGTTTCTTCCTAACCCTTCCCAGATGCAGACAAATTTTCTCTTTTGTCGCCATGTTTTCAAAGATTTGATTTAAATATGGTAGAGAGTTAAGTTAACCCTTTCCTCATATGACAATTGTGCAGCAGACGACTTTGAACATATTTTGTCAAAAAATAGAAAATCTCTATAATTGAATGGATAACCTATGACTAAAAGTGGAAAACATTGTGGCAAAAGGAGAAATCGCTCGTTTTGAGCAATTTCTTCTTTTGTCACTATGTTTTCAAAGAGCTGTCTGCTGCAGAGGTGTCAGTAAGCGTCTATATTAGGGAAAGGGTTAAATAGATTTGACCTATTTTTGCCGAAACATTTTCAAAGTTGTGGTGTGGAAAATGGTGAACTATTTACCCCCGTGGTATTAGACCTTGACCTTGAAAATCATCTGCGGAAAAACGTGTGACATAAAAAACAAGCAATTGCTTCTTTCCCCACCACATTTTCAGGAATCTTCTGCTGCATAAAGCTTCACCAATCATCTGTTTCAGGGAAACGTTGATATCTGGAATAAGTGAAGAGGGATGCAAGCTATTACAAAATATGTCAGCATTCATTATTTGTCTCTCATTCAAGTTAATTGATACATACATAGTATAATCATGGTATTTGCTTATATATACCCAAAGCACAGGTCTACCTTCATGAAGCATTTTCCTGATGATAATCAGTTTTAATGCTGCAATTCCTCCTTTTTACATAAAGTTTTTTACCTCAAACCAAAATAAACTTCCAAATTTCCTGATATAATTTATTATGTCATTTTTGTTGCACCTGCCAAATGTTGCTGAGTACAAGTGACACTGTTTGTTAAAATCAAGGTCTGTCAACAATTGCCATCGCTATTTCTCATGTGCATCATAACTACGACAACTCTGCAGCAGACGACTTTGAAAACATACCGGAAAAATAATTGGAAACTCCCTAAATGAATGTACAACAATTAAATTGAGTTGAAAACATGGTGACAAAAGAAGAAATTGCTGGTTTTGAGCAATTGTTGACAATAAAGGGCAGTGTTTGCTTACTATTCAGCCCTTTCCTGTATACTCATTATGATCAGTTTCTTCTTTTGTCTCTAAAGTAATCTGCTGCAGATTTGTCAAAATGCATCTGCAGATGGGAAAGGGGGTTAGAAAATGATTTCTTTGAGTAGCTTTATTGTTTCCCCTTCTGTTGACTCCATCTCCAGCTTAATTAGAGGAAGGAAAAAGGTTTAAAATTTCATCAGTTCATCCGGCAATAATTGATAGGTTTTCTGGTTAAAACTGTCAAGATTTTCAGAGTAAGAGCATGGCAGTCTGCATTAATTAAGATAATATAGCCCCACAAAGTCTTCATTTTCCCCAGATATATATATCAATTATAGGTCTTAAAAACACTTAACTATGTTAAATCTTTTTGTTGTGATCCTAATTTGCCCAAACTTCAAGCCGATTTCTAAAAGGAAAGGAAATGTTCTTTTGAATTCAATTAAAAGAAGTTGGATTGAAAACATGAATTGATTCCTCTTTTTTCAGTGAGCAAAGGAAAATTTCATATTTCGCAGAATGATATTATAATATATATTAAAAACTAATACGTAATTTGATATTGAGGAATTTATAACAAAACTTTAGCAGATGACTTTGAAAACAATAATACCTAGAATAAAAAAGCAATCTACTGTCTAATTGTCTGAAGAGTTTAAAAAAAAAAAAAAAATCAATAAGCCTTTCCCTCATATAGACGCTTTCTGACGCTCCTACAGACGTCTTTTTGAACCCTTTCCCTCAAATGAAAATTCTGCAACAGACGACCTTGAACATGTTTTGTCAAAAAATGGAAAATCTCTATAATTTAATGGATAACCTATGACTAAACGTGGCAAACATTGTGGCGAAAGGAGAAATTGCTTGTTTTGAGAGCCATCAGAAAGCTATCTGTGAAATGCAGACAAATCTTGTTTATAGTTGAAATGCAGTCTTTGACATTTCCTCCAAATAGAACAAACTTGTAAAATCTTGGCAGAAGGACTGGTGTGCTTGTTAAAATAATAATGAAGAAAGGAGAAATTTCTCAGATTTTTCTTTTCATTATGGCTTACTGGGTTTTTGTTTTGACCAATCTATATAGGGCTTCTTTTCAACCTTGTCCATATATGGACGCTTTCTGACACCTCTGCAGCAGATGACGTTTTGAAAACATTGTGGCAAAGGAAGAAATTGCTCAAACTGACGAATTTCTCCTTTTGCCACAATATTTTCAACTATGTTCTATGTATAAACTTTTCTTTATAGAGGTTTACCATATTTCCTACCGGAGGATTGCGAAGTCGTCTGCTGCCGATTTGTTGTATGTTGGAAAGGGTTGATAAAGCTTATTAGGTTACTGTATGTCTTAAAAGTAAATGTATTTCTGTATTAACTTGAGTATGATATTTGCAGGGTTGCAGTTCTCCGCTAGTAGTAAAGTTAGCTGACACACAAAAGAAAAAGAACAGAAAAAGTTACAACAGATGAATTCTAATTTACTCATGTCTCTAGCGGGCGGAAACACAGGAGGTGGAGGGGTAGGAGGGGGTGGGTTTACCACGAATATAGGTCCTCAATACTTAGCGGTATGTCGTTCTTTCTTCTTTGACTCTTTTTTCCCACATGCGGAATCTGCTGTGGCCTAGTGGTTAGTGTCAGGGATTTGAAACCATGTGTCCCAAGTTTGATCCCTGGTCGCTGCGCTGTGGTCATGGTGGAGTGCTCCTAGGCAAGGCACATTCCCTAGCCTAGTACTGGTTTGTTTAACCTATTACTTCACATGGGTTTTCAAAGGTTGTCTGCTTTACAATCAAAAGACAAACAATTTCACCAATCTAGAAAACTGAAAGATTTATATTGATAAAGAGTTGAAAATATTGCAATAAAAGGTGAAATTGCTCGTTTTGAGCAATTTCACCTTTTAATGCAATGTTTTCTAAAGTCGTCTGCATTAGCAGGCGTCAGATGTCATCTGTGTGAAGTAATGGGTTAACCAGGGGATCATGAATAAGTGAACTGTGGCCGTGATATAACTGAAATAATGTCGAAAGCAACGTAAAACTCCAACGAAACAAAGAATCAAACTTTTCCACATGCAGATGAATTTTGACACATCTTCAAGCAAAAGCCTTTGAAAATTTGGCAAAAGGAGAAATTGCTCATCATAGAAAATCTCTGCTTTTTCCACAATGTTTTCAACTCTATTAAATAATTATACTTTCGTTTATGAAAATACACCATATTCTTTGCCAATGTTTTGGAAGTTTCTGCTGCAGATTTGTTGTTACTTGGGAAAGGTTTTCATAAGTCAGCAGTATGGCATTTATAGTAAATATGAATTATTGAATTATTTTCAAGACATTTTGGTGCACAGCCTTCCTTCAATTTGGAACAATTGCTCGTTTGTTTTCACGCTTGCTTTATATATAACGTAATTTGCTTCTTCCAATTAACCCAATATAGGTTTGAAACCATACGAAAACGGCTTTTCCAAAATATCATCTTTCCTGCCACTTCACTGTTCTTTTGTTGACCTGAGAATTACTGTATTGGTTTTCTTCATCATGAATACATAGGCATATTGAAGTCACTTCTTTGAATGGTCAGTGGGTCAGTCAAACAACAACTGGATCTAACGAATGCTAGTTTCTCATTTAACCCTTTCCCTCAAATAGAAGCTTTCTGAAGCCTCTGCAGCAGACAGCTTTTTGGAAAACATGGCAACAAAAGTAGAAACTGCTCAAAACAATTCAGTTATTGTACTTTCATTTAAAGTTTTTTTTTCAAAGTCCTCTGCTGCAGAGTTGTCGTATGGGCGAAAGGGTTTACTATAACTAAAAGTAAGGATATACAATACAATTGAATGTTTTTGTGCCGCATATATTTGCAGTGAGACATGTGTCTGTCTGTCTGTCGGTCTGTTACACTTTCATGACATTAATGTAACTCACATTTGTGTAGGCTATGCATTTGAACATATAGTCAGAGGGCTAGATAAGGAGGAGTAATCTGATCTTTTCCATCAATATCTCTTGTATGACTCAACTTAGCGCTATGTTGTAGGTACTCAAAAGAATCGTCTCACTGAGACGATTCTTTTGAGTACCTACAACATAGGGTTTGGGAGTCGAATACGGATTTCGCGATGGGAAATACTTGTCTTATCTAGAGCTCTGCTTATTATATAACATATAGTCAGAGGGCTAGATAAGGAGGAGTAAACTGGTCTTTTCCCATCAATATCTCTTGTATGACTCAACTAAGCGCTATGTTGTAGGTACTCTAAAGAATCGTCTCAATGAGACGATTCTTTGAGTACCTACAACATAGGGTTTGGGGGGTCGAATACGGATTTCGCGATGGGAAATACTCGTCTTATTTAGAGCTCTGCTTATTATACATATTTCAGTTGAACGGTTACCCTGATATAGACAATTTTGGATGCATCAGCAACAGGCAAAATGGAAACATTGTGAGTAAAGTAGATCTAATTGCATCTAAGTGTCTAAGTGTCATTTGTCTGAAATAAAATAGTACAAGACATGAAATATTGAGCTACTGCTTAAATAATCAAAGAGGGTCTGTTTTCAAGTTATCAAATACTTATTAAGCCTTTCCACTTGTAGATGCATTCTGAGGCATCTGCAGCAAGACGCCATTTGAAAACATTGTGACGAAAGGAGAAATTGCTCAAAACGAGCGAATTCAATTTTTGCCACTGTTTCCAACTTCTTTCAGTAATTATACATTCATTTATAGAGACTTTCCATGTTTATGCAGGATTGTTTTCAAAGTCTGCTGCATATTTGCTGTATGTGGGAAAGGGTTAATTAACTATCAGTTGTACAGTTCTTGTACGGATAAACCTGTCTGCTTCCTCATCACCACAATCTAGGCCAATACAGCAGCCATCAAATCTGTAACTGGATCAATAGAAAAAATTATTTTATTACTAACATAATATATGATTTGCTTTTTCTCTTTCAGTTGTTGCAGCAGGCTATGGCCACCGGTAATCTAGGGATGTTTGCTAACATGGGGAACTTGGGTAAGTTTTGTACATGTGCTGGCATGTCCCTTGTATGTTCTTGCATCTTCATTGCATCATCCTGCAATTATTTTTTTGACATGAAATCATCATGACCGTGTGTCTTTGGTCACTTCATCATATAATTTTGTTTGTGAGATAAAATTAGATATGAAAATAAATTGTGAAGAGAAAGCATTTCCCGACTGCTATTTCAACACTACTTTTTATGTGTACTTATGGTTACTTTTTTCCCTAATTGTAACTTAAAATGCATTTCTTTTACATTTTGGATACGCGAGAGCTCTTATAATGTTTCAGTCTTTGCTTGCATGAGATGTAATTTCCACCCAACTTGCATCAGTGATATATGCAACAGGGATGGAGTTAGCAAGTTGTGATTCAGGGAAAGATTAACCCTTTCCCTCATATAGACGCTTTCTGACGCCTCTGCAGCAGACGGCTTTTTAAAAACATAGTGACAAGAGAAGAAATTGCACAAAACGTGCAATTTCTCCTTTTGCCACAATGTTTTCCACTTTTTGTCATAGGTTATCCATTCAATTATGGAGATTTTTTATGTTTTGACAAAATACGTTCAAAGTCGTCTGCTGCAGAATTGTCGTATGAGGGAAAGGGTTAATAGAAGAATAATCGAACATGAATGCCTATAACCCTTTCCCACCATATACAACAAATCTGCAGCAGACAACTTTGACATTATCAAGTCAAAAATATATGATATCTCTATAAATGATGGTACAATATTGAATAGAGTTGAAATCATTTTGGAAAATGGAGAAATTGCTCATCATAAGCAATTTCTCCTTCTGCCAGAAGGATTTAAAAAGTTGTCTGCTGCAGAGGCACCAGAAAGCATCTATATGTGGGAAAAGGATAAATAAATAACTATATGCCCTTATAAAGTAAAGATATTTTTTGCCCTCTAATGTTGTCGACTAAAGATCATCTCTCTATGGAGTTATTCCTTTTAAAAGAAAATAGTGTAAATGGCATTAGCCCTTTCCCACATACATCAAATCTGAAGCAGACGGCTTTGAAAATATTTTGCCTAAAATGTGAAATATCTTCATAAATAAGGGTTTTATTATTAAAAAGAGTTGAAAACACTGACAAAAGTAGAAGTTGCTTTTTTTTTTTAGCAATTTCTCCTATTGTCGCAGTGTTTTCAAAAGTCGTCTGCAGCTGAGGTGCCAGAAAGCTTCAATATGAGGGAAAGGGTAAGTCTGTAATCTGAAATTTTCTTATTGCATAAATGTGGTAATGTGGAAGTATTTTCCCCCAGGATTATGTAATAGATTCATACATTCAGTGATCTTGGATTTTAGAGACTTGTTCGAACTAAATAAATTCAATTTCATGACAAATGCCTCAATGTTATATAGTATACCCCCTTTAACACTTTCCCTCATACGACAATTCTGCAGCAGACGACTTTGAACATATTTTGTCAAATAATGGAACATCTCTATAATTGAATGAAAAACCTATGACTAAAAGTGGAAAACATTGTGACAAAAGGAGAAATTGCACGTTTTGTGCAATTTCTTCTTTCGTTACTATGTTTTTAAAAAGCTGTCTGCTGCAGAGGCGTCAGAAAGCGTCTATATGAGGGAAAGGGTTAACCCTGTCCAACTTACAGAGCATATTGCTGCAGATAAATTTTGCCGTAATGCTTTTAGCTAATAAATAGCTATACATGTACTTTCATTTATAGAGATTTTTAATGGTTTTGGCTATGTGTTTTCAAAGTTATCATTTGTAGATGTGCTGTGTTTCGAGCTCTTCCGATGATTCAGAGCTAGGTGGTCCATATTGTTTCCATATTACCCTGTGTTAGATTTGCCCTTGGTCCACCCTTTCCCACTTGTAACGAATCTGCAACAGACAATTTTGAATACTTCCAGGTAAAAATATTGAAAATCTCTATAAAATGAAAGTTTAGTTATTGAATTGAGATGTTGGACATAGCTGAAATTACCTATTTTGAGCAACTTCTTTCAACACAAGGATTTACAACACTTATATGAATAGGGTCTGGAGATATTCATGGAAATATGATTTTGAGGTCAATATCATTATGATGAAAAATGGTTTTAACCTTTTCCCACATATGACAAATCTGCTACGCCTTCTGACGCCCCTGCAGCAGACGGCTTTTTGAAAACATAGTGACAAAAGAAGAAATTGCACAAAACGTGCAATTTCTCCTTTTGCCACAATGTTTTTCACTTTTTGTCATAGGTTATCCATTCAATTATGGAGATTTTCTATGTTTTGACAAAATACGTTCAAAGTCGTCTGCTGCAGAAATGTCGTATGAGTGAAAGGGTTAATTTGGGAAAGGGGTTAAATTGGTCACAATTACTTGTGTTATAGTAACTGTAAATATGTTCTTTTACCAATGTCCTTTTAGCCCTATGTTTTCTTTTTATTTACCCTTTTATGTTTTGGCCATTTTGTGCAATCATGACAACATTAAAACACATTCCCTCATACAACAAATATGCAGACGACGACTTTGGAAACATGCAAGACCTCCATAAAAAACATATTATTCCTAATTAGAGATGATAAGATCGTGGAAAAAATTGTCTGTGGCATATGCATCAAATTATGTCTGCATGTGGGAAAAGTTTAAGCCAACAATAGAATGCTTTAAGAATTTATTTCCATTTCTCCTTCTTTAATTAACCCTTTCCTTCATATAGACGCTTTCTGACGCCTCTACAGCAGACGGCTCTTTGAAAACATAGTGACAAAAGAAGAAATTGCTTGTTTTGAGCGATTTCTCCTTTTGCCACAATGTTTTCCACTTTTAGTTATAGGTTATCCATTCAGTTATAGAGAATTTCTATTTTTTGACAAAATATGTTCAGTCGTCTGCTGCAGAATTGTCGTATGAGGGAAAGGGTTAACTGTATTCAAAATGCACGTTTTAGTGGTAGTCTCTTGTGCACAGGTTTATAGATGAAATGCTGCTATGATTCTAAGCATATATACTGAAAGTTATTAAATTGTTAAAAATTACCAAGGCTATTTCCAAGATATCTTCTTTCCCACGAGAATTTGTTCTCATTTACAGCAAACACCTTTTGAAACCATTGTAAGGGGAAAAGATTCATTATGAGCAAATTCTTCTTTTTCTACAATGTTTCCAACTGTTTTTAATAATATTTTCATTAATATAGATTTTTTTTTTTGATTTTTTAAAATTTGCCTAGATATTTTCAAATTGGTCTACTGCAGATTTGTTGTATGTGGGAAAGGGTTAAAGCCTAACATAGCCATAGCCTGTAAACATTTGCCAACTTTCACTGTCAGCTTTCTAGGAACAATTAGTGATATTTGTAGACAGTGCTTGACAGCCTTAAGTCGTGGATCATTTCCCTTTCTGAATGCAGCATGTTTCGTTTTCGTGTTGTTCAGATTCTTGAGTGATTGCATAAAATGAATGTGATTATAATGTTTAATTAACCTTCTTATCTCCTTGTAGCCGGATTATTGACAAACCTCATCAATATTCATATCCCTACAATGCCAAGTTTTTCTCATGAATATTCATATGTTAGATATGAATTTTACTAGTCCTTACTTGCGCAGGTTGATGATAGATTGTCTGACTACAAAATATCTTCTTTTTCATGGAAATCCACCATTTTATGTATTGGATAGATTATTTTGAACCCATTATTTTCCAATTCTATATTTGCTGAAAACAACCTGTCTTACCTTTACTCTTTCCAATATACGACAGTTCTGCAGCAGACTATTTTGAAAACATACTCAACATTTTTTAGAAACTCTCTTTAAATGAAGGTACAATAATTGAATAGAGTTGAACAGATGGTGACAAAATGAGAAATTGCTTGTTTTGAGCAATTTCTTCTTTTGTCGCCATGTTTTCAAAAAGCTGTCTGCTGCAGAGGCGTCAGAAAACGTCTATATGTGGGAAAGGGTTAACATTTATGATAGTTCAACTTATAAATGGAAGTGTCAGTTTTAATGATCGGCCACAGTTCACTGGCAAACTTTAAGCCAGTGACTTTAACCCTAATTCCCCACATGCAGGTTTACCTTGACGTATCTGCAGCAGATGATTATTAAAACGTTCTGCCTGAAGGATAAATTGATCATAATGAGCATGTTGTCTTTTGCCACAATGGTTTCAGGTCTATTAACCCTTTCCCTCATACGACAATTCTGTAGCAGACGACTTTGAACATGTTTTTCCTAAAAAATAGAAAATCTTTATAATTGAATGGATAACCTATAACTAAACGTGGAAAACATTGTGGCAAAAGGAGAAATTGCACGTTTTGTGCAATTTCTTCTTTTGGCACTATGTTTTCAAATAGCCGTCTGCTGCAGAGGCGTTGGAAAGCGTCTATATGAGGGAAAGGGTTAAAAGATTAAGGCAACCATTTATCAATATTTCCAAAATTATACCAACATGTATTTATTCCAAGACGTTTAATTGCTGTAGTATTTTGTAATTTGGAAAAGGTCAATCTGCAACATTTCAGTTTAGAACAATGGACAAATATCCTCATGTACCATGATAAAGTATTTTGTTTTGTGTTGTAAGCTGTTTGTCTCAACTATCTTGTATATCAGTGATTCCTTTAAAACAATCATATCACCTGATGAAATCATATAACACATGGTTGCTATACTCATTGTACAATAGGATTGTTATATGAATATCTATTGTGTAACTACATTAAGACGAAAAACAAAAGACATTGACACCAATTCTGTTATGATAACTTGAATCAATGTAGCTTACTTGTTGTAATCATGAACAATGGATTGCTTCTATTGTTTCCGTCACCTGTAACCTTACACCCGTTATCCCATACCGGGCGGGCCGGGCCTTTCCAACAAACAAGAAATCAGCAGCAGACAACTTTGAAAAACATGTAGCAAAAAAGTACTGAAAATCCCTGTCAATGAAAGAATAATTATTGAATAGAGCTAAAAAAGTTGTCTGCTGCAGAGACTCCTGAGGCCTTTTTGGTGCAGACATTTTTTAAGAAAACATTGTTGGCAAAAAAAAACCTAGCCAATTTGTATTTCACTGTGAGTGATCTGAATACATGTTGACCCTTTCCCTCATACGACAATTCTGCAGCAGATGACTTTGAACATATTTTGTCAAAAAATAGAAAATCTCATTAATTGAATGGATAACCTATGACTAAAAGTGGAAAATATTGTGGCAAAAGGAGAAATTGCACGTTTTCTTTTTTTGTCACTATGTTTTCAAATAGCCGTCTGCTGCAGAGGCGTCCGAAAGCATCTATATGATGGAAAGGGATAATATTGTATGTCATTTTGAAAGTTGTTTAACCCTTGTCAACATATAGACGCTTTCGGACGCCTTTGCAGCAGCAGGCTTTTGAAATCCAATTTGCAAAAGGAGAAATTGCTCATCATGAGCAATTTCTCCATTTGCCACTATGTTTTCAACTCTATTTATCAAATATTATTACATTTATAGACATTTTTTTTTATAATTTATGCTACATGTTTTCAAAATTGTCTGCTGCAGATTTGTTAGCAAATAGCCCAGCTGTAGCTTTTCCGGGGACTCTTAACAGAAAATACAGGGGGAACCATGGAAAAACCATGAAAAAAAACAAGGAACTTAATATTAAGATGCGGAAACGCTGGAAATGGTCCGTATACTCCAGGGTGTCCACAGATCCGTTCCGGGTTGTCCATGGAACCGTTCCGGGGTATCCATGAAATTTCGGGGTTGTCCTCTTACACGTACTGGGTGTCCAGGGAAAGCGTCAGAAAAACCAAATGTATCCCTGGAAAGTTGTCAGAATACTTCAGGGTTTTTCTGTGGATTTTAGTAAGAGTCCCCGGAAAAGCTACAGCAGGGATTAGCAGGATCTGAATCTACACCGATACCCTAGGATGGGGTTTTCCTCTAGTGTGGCTCATATATTTACTGATTTGATATGATTGCTTCAGATACGCATGCACACAGGGAAATGACTGGTATATAAAATATACATGTATGTAGATTTGCCTACGTTAACCCTTTCCCTCATACGACAATTCTGCAGCAGACGACTTTGAATGTATTTTGTCAAAAAATAGAAAATCTCTATAATTGAATGGATAACCTATGACTAAAAGTGGAAAACATTGTGGCAAAAGGAGAAATTGCACGTTTTGTCTGCTGCAGAGGCGTCAGAAAGCGTCTATATGAGGGAAAGGGTTAATATACTTAGATCTATTTGTAACTTTGATTCCCTGTGAATGTGCATACATAGCTGATGATTGTGGGTTTGATACAATTGCAGGTTTAAATGCTTTGAATTTACAACAACTTCTGACGGCCCTAGCTACCGCCAGTTCAAATCCAGGTATTACACATATGTCACCAAGTATTCACATTTATTTTTATAAACACACTGAATATATTATTGTGTAGTGAGTTGTTGTTGTTTAGTGTTGTGATTTTTTTTTTTATATATATAATTTATTGACGTTTTCAATTTATAAATCTATAGCACAGCTATAATTTTCTCAGATATTTCAATAAATCATAAGATACAAGGTAGGTGAACTGACAATCTTGAAATGAAATGACTGAACTACCACTCAGGAAACCACATTCGTTCTTTCCTACATGCACACATTCTGCAGTAGACCACTTTGAAAATATCTAAGCAAAATTAAGGAAAATCTCTATAATGAAAGTTTAACCCTTTCCAACATACAAGAAATGAGGAGCAGACGAATTTGACATCACAAAGGCAAACATATGAAATATCTCTGTAAATGATTGAGTAAAGTTGAAGACATTATGGCAAAAGGAGAAATTGTTCATTATGAGCAATTTCACCTTTTGTCACAATGTTTTCAAAAGACGCCTGCTGCATAGACATCAGAAAGCGCCTGCATGTAGAAAAGAGTTTAACCCTTTCCCTCATATAGACGCTTTCTGATGCCTCTGCAGCAGACGACTTTTTAAAAAACATAGTGACAAAAGAAGAAATTGCTCAAAATGAGCAATTTCTCTTTTTGCCACAATGTTTTCCTCTTTTAGTCCTAGTAACGTTATCCATTCAATTATAGAGATTTTCCATTTTTTGACAAAATATGTTTAACCCTTTCCCTCATACGACAATTTTGCAGCAGACGACTTTGTAAATCTCTATAATTGAATGGATAACCTGTGACTAAAAGTGGAAAACATTGTGTCAAAAGGAGAAATTGCTCGTTTTGAGCGATTTCTTCTTTTGTCAATATCTTTTTAAAAAGCCGTCTGCTGCAGAGGCGTAAGAAAGCGTCTATATGAGGGAAAGGGTAAAACCCTTTTCTACATGCAGGCGCTTTCTGTTGAGGGAAAGGGTTAAAGTCGTCTGCTGCAGAATTGTCGTATGAGGGAAGGGGTTAATATTGAATAGAGTTGAAAACATTGTCTGGTTTCCTTGTCAAGATGTGTCGAACTGTGTCTGCGTGTTGGAAAGGTGGGTAAAACTTTACAAATTTGGTGCCTAAAATAGTAAATATATAACACTATGACCAGACTGCACTAAATAGAAGAAGGCTAATTTTAGGCCTTAGCTGATAGAATATTAACCCTTTCCCTCATATAGAGGCTTTCTGACGCCTCTGCAGCAGACAGCTTTTTGAAAACATAATGACAAAAGAAGAAATTGCTCAAAACAAGCAATTTCTCCTTTTGCCACAATGTTTTCCACTTTTAGTCATATGTTATCCATTCAATTATAGAGATTTTCTATTTTTTGACAAAATACGTTCAAAGTCGTCTGCTGCAGAATTGTTGTATGAGGGAAAGGGTTAAGATATATTGTAGGATACTGATTTTTCAAATTGTTGAAAAAGCATTGGTAACAATCGTGAATTATCTTAACTGTTACCTACAAACAGAAAATCTGCACAATGTTTTCAACTTGATTCAGTAATTGTTCGTTCATTTATAGAAAGTTTCCATATTTTTGATTAAATGTTTCCTAATCGCTAAGTCGTTGTCATCGTCGTGAGAAAGGGTTCAAGTCTTGCACTGTGAATATGACACGATCATTTCAATTGGAATCTTACTGAACATTGAATTATGTCACTTGTTCTAAATTAGCTTTCGTTAAAATGAGGAAAATAATAATAATTAAAGTTTCTTTCTTGTGAAACAGATTTGGTAATATCTCAAATCTTCTGTTTGTTTAATTAATTAACCCTTTCCCACCTGCAGGCACATTTTGAAGCATAATAGCATCAGATGACCTTTGAAAACATTGTGATCAAAGGAAAATTGCTCATAATGAGCAATTTGACCTTTGGCCACAATGTGTTCAACCTTATTTAACAATCAAGCTATCTTTTATGGACATTTTTAGGTTTTTATATTACGTTTCTTTGAACACTATTGTTGCTGTGAGATTTTGTGATCAATTTTGACTGTGTTTGTTTGTTTGAAACAATTGACTAGAGAAAAAGGATAAACTTGTAAAATTTCACATCTTTTAAAATAACAATAATTTACCAAAAAATTTTTACCTCAGATTTACAAACAATTAAAAGATATATAAACAAAATAGCTGTTTTTCCTCATGCAAAATTTATGTATTTAATTAATATTTGCTTATGCCATTTCGAAAAACAATGATCTTCATTTGATTTTAAGCCATAGTACAGATTAATTCTTAAATTTATTTTGTAATATAGTGAGATTCTGTATGCCAGCCAGTTATTGCTTCATTTTCACTTTAATTCATAATACATATTGAAAGTTTGTTTCATTTCCGCTCTAATTCATAATACATATTGAAAGTAAAATAATGCAAGATTTGATAAAGTGCTTATGAAAAACTGTCATGCAGGAACTACAATATCCTGTATGTAATTTGATCTGAAGATCCCTTTCCCACAAATAGACGCCTCTGCAGCAGACGACTTTTGAAAACATTGCGACAAAAGAAGAAATTGCTCAAAACGAGCAATTTCTCCTTCAGCCACAATGTTTTCATTTTTCTTCAGTAAATATACCCTCAATTATAGGGATTTTCTATACATTGTCCACATGTTTCGAAAGTCGTCTGCTGCAGATTTGCTGTATGTGGGAAAGGGTTAAGTAAGATTGTCAACCATTGAGGCTAATACATGTGTTGTTGTAGCTGTCTGTATAGTAATGCCACCCAAAACTACTTTTGTAGTTACGCTCACCCACATAGAAAGTATCTGCTACTAGACAATTTTGAAAACGTCTGGGAGGAAAATACTAGAAGTATTGCTGAAAGTAGTAAATGATGAGCAATTTCTCCTTTTACCAAAATATCTCCTTCAGATACATAAAAATGCATCTGCATAATTTGAAAGGGTTAACCCTTTCCCACATATAGATGCTTTCGGACGCCTCTGCACCAGACGACCTTTGAAAACATAGTGACAAAAGTAGAAATTGCTCAAAACAAGCAATTTCTACTTTTGCCACTACGTTTTCAACTTTTTTCAGTAATAAAACCTACATGTATAGTTTTTCTGTGTGTTTGCCTAGATACTTTCAAAGACGTCAGCTGCAGATTTGTTGTATGTGGGAAAGGAGGGTTATAACTATTAAGATCTAAAGGAGTTACATACCCTAACTTACACATTTGCAGGCAGCCATATATTTTATAACTGAAATTTGGCAATATCACTTAGGAGAACAGCTTGCGGCTACTACAGCTGATTGTGATATAGCTGCTATTGCAGGCGGTTTATTAGAATTTTAGGGGAACCTGACTTGTGCAATTGCATGATATATCAGAAATTATATATAATACACATTTATGTGAGAATGGCTGACAAGGTGCTGTCCTTCTTCTCAGTGAGCTTTTACCCTTTCCCCACATACAACCAACCTGCAGCAAACGACTTTGAAAACATCTAGGTGAAAACACAGAAAATCACTGTACATAATATATGTATAAATGAAGATATAATTACTGAACAAAGTTGAAAATATTGCGACAAAGACGACATTGATCATTTTGAAAATGTGGTCTGCTGGAGAAGTGTCAAAAAGCGTCTTTATGTGGGAATTAACATCTTATTGCCTCTACCATAAATTTGTCTGAGAGTTTTTGGCCACCTCCTTCTCATCTCTTCATTATTATGAACTCATTATTGTCCCCCGCTTAGCGAAAGCGCGGGGACTATTATTTCTCATTCGTCAGTCAGTCCGTCAGTCACGCTGTCACAAAAACTTTAACCTTGGTCATAACTTCTGAACCGTAATAGGTACTGCTTTCATATTTCACATGTGTATTCCTTGTGACAACCCCTTTCCATCAATACCAATTTTTTTGACCTTGTGACCTTGACCCTGACGAGTTATGGCCCTTTACCCCTATGTATGACTAAATTCATTTCCGGGCTATTTTTCTGCAACCGCTTTTTGGAATTTTATGAAACTTCATAGGAAGGATCACCACCAAGTGTAGATGCGCATATCGTGTTTGCGTTCCGGTTGGATTATTTTGCACGGAGTTATGGCCCTTTACCCCACCATCAGGCTATGTATGACTAAATTCATTTCCGGGCTATTTCTCTGCAACCGCTTTTTGGAATTTTATGAAACTTCATAGGAAGGATCACCACCAAGTGTAGATGCGCATATCGTGTTTGCGTTCCGGTTGGATTATTTTTCACGGAGTTATGGCCCTTTACTCCACCATCAGGCTATGTATGACTAAATTCATTTCCGGGCTATTTCTCTGCAACCGCTTTTTGGAATTTTATGAAACTTCATAGGAAGGATCACCACCAAGTGTAGATGCGCATATCGTGTTTGCGTTCCGGTTGGATTATTTTTCACGGAGTTATGGCCCTTTACCCCACCATCAGGCTATGTATGACTAAATTCATTTCCGGGCTATTTCTCTGCAACCGCTTTTTGGAATTTTATGAAACTTCATAGGAAGGATCACCACCAAGTGTAGATGCGCATATCGTGTTTGCGTTCCGGTTGGATTATTTTTCACGGAGTTATGGCCCTTTACTCCACCATCAGGCTATGTATGACTAAATTCATTTCCGGGCTATTTCTCTGCAACCGCTTTTTGGAATTTTATGAAACTTCATAGGAAGGATCACCACCAAGTGTAGATGCGCATATCGTGTTTGCGTTCCGGTTGGATGATTTTTCACGGAGTTTTACCCCACCATCCGGCTATGTATGACTTAATTCATTTCCGGGCTATCTCTCTGCAACCGCTTTTTGGAATTTGATGAAACTTTATAGGAAGGATCACCACCAAGTGTAGATGCGCATATCGTGTTTGCGTTCCGGTTGGATTATTTTTCACGGAGTTATGGCCCTTTACTCCACCATCAGGCTATGTATGACTAAATTCATTTCCGGGCTATTTCTCTGCAACTGCTTTTTGGAATTTTATGAAACTTCATAGGAAGGATCACCACCAAGTGTAGATGCGCATATCGTGTTTGCGTTCCGGTTGGATGATTTTTCACGGAGTTATGGCCCTTTACCCCACCATCCGGCTATGTATGACTAAATTCATTTTTCCGGGCTATTTCTCTGCAACCGCTTTTTGGAATTTGATGAAACTTTATAGGAAGGACATATTACTATAAACAATAAAGCCTTCTCTAGACAGAAAAGACAGTTACAAATATGTCAGGAAGCGTTGCAACCCAACCAATAAGACCCCCAAAGCGGGGGACCATAATTCTCTGAATTTGCTTGTTTCATATGCTATCTGTGGACTGTTCTCATTTTCCGCACATTATAAATCTGCAGCAAAAGACAAAAAAAACAACATCTAAGCAAAATAATGAAACATCCCTATGAATTATATATATATGATAAGTATAATAATTGAAAATTTAGTTGGATGTGAAATTTCTCCTTTAGTTGCACTGTTTTCAAAATGTGTCTGCATATGGAACAATTGTGAACAAACTATACGAAGCTTTAGGACAATATTTGATTAAATTACAATCCTCTATATGAGCAATTTGTCCTATTCCAAAAAGTTCCGAAGTCCCTATCTTTTTATATATTTTAATTTTCTTATCCGTATATTACATTAATTTTGTTATTGTACTTTTGTCTATTTGGAAGCCCAATATGACCTTGGAAGTCAACGGGCCATAAAACCCTATGTGGAAACCAAGCATAGCGCTTACAATTATCTTCAGAAACAACATCAACAACAAAAACTTGCTCATGTTTTGTCAGTATTTTCTTATTTGACACTGTTAACCCTTTCCCTCATATACAGTGCTTTCATTAAGGGCCAATTCCAGGAATTTTGAAATTCCTGGTCAAAATTTTAGGAATTTTTGTCAGAATTCTGGAAGTTTTGTATTTGTCGTATTTTGATTTAGGTAGAAATGAGGTGGGGGGGGGGGGGGGACGACGACTTAAAGGAGAAATTATATTTCTTATGTCATTGATACGTGTGTCATAACTGGGACGTTTTGGTTACACATCTATTTAAAAAAAAAAAAGTTTATTTATTTGATTTTAATAACTATGACAAAGCAAAGGGTCGTTTGAAATATACATCTATTTAAACAAAAAATTTAGTGTTTATTTATTGGATTTTAATAATGATGACAACCGGTAAAGCTTTGCTGGCAATGTCAACAAAAAGTCCAGGCCGAATAGGGGGATGAGTGGTTCGCTAATTTCTCGCGAACAATTCAGCTGTTAATCGCGGGAAATGTCATTATCAAGATATGGCAGAGAAGCATAAAGTCGTCTTACTAATATCTATCAAATCTGCACTTTCAATGCCCTCAAATTCTGCTTCCGAGTCGAAATTTCGAAAATTCTCGGCAAAAAATTATTTGACATCCGCCATTTTGGAATCTCGGAAAATACCTCTTCAGAATAGATTGATGACGTTTTTATTATTTCAATTCTGACCAATCAAATTCATTATTCGGGGAGGAATCCATTAGGAACGAGGCTGCATATTTTCACAGTAGTTTATATGCATACAGAATATATAAATAACTTCCAATTTATAGTTTCCGAAGTGATAATCGGTATAAATCGTCAACAAATATTTTTAACAGATAAAGAAAACGTCCGAATTTTATAGTTACCGAAGTGATAATCGGTATTTCTCGTCATCAAATATTTTTAAAAGATAAAGAAAACGTCCGACCTAATTAATTAATTAACGTAATTTGAAAGAAAGACCGTCGTCGGATTAGGCAAACTTTTAATCCAATTAGCGTAATCAAGTTAAACTACCCTACAAACAGAGGTCGTCAAGGTGATGTCTTTACACGATAAGAACTCGGGTAAGCGTGTACTCGTGCTTTGACAATTATCGATTTTTTACATGTTCACCTCTGCACTTTCACCCTTTATACTTTATTTAGGGTTATTCTGAAAACGTCCATGTGTAAATTTACGGACGTTTTGGGGAATTTCTGGACGTATAATAAACGTCCAGTGCTCAATTTTCGGACGTTTTTTTGATATTTGTGGACGTATATTACGTCCACGTCCGCTTAATGAAAGCACTGCATATAGACGCTTTCTGACGCCTCTGCAGCAAATGGCTTTTTGAAAACATAGTAACAAAAGAAGAAATTGCACAAAACGTGCAATTTCTCCTTTTGTCACAATGTTTTCCACTTTTAGTCATAGGTTATCCATTCAATTATAGAGATTTTCCATTATTTGACAATATATCTTCAAAGTCGTCTGCTGCAGAATTGTCGTATGTGGGAAAAGGTTAATACTATTAATCATACCTTGGCAGCATACGGCTTTTTGAAAACAGTGCGAGGCGACTCTTCAATTATTGTACTTTCATTTAAAGGGAGTTTCAATTTATTTTTTAGAGTATGCTTTCCAAGTCATCTGCTGCTGCTGATTTGTTGAATGTGGGAAAGGGTTAAAGTATGTCTTTGTAATGAAATTGCCTTGTACAAAGTCAGAACTAGACTGTAAAGATCGAGTCCAATTTTATTTTAAAAGAATGCTTCTTGCTAACATTGATTCAGTGCTGATGTATAACTTAACTTTCGGGACTAATTCCAGTCTAAGCAAAGCTAAAAAACTATAGTTGGGATAAAGTCTTTCCTGTTTTACAAGGTTAATTCTTCAAAAAGGTGGGATAAAGTCTTTCCCGTTTTATCTTCTGTGAGAAGAAGCAAGGACAACCAAGATTGAACTAAGACACTTCCCTGTACACTATTTTTAGTGTTTGTGAGCAATTTTTCATTCTGCAATTTTTTTTTAAACTATTTAATTAACCCTTTCCCGCTTGCAGACACGTTTTTTTATTATTGCAGCAGACGACTTTTGAAAACATTGTTGCAAAAGGAAAAATTGCTCAAAACAAGCAATTTCGCCTTTGGCCACAATGTTTTCAACTTTATTTAACAATTAAGCTATCTTTTATGGAGATTTTTTCAATTTTTTGTCACTTTTAATGATTTCAAAGTTGTCTGCTGCATATTTGCGGTATGTGGGAGAGTGTTTATTGAGCGTTGCTCCAGGAAAACCAATGTAATTATTACATGTGTGGGAAAGGAATTGTCTGCATATTTATGCTCTAAGGAATCAAATGAATACTGCTTTACAGACGTTTCTATAAAAAATAGTATGAGTGACTTATTGTTGAACAGCACAGAATCACATCAGACTGTGTGGACATGCTGGCTGGTCAGGATATACACGGATGGCAAATGCCGACAGTGTGTTTTTCTCAGAGCTCCCCTTAACTAGACTTTCATTTACATGTATAGATATTTTTAATTTAATTTAATGTGTTTTCAAAGTCCTGATACAGATTTGTTGTATGTGGGAAAAGGTTTAACCCTTTCCCTCATATAGATGCTTGCTGACGCCTCTGCAGCAGACTGCTTTTTGAAAACATGGCGACATATTTTCAGCTCTATTCAATTATTGTACTTTCATTTAAAGGGAGTTTCCTATTTTGTTCGGGTATGTTTTCAAAGTTGTCTGCTGCAGATTTGTTGTATGTGGGAAAAGGTTTATGATTTTTTTTATTTCCAAGAATTGTCTGGAATGATCCAACAGACTCTAGTGAAAGTTAGATTATCTGCAAAAAACAAAAACATTCCACTATACCTGCTGGTACCTAAACATTTAGATACTGTTAATGAATATTTTGAAAGTTCCTTAATACCTAAATTTCCAATGATGTGTTTTTTGTTTTGTATGGGGAAAAGGTCACAATTTAACCCTTTCCCACTTGTAGACGCATTTTGACACTTCTACAGCAGACGACTTTTGAAAAGATTGTGACAAAAGGAGAAATTGCTCAAAACGAGCAATTTCTCCTTTTGTCACAATCTTTTCAACTCTCATTTATGGAGATTTAACATTTTTTACTTAATGTTTTCAACCTCGTCTGCGGCAAGATTTGTTGTATTGGGGAAAGGGTTAAGAGATTGAGCCATTACATATCAGCCAAGACATATAGTAATAACAACCCAATGCAGCAAAATAGGTATCTGTTTAAAGATTATATTAACCAACTGATTTAGCTTTAAAATTTCAAGACCCAGATCAGCTAACTCATTCCTAGTGTCTGTACAGGGTCCATACACAATTCCAGATCAACTTTCTCATTTCTAGTCTGTACAAGGTTCATACACAATTCCAGATCAGCTTTCTCATTTCTAGTCTGTACAAGGTTCATACACAATTCCAGATCAGCTAACTCATTCCTTCAGGCTGATTAAGATTCATACACAATTCAAGATCAGCTTTCTCATTTCTAGTCTGTACACGGTTCATATATAATTCCAGATCAACTAACTCATTCCTAGTCTGTACAAGATTCATACACAATTCAAGATCAGCTTTCTCATTTCTAGTCTGTACAAGGTTCATACACAATTCCAGATCAACTAACTCATTCCTTCAGTCTGATCAAGTCAAGGTTCATACACAATTCAAGATCAGCTTTCTCATTTCTAGTCTGTACACAGTTCATATATAATTCCAGATCAGCTAACTCATTCCTAGGCTGTACAAGATTCATACACAATTCCAGATCAGCTATCTCATTCCTTCAGTCTGATCAAGATTCATACTACAAGATAAAGATCAGTAACTTCCCACATACAATAAATCTACAGCAGACGACTTTGAAAATGTATACTTAGAAAAATAAGAAAAATCGTTATAATTGTAATTTCAATTACTGGAAACTGTTGAAAACATTGTGACAAAACGAGAAATTGCTTGTTTTGAGCAGAGGCGTCCGGGAAAGGGTTAATAAATCAGTTGAATTTAAATTAAGGATAGAGTATTTGTTTCAGTGTAAGAATAGAGATATATATCTTTGTCACTGGGTGAGTGTCAAAGGGGATATTTACCGAATGGCTATGGTGATAAAAAAGATATTTTGGCAGTCATGAATGGATATCTATCTTGATCTTTACATCTTTAGAAGCAAACTTTAGTGCTCTGTTAATAGTTCATGCTTTTACTCACTGCTGATGACATGTAGGAACTGGGTTTCGGGCAGAGTAAACTGAAAATTTATCATGTGATTAATCCCAATGTTTTAACCCTTTCCCACATACAACACATCTGCAGCAGACGATTTTGAAAACATCTTGTCAAAATGTAAAAAATCTCCACAAAGGAGACTTTAATTAATAAATAAAGTGAAAATCAATATTTTCTATTTTTTGACAAGACTTGTTCAAAGTCGTCTGCTGCAGAATTGTCGTATGTGGGAAAGGGTTAAAATAAAAAGGATCCTGGTTAACTGATGCTTGTTTGAAAGCTATCAGAAAATAAGATTCTAGGGGGTATAAAGACCTCACTTTTTAATGTTTATAACCCTTTCCCTCATACAACAATTCTGCAGCAGACGTCTTTGAACGTATTTTGTCAAAACATAGAAAATCTCCATAATTGAATGGATAACCTATGACAAAAAGTGGAAAACATTGTGGCAAAAGGAGAAATTGCACGTTTTGTGCAATTTCTTCTTTTGTCACTATGTTTTCAAAAAGCCGTCTGCTGCAGAGGCATCAGAAAGCGTCTATATGAGGGAAAGGATTACATTTGGCAGCAAGACATAGAGGATGAAATATGCACCTGTTTCTTTATTGACTTCTTGTTGATTTAGTTATTGGAAGAATTTTTCATGGTGGGTTCCTGTTGATTTTTTTTTGCAACATTTCATTGAACTTGTATTGGAAGTATTTAGATTTAAGTACGGTGGGCTCCTGTTATTTTTTTGCAACATTTCATGCCTTGAACTTGTACTGGAAGTATTTAGATTTAAGTATGGTGGGATCCTGTTATTTTTTTGCAACATTTCATGCCCTTGTACATTCATTTTCTGTACATTCGGTGAGTACTTTTGACCCTTTTCCTCATTAATCCTTTCCCTCATATAGACGCTTTCTGACGCCTCTGCAGCAGACGGCTTTTTGAAAACATAGTGACAAAAGAAGAAATTGCACAAAATGTGCAATTTCTCCTTTTGCCACAATGTTTTCCACATTTTGTCATAGGTTATCCATTCAACTATGGAGATTTTCGATGTTTTAACAAAATAAGTTTGAAATCATCTGCTGCAGAATTGTCGTATGAGGGGAAGGGTTAAAAAGCATACGCACAACTTTGAAAACATCCATTGAAAAGAAATACTGAACATGAAGTTTCTTGGTAGAAAATATAGTGTGAAATCCAACACATAACACATCTGAAGTTTTCTCAACGCTTTCCCATGTACAACAAATAGGTAGCAGATGACTTTAAAAATATGCATGCAGTAGTAAAGGAATTTCTGTATGGATGAAAATATAATAACTGAATCAATTTGTGGCATGAGGAAAAAAATTGCTGTTTCTCCTTTTGCTTCAATGTATTTAAAAGCTGTCTTCTGATGATGTATCCAAATTTATCTGCAAGCGAGGAAACTGGGTTATAAAAGAAATACAATAACTCTTGTCAAATTAAGAGGTAAAGACATACACTGTTACTTCCCTTATTAAGATATATACTCTGTTTCCCTTGTTCTAGGTGCAATACAATTATGTTTCAATCAGTTCTTAACAAATCCTTTACTTGTTGGTAAATTTGTCTTAAATGGCTTACCTCTAACCCTTTCCCATCATACAGACGCTTTCTGACACCTGCAGCAGACTACCTTTGATGATAAACTCAATTTCCCACAATAATGTCAAAGATTTTCTACACTACGTAGAAGTTTTATTAAAACTGTATATAAAGGTTTGGTGTTCTTGTTACCAAAAGCTGTGTTGCATATTTATTAGTAACATATGTTTTTATGCCCCGGCATACGAAGTATGAGGGGCATATAGTTTTCCGGTCTGTTAGTCCGTCCGTTCGTCCGTCCCGCTCAGGTTAAAGTTTTTGGTCAAGTTAGATTTTAGTGAACCTGATGTCCTATCATTATGAAACTTCACACAAATGACAATCAACATATCATTGTTTAAAAAATTGTATCAATTTGAGGTTGGACCAACTGTTCGTCCGTCCGTTCGTCTGTCTGTTCGTCCATTCCATTCTCAGGTTAAGTTTTTGGTCAAGTTAGATTTTAGTGAACCTGATGTCCTATCATTATGAAACTTCACACAAATGACTATTAACATATCATTCTTTAAAAAATTGTGCCGATTTGACGTTGTGACCCTCTGTCCGTCCGTCTGTTCGTCTGTTTGTTCGTCCATACAATTCAGGTTAAAGTTTTTGGTCAAGTTAGTTTTTAGTGAAGCTGATGTCCTATCATGATGAAACTTCACACAAATGACTATTAACATATCATTCTTTAAAAAATTGTGCCGAGTTGACGTTGTGACCCTCTGTTTTGTTTTAAAATATAGTTAACAACCGGGGCATCCGTGTTCCATGGACACATTTTCTTGTTTATGTCTGCGTTAGTAGTTATTTGACGATTTATAATGAGAAGGCGCGATGTGAGTTTGAATATGTGTATCTATAATCTTGTTCTTATCCCTTTCTCACATACAACATATCTGCGGCAGACGACTTTGAAAACAGCTAGGTGGAATTATGGAAAATCTCTTATAAGGGAAAGTTTAATTATTGATAAGTGTTCGAATCTTTAGTGGCAAAAGAAGAACTGAGCAATTTCTCCATTTGCATCAATGTTTTCTACAGTCATGATGCATAGGCGCTATAATGTGTCTGTTTGTGAAAAAGTAAATTAAAAACAGTTAAAAAAAAGCCTGGTGTCACATATGGATCACTTCTTAGTTATATCTGTCTGTCTGTCACCCTTACACTTACTGAGATATTGAACACTCATGTTAATTAACCCTTTCCCACATATAGACGCTGTCTGACACATCTGCAGCAGATGACTGACAAAACGAGATGTTCAAAACAAGCAATTTCTCCTTTTTGCCACAGTGTTTTCAACTTTATTCAATTATTATACTATTATTTATAGAGATTTTTCACATTTTTGCATATAGATATTTTTTCAAAGACATCTGCTGCAGATTTGTTGTATGTGGAAAGGGTTAATATTAGTAAATGAATGATTTGAAATTGTTGTGTTATAATTTTACTTTGTATATGATATTTTTAAAGTCTAATGTAAACCCTGTTTTTAATGAAACAGGCCTCCTGGCTGCTTTAGGGGCCCTTGCATCAGGAAACTCTGGGAGTAATAATAACACGTCCAACAACTCGTCAAGTGGCGGTAACAGCGCTGCAGGTACACCACCATATTGTACACCTTTCTTTACAAGTTTTCTCCGTGCAGCCGCTATTTATATTGTCTGCTCTTCTGACACCTGTTAATTTTCATTTTTTTGACCAACATCCTGGGAAAGAAAGCACTTGGATATGGCTACAAAGATAAAAAAAAATAAGATTAGATTTTTCATTGCTTATCAGACGTTTTAAAAAGGCAGGTGATTTCTGTCTTGCTCTGTTAATCCTTTCCAACATGCAGACTTATTTTAACCTTACCTGAAATTGTGAGAAATTGTTAATTATGGTCATTGCATTGCAGTATATGACTGAATTTTAACCCTTTACCACATAGAGTCATTTTTTGACACCTACAAACTTTGAAACATTATGGCAAAAGGAAATATTGCTAATAATAAATTATTTCTCCTTTTGCCACAATGTTTTTCACTTTTAGTCATAGGTTATCCATTCAATTAATAGAGATTACTATTTTTTGACAAAATACGTTCAAATTCGTCTGCTGCAGAATTGTCGTTTGAGAGAACGGGTTAATAGTGCAACAACACTGGGTTTGGAGGTCTGCATGAGGGGAAAGTCTGTAGGCATTAGGCATTAATTGAAATACACCATTCCTGATTTAGAGCGTAAGTCAAGCAATTTGCAATATCTAATAACTATTTCCCTTGATGAAGGTCATTTCATATTTGGCTAGCTACTTTTACTTTATTTTGTTGTTGTCTTGCATGAGTTTTTATTTATTGATTGATTCTTTTTACCAAACTTTACTTTTGGTCGCAAAAGTTGCTTGTGTTTATTGGTGTGAAATAAGACTGAAATGTGATTCTTTTCTCGCATCATGAAAGTCATTAATGTCAGTAGATTTGAAAATTAATGGATTTTCAGGTTCTTCATATTTTTGAATGCTTTGAAACGTATATTTAAAAGCAACTTTTGTGATGATTTGTTTTCTTTTTGTTGCATTTCCTACTCTTTGACTGCTATTTTCATTTGTGCAAAATTAATGTAATAGAAAAAAAAGCTATTTTAAGAATGTTTTGAATATCAACATTTTGTTGAGTAAAAATTGTATTTAACCTTTTCCACAAGAAGACACATTTGCGGCAGATGATTTGTGAAAAGTTTGTGGCAATAGAAATCATTTCTAGTTTTCCCACAATGTTTTCAAAGTCATTTGCTGCAGGTTTGTTGCATTTGGTAAAAAGGAAGCTAATGCAATTTCTGTATTCCTAAATGCTCTTTTGCAATGGTTAGTTCCAATGATCAAAATGAGATACATTTAACCCTTTCCCTCATATAGACACTTTCTGACGCCTCTGCAGCAGACGGCTTTTTGAAAACATAGTGACAAAAGAAGAAATTGCTCAAAACGAGCAATTTCTCCTTTTGACACAATGTTTTCCACTTTTAGTCATAGGTTATCCATTCAATTATAGAGATTTTCTATTTTTAGCTCTACTGGCCAAAGGCCAGAAGGGCTTATGTCGTGGCGATGTGTCCGTCGTCCGTGCGTCCGTAAACAATTTCTTGTTAACACGATACAGTCTTCACTTTTGATTGTATCTCAACCAAACTTATACAGTAGTTAGATATCCATGAGAGCTCGGTTCCTTTCGAAAACCAGCCAGATCTGCCTATGCATGACTGGATTATGGCCCTTGAAATGGTCAAAATTGCTATAAAAGAGCTTGTTAACACGATACAGTCTTCACGTTTGATTGTATCTCAACCAAACTTATACAGTAGTTAGATATCCATGAGAGCTCGGTTCCTTTTGAAAACCAGCCAGATCCGCCCATGCATGACTGGATTATGGCCCTTGAAATGGTCAAAATTGCTATAAAAGAGCTTGTTAACACGATACAGTCTTCACTTTTAATTGTATCTCAACCAAACTTATACAGTAGTTAGATATTCATGAGAGCTCGGTTCCTGTCGAAAACCAGTCAGATCCGCCCATGCAAGATTATGGCCCTTGAAATGGTCAAAATTGCTATAAAAGAGCTTGTTAACACGATACAGTCTTCATGTTTGATTGTATCTCAACCAAACTTATACAGTAGTTAGATATCCATGAGAGCTCGGTTCCATTCGAAAACCAGCCAGATCCGCCCATGCATGACTGGATTATGGCCCTTGAAATGGTCAAAATTGCTATAAAAGAACTTTTTAACACGATACAGTCTTCACATTTGATTGTATCTCAACCAAACTTATACAGTAGTAAGATATCCATGAGAGCTCGGTTCCTTTCCTAAACCAGCCAGATCCGCCCATGCAAGACTGGATTATGGCCCTTGAAATTGTCCAAATTGCTATAAATTGAGCATGTGAACACAGTAGAGGCTCCATTTACTATCTGATCTTCACCAAACTTAGATAGTAGTTAAATATTGATGAGAGCTTGGTTCCTTTTGAAAACCAGCTAGATCCGCCCATGCAAGACTGGATTATGGCCCATGAAATTGTAAAAATTGCTATAATACAGCTTGTGAACACAAAAGAGCCTCCATTTACTATCCGATCTTCACCATACATACATGCTCTGGATTGAAAATGACCAAAGAACCATACCAGTAGAGCATAGGCCCTCATGGGCCTCTTGTTTGTTAAAATAATGTTCAAAGTAGTCTGCTGCAGAATTGTTGTATGAGGGAAAAGGTTAAAGCCAGAGAAGTAAATGATGGAGATTGAATGTCTGTAAAAAAGAAAACAAAAAGTGAATCTGTTGTCCCGTATTTAGAATGATTTAACTGTTGTGTGCCACATATTTTTACAGCACTGTATCTTGTAATCTACATAGCCCTGTCCCACTTACAACACATCTGCAGTAGGGAACAATTCTATAGATTTAGATTATCCAATTGCATAAAGTTGACAACATTGTGGCAAAAGGAGAAATTACTTGTTTTGGGCAATTTCTCCTTTTGTCATAATGTTTTCAATTTAAGTCTGCAAGGGGAAATGGTTAAAATGGAGTCCGAGTACAAAATAAAACCTTACCATACAATATTTATCTGGTAAGAGAGAGTATGTATTAACCCTTTCCTACATATAGACGCATTTTGATGAAACAAATACAAGCAAAAGGACTCTCAAATCAAACTTGACCAACATGCATTTTCTCAAAGTCATGTGCTGCATATTTGTTGTAACATTGTGGGAAAGTGTTATCAAGCTCTAATAACTCATCACAATTTGCAGTTTTAACCCTTTCCCTCATATAGACGCTTTCTGACGCCTCTGCAGCAGACGGCTTTTTGAAAACATAGTGACAAAAGAAGAAATTGTACAAAACGTGCAATTTCTTCTTTTGCCACAATGTTTTCCACTTTTTGTCATAGGTTATCCATTCAATTATAGAGATTTTTTTTGTTTTGACAAAATACGTTCAAAGTCGTCTGCTGCAGAATTGTCGTATGAGGGAAAGGGTTAAGGTTTGTGCTGTGTCTGACTCCTATTAAAAGCTTCTATTTATATCATACCTGTAAGACTATAATTAATAACTGTTGTTTTTGCATGGAATGTACACTTTGTCAAAATTTGCATTTTTGTGTTACTTTGCCTGTTTTTATTTTTTTTTCCCTTGCATACTATTTTGTTTTTTCAGTTTTATTTAGAGTTCAGCATGTTAGAATACTCATTATCATGCTTTATATAGAATAACTTTGTCTGATTCTAACAATGTCCATAAGCTACAATATCTTATAACATAATTTAAGGGTAACAATTGATTTAACTCTTTCAGCGCCAAAGGCAATATTGAGGTTTTTGCAAACAATACTGATTCAGGCGAGTCAGCTCATAACGAGCTGTCACACTTGAAATCAGCATTGTTTGCCTTTTAGTTATCAAAATAGTCCAAACTTTTATTACATAATAAATGGAGACACCCAATTTTGAACATGGAAGAGTCTACTTTAAACAATTCGGCGCTGAAAGAGTTAAAGGATCAAATGGCATCACAATTCATAATTTAACAAAGTATGAGTGTCCGTCTGTCTGGCAGGCGTTCATTCAGTGACTTAATTAGTGGCTGGCAATACATTGTGTTCCTTTAAACACGCCTTTTCATATGTAAGACTTTCATCTGAAAGAAGGAGTTGGAGAATATGGACAGGAGAGCAAGACACCAAGGTTTGATCCCTTAATCTATTGTCATGCTAAAGGCTTTAACCCTTTCCCACATATAACAAATCTTCAGCAGACTACATAGAAAACATCTTGGCAAAATTATGAAAAACCTCTACAAATGAAAGTGTCAATACTGAAAAGAGTTTAAAACACTGTGGCAAATGGAGAAATGGTTCATTATCATTATGAGCAACTTCTTCTTTTGCCACAATGTTTCCAACAGTTGTCTGCTGCAAAGGCGTCAGAAAACGTCTACATATGCGAAAGGGTTAACAATTGCAGAAGTGCCTTCGCTCCTAGGCACTCAGCATTAGAATTGAGGTATGGTTGATATCAATCCTTTCCCCCATATAGACGCTTTCTGACGCCTCTGCAGCAGACGGCTTTTGAAAACATAGTAACAAAAGAAGAAATTGCACAAAACGTGCAATTTCTCCTTTTGTCACAATGTTTTCCACTTTTAGTCATAGGTTATCCATTCAATTATAGAGATTTTCCAAAATTTGACAAATTATGTTCAAAGTCGTCTGCTGCAGAATTGTCGTATGAGGGAAAGGGTTAAAAAACATTGGATACTGTTTTGATTTTCAGATTTGGACATTTTTGAATGCCATTTCAAAATGTCTACAAATTGCATTTCATCTTTCCTCAAAAGTTTTATAGAAAACTTTGGTTCAAAGTATTTGACACGAATTGTCTCTACAACATTCTCTGCAGAAATGATTACATTGCTTTAATCCTTTCCCTCATACGACAATTCTGCAGCAGACGCCTTTGATCATATTTTGTCAAAACATAGAAAATCTCTATAATTGAATGGATAACCTATGACTAAAAGTGGAAAACATTGTGGCAAAAGGAGAAATTGCTCGTTTTGAGCAATTTCTTCTTTTGTCACTATGTTTTCAAAAAGCTGTCTGCTGCAGAGGCGTCAGAAAGCGTCTGTATGTGGGAAAGGGTTAATATTGCAATACAAACAAAAGACTGCTTATTTTGTGCTGGGACTACTAATACGGGGAAGAGAAACGAGTGCGATAAGCGCCAAATGATTGTCGTCTTTACAAAACTGTTTGTGTGACGTAAACCTCGATAAGCGGGTAGATAAACCTTGAACAGGTAAATGCGGAATAGCAATCAATAAGAGCGACAAGCATATTATATAGCGCTAATATACCTTATCTCACTCATCCCTGTATAAGTAGTCCCAGTTTTCTTCACAAGTTGTGCTATAAAAAGTATTATTTTTGTATTACATGTATTTTCATAAATGTGAATGATTGAAGTTGGATAAACTTAGTTAACAATATTAACGCTTTTCCAATATGCGAAAAATCTGAAGCAGATGACTTTGGAAATATCTAGGCAGTAATATGGAAAGCCTTTAATTAATTGATAGTATTAGTATTATTGAATGAATTTTAAAAGCATTTTGTCAAAAGTTGTCTGTGATGGATGCCTAAACTGCATCTGCAAGTGGGAAAGGGTTAAGAAGGGTGATCTGTTGCAGGAGAAGAAATACATGAAATGTATACAGCTATCATACTTTTGATTTAACCAGCATGCGCTGTTTGTGCTGATTCTGTTCAAATCCATGACTGCTAGCAGGATGTGCTGTTTATGCTGATTCTGTCCAAATCTATGACTGCTAGCAGGATGTGCTGTTTGTGCTGATTATGTCCAAATCAATGACTGCTAGCAGGATGTGCTGTTTATGCTGATTCTGTTCAAATCCATGACTGCTAGCAGGATGTGCTGTTTATGCTGATTCTGTCCAAATCCATGACTGCTAGCAGGATGTGCTGTTTGTGCTGATTCTGTTCAAATCCATGACTGCTAGCAGGATGTGCTGTTTCTGCTGATTCTGTCCAAATCAATGACTGCTAGCAGGATGTGCTGTTTGAGCTGATTCTGTCCAAATCCATGACTGCTAGCAGAATGCAGGATGTGCTGTTGTTAGCCTTTATGCCTTTTCTGAAAACTTGGCAGAAAGTTTAGGTCCAATTTTCATATTATTTCATAGAAATATTCCTAGGTTGAACCTCTTATAGAACTAAGAAGACATCATTATGTAACTGAGGCTAGGGTTATTTTACCTTTTGGCAGTGGAGCAATACTGGCCCCATTGGACATCTTGCTATGTGAAACTCATAATCTGATTTGGATTTTGTTTAAAAGGAATAAACTTAATTGTCTTATATTCTGCCAAATAGCAAGGACTATCACTCATCACTGCATAAAAACTTGGCTGCTAGAAAGTTTCCATTTTAAAGGCTAAGAGGATATTCTATAATGTTAGCTTGAAATCAAGAAGAAGTTTTGTCAATAATAAAAAAGTTAAATTTGTTGTCTTGATTATTAAAGAAGAAAGTATAACAAATATTTTGTTAATTGAAAGGATTATTGAAGATAATTGTATTGGCACAGGCGAAAATTAATATTAAACACTTTACTTATATCTTATTTGTTTCCTTTGATACCATTTTGAACACTTTGTTATTGTTTTGTATGCATGTACATTAACTTTTTACATGTATTTGTTTTTCTTAAGTTTCTTACCATTCTATGAGAACCATTTCTTCATTTCTATCATTGCTTTTAAGCAGTCACTGTTGTGTGCAATTCTGTCCTTCACTGTGTGTCTATCTGATCTATTCCTACTTATTTTTAAAGACTGTAATTTAATACTAAAAGCAAAGATAACTTGAATTATTTATTACTAGGGGCAGTGTTTTTAGCAAATTTGTTTAACTTTGTAAATTATTGAACGGTTATTTAATGGAGGAAAATATATCACTTGACAAAGATAACTATTAACCCTATCCCACGTGTAGACACATATTGACTCATCTTTTGAAAACATTGGGACAAAAGGAAAAATTGCTCAAAAACAAGCAATTTCACCTTTTGCCACTATGTTTTCAACTTTATTCTGTAATTATACATTCATTATAGAGATTTTCCATGTGTTTGAAGGATTGTTTTCAAAGTCGTCTGCTGCATATTTTCAGTATGTGGGAAAGGGTTAAAAGTCCTGATCACTGTTATATCTTCCTTCCTTGTAATGTGCAATGGTATCATTAGACATGTTAGTGGTTCCATTTGAAGCTGTTTGCTTTAGTAAGGTTGTCAACATATTCTATCCAAGTTTCTTTCTCATCAATTTTCCAAATCAATTGTATCAAGACTTTGTATTTTATGGGGAAATCCATGAATGTAAGTTACTAACATACAGTTTTTCTGTTGATTTATTTATGTGTTGGAGAAGAATTTGTAAATAAGACAATAAACCTTTAACCCTTTCCCTCATATAGACGCTTTCTGACGCCTCTCCAGCAGACAGCTTTTTGAAAACATAGTGACAAAAGAAGAAATTGCTCAAAACGAGCAATTTCCCCTTTTGCCACAATGTTTTCCACTTTTAGTCATAGGTTATCCATCCAATTACAGAGATTTTCTATTTTTCGACAAAATATGTTCAAAGTCGTCTGCTGCAGAATTGTCGTATGAGGGAAAGGGTTAATCTAATCTTGTCATGGGGATCTTATCTTTCTGGTGAGGTCTCTTCAATTAAATTATATAACTTACATTATTTGACATATTAATCTTGATATTTTGCAGGTGATGCTTCAAACAATATGCACATACAGAATTTACAGGGCTTGGCGGCCTTGGCGAATGCCACCAATAATCCAGGTAAGTTTTCATCTTTAGTCTATGGTATGCGATATGTTATATAACTGAAATACTGTTAAAAGTGGCTTTAACCCCTTCCTACATACAACTACTCTGCAGCAGACAACTTTGAAAACATAGTGACAAAAAAGCCGGAGAAATCTATTAAATATTGCTTAATTGTTTAAAACTTGAAAACATTGTGGCCAAAGGAGAAATTGCTCATCATGAGCAATTTCACCTTTGGCCACAATGTTTTCAAAAGTCGTCTGCTGCTATTGGGTCAAAAAGCGTCTGCAGGTGGGAAAGGGTTAAAATCCTGTGATATCCATGCATCAAAACTTAAAGTATTCTAAATTTTCCGGATCATTATTGATTTAAGAAGAAAGACAGTTTATATTGGTTTTTGCTTTTATTTTAATTTCTATTGACCCTTTTTTACATGCAGACGTATTTTAAAAACATTGTGGCAAAAGGTGAACTCGCACATAGTTACTAAGTTAGTAATTTTTATTTTACAGACATTCTACTTTTTTTTTCATAGATGTTTTCAAAGTTGTCTGCTACAGATTTTTTTGTATGTGTGACATTGAAAACATTATGGCAAAAATGGAAAATGTTCATTTTTAGCAATAGATCTTTCGCCAAAATGTTTCAAAAGGCCTATTTGGAAGAAGGAAAGGGTTCAGGATATATTAGATAATTGACGACATTTATGACATTTGAAAATGGCAATTTTTTTCCTGCAAAGAAGAGACATTGCTCTACAATACTACAATATTTTTAAGGTGTGACGAAAAAATGCAAGATATGACTGAAATACTGTTAAAATCGTCTTAAAATCCTGATGAAACAAATTAATTCGGCTTCAATGTAGTATATCGAAGGTTGTGTATTGACAACAGCCTAATATTACATTATTGTTTCAATGTTATATGTTCCCTATTATATTTTCTCCTTGATATTTATGATTGTCTTTCTTTTACTTGTATTGTGTGTGGCATCATTTGATGCACTGATGTATTTCATTCTTCATTTCACTTCTATTTTTTATTTGATTTTTTTTTTTACTCTTTCCCACATGTATGCAAGAAGTTTGCAGCAGACGACTTTAAAACATCCGGGCAAAACTAAAAAAACGTCTCTATTTATGAAAGTCTTAATCATTGAAAAGAGCTGAAACATGTGGCAAAATGAGAAATTGCTTGTTTTGAGCAATTTCTTCTTTTGTCACAATGTTTTCAAAATACGTCTGCTGTAGAGGCATCAGGAACTTTCTATGTGGGAAAGGATTAAATATCACAAAGTAACTCTAGTTTTTATTTTGTCATTGTTCAGTTTTTGTTCTGCCCAAAATGTTGCGTTCTTGCTTGAATCAAATTATTTTAACCTATTTCCTAAAAAACATTTTGAAAATGAATTGAAGATATCGAAAATGCTGGATACTGACACTGAAAGAGTATGAAATATTGTTTTTGAAAAGAGAAAAACTGCTCAATTGCAGTTTTTCTGTTTTCCTTACTATGTTTTTTCTGAATAATGGTATCTGAAAATACTAAAAATGTTGACATAATTCTTTCCCATGTCATTTTTACCTACGGGTTTCTGAATTTTGAAGACATTGTTGCTAAAGTAATAATTGCTTTTAATGAATAACGTCTCTCGCCATTTGCCACGATGTTTTCAACTCTGTCCAATAATTATTATTTTATTTACAGAAAAGTCCTTGCTTTAGATTTATTGTATGTGGGAAAGGGTTAGTCAGGGAAAGGTCTGCGTCATGTGCTGCTGTTTTGTTGACAGTTATTTTAAATTTCGTTGTTTATTTTCCCAAGCTTGTTCAGTTCATTGTGTTTAGATGGTATGTGTCCTTATAAGTTCTGTTGATGTTCGTGATAATTTTGTTTGTGAGTGAAAACAAAGTGATTGAAATGTTTTAATGTCTTTTAACTGTAAATTTGTTTTCATGTTTGTCATTTGTACTGTCCCCATGAAACTTCGTGGTTTAACATTAATACATTATTTATTTTATCGTTATCTTCATTAACCATGTCCCACTTGCAGACGCATTTTGACGGATCTGCAGCAAATGAATTATGAAAGCAATATGGCTTTGCCACAATTTTTATTATTTAATTCTAAAAATTAAACTATCCCTTATAGAGATTTTCCATATTTTAATCTAGATATTTTCAAATGTGTCTGCAGATATTTTGCATGTGGAAAAGGGTATAACTTTTCACTTATAGAGGCAACATCTGAAGTGTATGCAACTTAAAACATCATATAAAATAAATTGATTTTAATCCAATGTTTTCTAAAGAATTTACATTCCTTTGTGCAGATTTCAAGAGAATGTTAAATAGTTCATACCTGTCAATTGTGTAAGAAGTCATCAGCAGTTGCTTCTATTAGAAGACAAAGCTAAAGACGATCCACTGTTTTCGTGTTATTTTCATATGATTTTGACTGACTAGCAAAATAATGAACAAACATGGTGTGCTGAGTGCCCTAAACATAGCTGTTGTTGTCTTCAAAGTATTAAACATTTGCTCTCTAATATAAGCTTTTAATGAAATTGATAAATTTAAGTATAGCTTTGTTGTCATGCTTTTTACTTGAATACTTTCATATATGAATGAAAGATCCTAGTATTTAAGGCATATAAAAATACCTCATTATAGATCAAAGCTCTTAGATTACACCTGAATCAATGGATTATTATCTTAAATTATCAAAATGCTGGGTTGTTGTCTTTGAAACAAAACCATTTTCAGATTTCATTTTAAGGATTTGAGTATTATTTTACTGTTATGAAACCGTTTTAATTAAGCTTTTTTTAAAGGTTTTTTTAGATCACCTAGAGCCAAAGGCTCAAGGTGAGCTATTCTGATCACTTTTTGTCCGTCGTCCGTCCGTCCGGCGTTAACTTTTAGCTTTAAACATCATCTCCTCCCAAACTCCAAGGACAATTTCCGTGAAACATCACAGGACTGTTCCTCTGGTTG
This sequence comes from Serripes groenlandicus, assembly GCA_031761405.1. NCBI lineage: Eukaryota > Metazoa > Mollusca > Bivalvia > Cardiida > Cardiidae > Serripes > Serripes groenlandicus. The sequence goes on from JASEVX010000005.1 coordinate 31,514,619, forward strand.
GCCTCTTTCAAAGTTGTTCAAAGATTTAAATTCCATTGAGAACTTTGGTTGCTGCGGCATCAGAAAGGGGGCAAAAGGTCCAAACTTTAAAAATCTTCTCCTCCGAATCTGCCTGTCAGATTCAAATATAATTTGGTAGAAATGTTCATTGGGTGACCCTCTATAAAAATTGTTCAAGCCATACTGATTGGTCGAAAAACATGGCAGTTAGGCGGCATCAAAAAAGGGGCAAAATGACAAAATTTGAAAATTCCATTTTTATGCAAATGCTTGTCTGATTTAAAGAAAATATAATATGAATCTTACTGTAATGATCCTCTTTTTAATTTGTTTAAGCCGTTTTGATTGGTTACACAATCATAGCAACCAGGCGTCATCACAAAAGGGGTAAATTGAACTTTTAGCTACAAATGACAACCATCTCCTACCATTCCAATAGACCAATTACCACAAAACATCACAGGAATGTTCCTTTGGTGGTCCTCTTTCAAAATTGTTCAAAGATTAAAATTCCAATGAGAACTTTGGTTGCTGCGGCATCAGAAAGGGGACAACATGTCCAAACTTTAAAAATCTTCTCCTCCGAATCTGCCTGTCAGATTCAAATATAATTTGGTAGAAATGTTCCTTGGGTGACCCTCTATAAAAATTGTTCAAGCCATACTGATTGGTCGAAAAACATGGCAGTCAGGCGGCATCAGAAAAGGGGCAAAATGACAAAATTTGAAAATTCCATTTTTATGAAAGTGTTTGTCTGATTTTAAGAAAATATAATACGAATCTTACTGTAATGATCCTCTTTTTAATTTGTTTAAGCCGTTTTGATTGGTTACACAATCATATCAACCAGGCGTCATCACAAAAAGGGTAAATTGAACTTTTAGCTACAAATGACAACCAACTCCTACCATTCCAATAGACCAATTTCCACAAAACATCACAAGAATGTTCCTTTGGTGGTCCTCTTTCAAAATTGTTCAAAGATTTAAATTCCATTGAGAACTTTGGTTGCTGCGGCATCAGAAAGTGAGAAAAATACCCAAATTTTAAAATCCTTTTCCTACATAATCTACTTGTGCGATTGCAAGATAATTTGGTAGAAATGTTTCTTAAGTGACCCTCTAAATAAACTGTTGAAGCCATATTGATTTCGTTGAAAAACAGGGCAGCAAGGCGGCATCAGGAAAGGTGCAAAATGACAAAAACTTTATAATTCCATTCTTATTAAAGTTCTTGTTAGATTTCAAGATATTAATGGCCTTTACTGATAAGCTGTTTCTTGAGAAGTGTCCACTCCTTTCAGTTTCATTTGCACTCCCTGATAAAAATTTCCAGATATTTGCAGTTAAATATTTGCTACTAATTTACTATCAATTAGGTGATCGATTTAGGGCCATCTTGGCCCTCTTGTTATACTAACAAACTAAATGAAAAGAATTTAGAAAGGCAAATAAGAAAGACATCTGATGGTTGATATCATATCAATTAAAATCTGCAACTACATGTATTTTACTTTATACCACATTTCCCATACACAGATAAGAATGATGAGAGCACATGCTAGTGCATTTCTGAATTTAGGAAGGTCTAACATGGTCTGCAAGCGCTAGCCAAGTCTTGGTTTTATTATATGAATTCCAGACAAGTATACATAGTAGAGAGCAAATGTGTTTTTCCTTACATGTTCTGTGTCTAGCAAACCTGTGGTGTCTGTTTTGTTTATAGGCGGTTACAATGCCGGACAAGGCAACACAGGAAACATCGCAAGCGCTATGGCCGCATTAATGCAGAACATGGCAAACTTCAGTGGAGGAAACATGAGTCCCAACATGATGGGAATGAAGATGGATGGAAACATGGGCAACTTGATGGGAGGAAACATGGGGAATAGCATGGGAAATATGAATGGAAACATGGGAAATATGGGAAACATGGGAGGAAATATGGGTGGTAATATGGGTAACATGGGAGGAAATATGATGGGTAATGGGATGGGAGGTAATATGAATGGCAATATGGCCAACATGCAAAGAAACAACATGGGCAATATGAGTGGAAACATGATGCCAAACATGGGCGGAGGTAACCAACAACAGGCCAATGGTGGAGGAGAAGGAGGTGCCACTCAAAGTAAATCAGGTATCAGTGTTGAACAATTCTATTGATCAGAGTACCCTTTAAACCTTATTAACAGTACATTTGTATTTGTTCAAATGATTTATGTTAGCTTCAATGTTACTTGTCTTAGTTAAAACCGTTGAAGTGCTGATTTGAATGACTGAATTGTACTTGTTTTGAGTTGACTTATTCATGTGATTGATGATTTGTCACACCCACATGCTGGGGTAAATGTATTCATGTCTGAGCACATTTGAGCAGGAACTTGGATCTCATTTAAGAGAGACAATAAATGTTTCCAATATGCAAAACAAAAAACTACAGCAGATGATTTTTTGAAATATAAGACAACCATATGGAAAATCTCTGTAAATGAAGATATCATTATTGAAAAAAAAGTTTAGACAAAAGGAGAAATTACACCATATTAAATTCTTAAACATATCTTTTGCCACAATTAACTTAAAAAAAGAAATTATTATATAGGAATATTTAGATCAGCACTTCAGGGGTCAGTTTGTTACATGTTTTGGAGGGGTGAATATGTTCCATGTTGAAGGTTTTCTGTAGGCTAGGTTCCAATAATTTAATGTAAGGACATTTATCCATGTCTTCTACCTGATCAGCTTTAAGTGTATCAAACCATTGTTATATGTTTCTTTAAGTGTAAGGATACTGTGTGTTTTAACATCCATGCTTCTATGTGTAGGTTCTTTCAAGATTCATATGTCAAAGATTTAACATTCCTTGTTATGTATGTATGTGAAAGACATTACGTGTTATGTGAATGTTTTATTCTTTATGTTTGTTTGTTACAACAGTTTGTGTGGAAAATCAGTGAACACCTTCTGATTCTTTTATGAGAGTCATAACTGCTCGTTGGTTTTTCAAATCTTCTCCTTTTACATCATTCCCTTAACTGTATATTCGGAACAAACAGCACTAAGTTGATGCTATAAGTGAAACCTATAGATATCCTTAATGTCGTTTTGCTTTACAGCCTCCCTTTCTGGGTCATTGTCAACATCCAACAGCTCATTAAGTGGGTTTGCTGGACTACAGAACCTTGGCAATAACAACATGGCCGCCACAAGCATGTCACCAAGCATCACCAACGGCCTCAACAATAACACCTCCGGCATGGATGCCTTATCGCAGGCCTACTCTGGAATTCAGCAATACGCAGGTTTGTCTGGTTTACTCAGCCCCGCTACAGGTAAATGGCTCATTTTATCTCATTTCAAAATTGTCCACATATCGATTTTTCTGTGTTGGAGTGCTACGCAGAGTCTGGGCATTGAGGGGCAGGGATCCATGTGTTTCTGTTGTGGATGAAGTGTGCTCTTGTGTGTGATTTATTACACTTTGTGGCTTTATCTGTTCCTCAAAATATTTAGTACAAAACACTAATGTCAGTGATAATTAGCCATGTCTTGGATTTCTAAATGAACCTTTTGTGCTTGTGATTTTACTATAAATGTTCTACATATTTCATATGTAGAGCCTGAAGAAGTTTTCTTGAAGAAACTACTGTTTTCTGCTGAATAAAGAGCTTTTGTGCCCTATCTTTCATGAAAAAAAAAAGGTTTTTGTTCTATGAAATCCAGGAAAAATGTATTCTGTAATTGTAAATGAGCTTAAAATATCTGTGGTCTTTAGCTTAGTTCTTCCCTTTTTTGGTAAAGTTTAGATATTTCTAGTATTAACTATACTAAAATAGTTGTTCAGTCTTTAGCTCATCTGAGCATGTAGTGCTTGGGGAGAACACATGTGATCAATCATGGTGCATCTTCAGTTAAAATATTCTACTCTGAAACTACCGATCTGATTTCAAAATAATTTCACAGGAATGTAATTTACTTGTCCTATTGCAAACTTGTTTTAAAAAATGAATTTCATTCGGAGGGCAACAAAAAAGGAAAAATCTTCTTGTCCAAAACTACTGGTCAGATTTGAAAAAAAGCTGACCAAAATGTTCAGGTGTGACCCTCTACCAAGATAGTTTTAACCATTCTGAGCCATTGAAAAACATAAGCACTAGGGAGTGGGGCTCGTTTTCTATACATTAGTATAATAAAAACTTTCAAAAGATTCTTGTCCAAAACTACTGGATTTGAAAATAATTTGGCACAAATGTTTATTGGTTGACTCTACCAAGATTGTTCATGTGGACACATGGCTTTGGCATGTCTTCCTTATATTCACATAGTAAAATCTTCTTGTCCAAAAGGAATGAGCCAATTAGAAAATAATTTAAAAATGTTTTCTTTGGTGACACTTACAAGATGTCTCTGAATTAATCAGGTCATTTAAAACATGGATGGTGTGATATTTCTTAATATTTATATAGATTAAAGTTTAATTTTTTTTTACAAAATCTTGACCTGATTTTAAATTAATTTGAACTGAATATTCCTTTATTGACTGTCTTGCAAAGGGTGTTCAAATATTTAGGATTTCGCAAAAAAAAATGGCCACCAGGGATCAGACCACTTTCTGAGTACTTTAATTGTTATTTGGACAGGTTGCCCTATTACCTTGTGGTACTCTACCAATTTTGTTCAATTTGTGTCCCATTGGTAAAAAAAAAAAGTTCCTACTTGGGGAACTCCATAAGTTTACTTCATTAGGTCAATGTGAGACTTGCTAAGAACAGTTCTTCATTATATTCTTCAAAGAAGAAGTTTGTTGCTTCTTTTGAAGTTCTATAAAGTCAAGTTAGGGACAAAGGACCATCATGGGCCTCTTGCTTTTCATCTGTTTCAAATGTATCTGAGGTTAACCATCTTTGATGATGTTAACTGGAATACCTGTTTTAAAACGAGACTTGTGTAAATGCAATTTAAATACTCATGAAATGCATATTCAGTTTCTTTATTTCTCTCAGATTGTACTAAATACAGATAGATGAGGTCTAACTGATCCAATGGTATTCTTCTTGGCAATTAAGCCCAAGTTTGTGAAATAAGTCTATCCGATGACATCATTGGACAACATGTTTCTATTAAGATTTCAAAAGATGGTTTATCTATTAGTGTTTTGTAACTGAATCCAATTAGAGTGCAAATTTTCCCCATCCTTATGATTGATTCTGCATGCCTCAGTACAGTGTGCTAGACATTTTCAAAAATAGAATTAAAGTAGATCTTCTATTTATAAAATGAAAACAGCATTAAATGGTAATGGTTTCAATATTGAACCTAGTTGTACTCCTTTATAAAATGAGCTATAAAACCTGGCAAATATATCTAGCTTTAGCTATTGTATGGCATGCAGTTGTAGTCTTAATCTGTTATTCTCTGTGTTTTAAGCTCATATGAGTACAAAGTGCTCAATGTGAGCAATTGTGATCATCTTGTGTTCAGTGTGCGTCATTGAATTCCTGTGAACAACGTCTCTTAAACCATTTGACCAATTCCAATCCAATAGGAATGTTCCTTTTGTGTTCCTCCTTCAAAATAGTTCAACTAAATTATTTCAATGTAGCGGAATCAGAAAAGGGCATAAAAAGACAAAATCTTAAAGGATTTGAAAGAAATGTTTCTTTGTTGTGACCTGACCCTCTACAGCATTTGCTGAAGCCGTATTGATAGGCTAGGGAATAAAAAACAAGACGGCATAAGAGGTAAAATGACAACACTTTAAATTTCTTCATCCCAATAACTGCTTGGCTTGTTTAAAGATAATGTTGTAAAAATATTACTTAATTGAGCATGCATACATTTTGATGAAGCTATATTCATTGCTTGAAAAACATGGCTGCAAAGTGACATTGTATAGAAGGGCAAAAATTTAAGATTTTAATCATGAAACTTTGTCTGATGTCATGATAACTTGACAGAAACATTTATTCAACCAAATTACTCAGATGAGCAATACAGGGCCACATGGCCCTCTTAATATGTTGTGTATATATAATAACACTGTTGTATTGCATGCACTAGTAATTTGTCCATTGTTTAAGTTATAAAGCCTATGTAGAATATTGCTTTCAGCCTTTCCCACATACAACTTATCTGCAACACACGACTTTAAAAACATATTGACAAAAATATGAAATATCTCTATAAATGGGAGTTTAATCACTTAATAGAGTTGAAAACATTTTGGCAAATGGAGAAATTGCTCATGATGAGCAATTTCTCCTTTTGCCATAGTGTATTCAAAAGTCGTCGGCTGCAGGGGCATCAGAAAGCGTCTACATATGGGAAAAGGTTAAACATAATGCTAGTTACTTATTTTAGTGCTCTAGAAATACATGTAATATAATCTTATTGCTTTTCTACCTGCACCTGTTTGGATGGTTTAGTGGTTAAATTGTACATCTCGATATCTGGTGACGAGGGCTCAATGCCCCGTTGTGCCATATCAAGGACTATATATAAAACTGGTAATAGTGGCTTTCCCACAGGCCAGTCCTGGTCAAAATTAAAATGACTGTTTGAAGGCTAATCCCTTTATAGACTTAAAGTACTAAGAGAAGCTCCAAGTTTTGCAAATCGTGACTTTTTAACATGAAAATATATCCATATATTGTATAAGGTATAGTTTAGCCCTTTTCCACATACATGTACAACAAATCTGAATCATACGACTTTGAAGACATTTAGGCAAAAATATGGAAACTCTATAAAGGAAAGAACAATTATTAAATTTAATTAAAAACCTTGTGCCAACAGAAGTAATTACTCATCATGAGCAATTACTCCTTTTGACAAAATGTTTTCAAAAATTGTCATTTAGAGGCGTCAGAAAGTGTCTGTAAGTTTGGATGCACCTGTATAAGGCTTTATCATATGGTTTAAGGTAATAGATTAACTGTTATTCCACCAGATTTTTATTTGTATTAACTTATTTCAAAATGTATTATCCTTACATTATCCTTACAATATCTACTTAAATTGCATAAAATTTATTTATATGCATCAGTCACATATACCTACGATGTCCATACAATTTTAAAATAGTATGATTCCCCTCCACTTTTAAAATCTCCTTACAATCGTAGCTTCTGGTCACATGCCTACAGGCCCCGTAACATCTTTTGAAGGTGGGATATCCATACGGACATTGCAAACAGGTCGCAAGGCGCTCAGACATACATGGCACAAGAATAAACTAGTTCTGCGATATCTGAAAATTTCTCATTTTTAGCTAGTTAGCTAAAGTGAATACTGTGACCTATTAATGATAAATTAAGATACTGGCACAGAGGAGCTGCAGGTGCAATTGCCATCCTGTACCACACTCTTTGTGGAACTCGAAAGATATTCCACCTGAATCGTCAAGGATGTTGTACGGAGCCCACAAGCTGAATGTTACCCGCTGCGTGCCCCTGTTAAAATCGCATGTTCCTCGCCCAGTGTCTGAACTATCGTATATTGACCATGGGATTTACCCGCAATAGTCGTGCAAACACCGACAAGCTCTAACAGGCCTAAGGGTGTTCAAAATTCACATGTTCTTAGTGCGATACCCGTACAAGCGCTAACAGACCCTTAACCCTTTTCCACATACAACAAATCTGCAGCAGACAACTTTGAGAGTATCTTGGAAAAGGCATGGAAGGGCTCTATAAATGTAGGTGTAATTACTGAAAAGAGATGGAAACATTATTGCAAAAGGAGAAATTGCTCATATTGAGCAATTTCTTCTTTTGTCATCATGTTTTCAAAAGCTGTCTGCTGCAGAGGCATCAGTAAGCGTCTATATGTGGGAAAGGGTTAAGGTGCCCACATGGGCCCCTTGCTAGCTGCTCCTGACTTCAATAGAGCTTAGAGTTTGGCTGAAAACCTTGTCTGAAAACCTTGTTCAGAGCTTGTAGGGTGGATGTGACCAGGGCATATAGAGTGTTGCAGTAGTTTTTGTTTTTTGGAACGTGAGACCCTTTTAGGTGTCGAAGCATTTTGTATTTAGATTAATCAAATTAAATTGAGTCCCAAGAAGCATATTGAGTACTTTAGACATTGGATACTTTCACCTTCGTTATTGTTATTTGATATATTATGAGAGAGCTACTATTTCTAATTTGTTGATGCTCTTTGATGCATCTTGAGCAGGTGACTTCAGAAAATATTGTGGCAAATGGCTAAATTGCCCATAATCATCATAATGAGCAATTGCTCCTTTTGTCACACTGTTATCAAGTTTATACAATAATCCTTCTTTCATGTCAAAAGATTTCCCATGTTTTAGCCAAGATGCTTTCAAAGTCCTCTGCCACAGAATGTGTTATATCATATGTGGGACAGGGTAAACAATATTTTAACCCTTTCCCTCATACGACAGATCATCAGCAGATGACTTTGAACATATTTTGTAAAAAAATAGAAAATCACTATAATTGAATGGATAACCTATGACTAAAAGTGGAAAACATTATGGCATTAAAGAAGAAATTGCTCGTTTTGAGCAATTTCTTCTTTTGTCGCCATGTTTTCAAAAAGCCGTCTGCTGCAGAGGCGTCAGAAAGCGTCTATATGAGGGAAAGGGTTAAAATAATTTATAGACAAGTCTTCTCCTAACGTTTTCACTCAACTGGTCAAAATGTATTTGTGCTAAATTGTCTTCACAGTGTAACATCTCCTGCAAATTGAGTTGCCTTCACCTACAATTATGATTTTGCAAAGATTTCTTTCGCTTGTTCTTCACATTCCTTGCTTCAGATATTGTCAAAATAATCTTTGATATGGTAAGAATATGGTTACCCTTGTAGTGGTTGTTGGCTTTCAGAAGGTACTACTTAACCATTTCCCACATACAGCAAATCTGCAGCAGACGACTTTGAAACCATCTAATCAAAAATGTTGAAGTTTTTCATAAATGATAGTTTAATTATTGAAAAGTGTTGAAAAGATTGTGTCAAAAGGAATAATTGCTTGTTTTGAGAAATTTCTCCTTTTGTCACAATGTTTTCAAGAGTTGTCTGCTACAGATGCGTCATTAAGTGTCTACAAGTGGAAAAGTGTTAATTAATTAACCACTTTCCATCATATAGATACTTTCTGACACCTCTGCAGCAGATGACTTTTGAAAACATTTTGACAAATGGATAAATTCCTAATAATGAGCAATTTCTCCATTTTCCATTTTTTTGAAAACATTGTGGCAAAAAGAGAGAAACTGCTTGTTTTGAGCAAATTCTCCTTTTGTCATGATGTTTTTTTAAAGTTGTCTGCTGCAGATGTGTCAAAATGCATCTATAGGTGGGAAAAGGTTAATTAAACAATCAATAACTACTTGGTTCCCATACTGTGTTCCTCTATTAAACGGGTGGTTGCTGGTTTCTATTTCAGCATCATTCCCTGGAGCTTTCAGCACACAAGCAGCTCAGCAGTTACAAGCTGCTAATACTCCTGCTGGGAAACAGACTGAAGGTAATACCACATACTCACTGAATATATTTTATATGCTATTGTAATTTGTTCACGGTTCTTCAATATCATTTTATTTTAACCTTTCCAACATACAAAAATCTGTAGCAGACGACTTTAAAAACATATTTTTAAAAATCTGAAAAATCTCCATTAATGATAGTTTAATTATTGAAAATATTGCAATAAAAGATGAAATTGCTCATTATGAGCAATTTCACCTTTGCCACAATGTTTTCAAAAAGTCGTTTGCTGCAGAGACATCAAAAAGCGTCTATATGTGGGAAAGGGTTAAGCCTTTCCAACATATGATAAATCTGCAGCAGACGACTTTGAAAATGTCTTCTAAAAAATATTGACAAATTTATAATTGTAGGTATAATTACTGGAAAAAGTTGAAAACATTGTGTCAAAAGAAGAAAATTGCTTGTTTTGAGCAAATTCTCTTTTTGTTATAACGTTTTCTAAAGACGTCTGCTGAAGATGTGTCAAAATGCATCTACAGGTGTGGAGTTCAGCCACCTGTTGAATGATTCCCGAATACAATAAACCTGCATAAGTCGACTGTAGACCCGTTCCAACATACAGAAAAATCAGCAGCAGTTGACTTTGAAAACATCTATCCAAAAATATGGAAAATCACTATAAGTGAAGGTATAATTTCTGAAAAAAGTTGATAAACATTGTGACAAAAGGAGAAATTGCTTGTTTTGTCACAATGTTTTCAAAAGTCGTCTGCTGCAGATGCTTCCAGATGCTCTATAGGTGGGAAAGGGTTAATCCAATACTTCACACAGATGACATTTGACACCTGCCATTGAACATGATTTTTGAAAACATTGCAATAAAAGGTGAAATTGCTCAAAGCAAGCAATTTCACCTTTTATTGCAATATTTTCAACTCTTTATCAATATAAATCTTTTAGTTTTCTAGATTGTTGAAATTGTTCGTCTGATGATTGTGAAGCAGATGAGCTTTGAAAAGTCATGTGAAGTAAAGGGTTAAGACAACAACAAATATGGAAAAAATCTTACAAATTAAAGCTTTTTATTGAAACTTTGTAGTTAAAAATGCAATTGTCACAATCTTTTCAAAATTCACCTGCTGCAGAAGATGTGTCAAAATGCATCTGCACGAAAGAAAAAAAGATTTAAACATATCCCCATCTACATATTATTTCTCGGCAGTCCTTTTTGAAAATATTGCTGGAAAATGAGATAACGTAAATTCTATTCTATTTTTTCCCCTTCATTGTCTCTTTAGCTCACAAGAGCACAGAGTGCTCAAGGTGAGTTTTTGTGATCGTCTTTTGTCCGTCGTTCGTCGGTCATCAACTTTTGCCTTGTTAACACTCTACAGGCCACATTTTGCATCCAATCTGATGAAAGTTAATCAGAACATTCGTCTCCATCTGAATTGGGTCAAATTAGGTCGAAAACTAGGTCACTATGTCAAATTGAAGGAAAAAAATCTTGTTAACATTAGCAGTCGCAATTTTTGCTTCAGCAGCTTGAATTTGTCTTAATGATATCTAGGTCAAGTTCGAATATGGATCATATTTTGTCAGAAACTAGGTCTCACTATAGGGCCAAATTTAAGGTAAATAATCTTAATGTTAACACCTCTACTAAGAGTGTTAGAATTATTTTGATGATATGATCTGTTAAAAACATGGCTTCTCTTATTTAGTCTTAAATAGCACGTTCTCAGTTGAGCGATCCACGGCCTCATGGCCCTCTTGTTCTAAACACTATAGCAATTGGAATGAAGTAGATCTGCCTCAAAAAAATTACTTCATCAATTCAATTGGTTTTGGCACAATACTGCCAATATATCTCATTTAACCCTTTCCCTAATATAGACGCTTTCCGACGCTTATGCAGCAGATGACTTTTTGAAAACATGGCGCCACAGAAGAAATAGCTCCAAACAAGCAATTTCTCCCTTTTTTAACCCTATTCAATAGTTATACATTTATTTACAGAGGTTTTCCAATTAAATCTTGATTGATTGATTGGGATTTAATGCCATTTTTAACAATTTCTCAGTCATATCACGGCGGCCAGTTCACCTACTCAAATGTTTCCTGGTTTTCTCACACCAGTACTCCACATCACAATCTTCCCAAGCAACTGGCTGCTTTTCCACATAGACTTAGCCCATTGGTGGAAGACGAATGACGCATGTCGCAATGACTTTTTGTCAAACGTCGGAAAGAAAGTTGGCCGAGCCGGAATTCAAACTTTTGAATAAAGTTGTGGCAAAAGGAGAAATTCTCCATTTGCCAATATGGTTTCCATAAATCGTCTACTTGCAAATGGTTTTAACAAATGTGTGTGTATGTGGTTAAGGGTTAATAAATGTAAACTATTGTTTGTTTGCAGGTCCCGATGGAGCTAACCTGTTCATTTATCATTTGCCCCAAGAATTCAGTGATCAAGACCTCATGCAAACATTCATGCCATTTGGATCTGTGATATCAGCCAAAGTCTTTATTGATAAACAGACAAATCTTAGTAAATGTTTCGGTAGGTCAATGACATATTTGTTTTATCGGAGTTTTATGCTGCTTTTAACAGTATTTCAGTTAACCATTTCCCTCATATAGACGCTTTCTGACGCCTCTGCAGCAGACGGCTTTTTGAAAACATAGTGACAAAAGAAGAAATTGCACAAAACGTGCAATTTCTCCTTTTGCCACAATGTTTTCCACTTTTAGTCATAGTTTATCCATTCAATTAAAGAGATTTTACATTTTTTGACAAAACATGCTCAAGAATTGTCATATGAGGGGAAGGGTTAAATCGCTGCAAACTTTCACTTTCCAATGATCTCTTGGTGACTATAACTAGTACTAGGCTAGTAAAAGTGCCTTCCTTGTCCACACCCACTCCAACATGACCTACACACGATAGAATCATTCCCGTGACACCCAGTCTCCCTCCCGCTTGGCCATTCCTAGATGATAAAATAGGAAATGTTGTTAAATCGGTTTCCATTTTAGACTCAACATATTTTAAATGTGAAGGTATTAGTCTTGAATTGAATCATGATTATCCTACACTTGCTCCTGGACCTAAAAACTGAGAACATTCTCTGTGCTAAAAAACCTACGACTTATGATTGGTTAATTTTGAAAATGAATTTGCTTCTCACCAATCAGATACTGGAGAACAAAGTTCAAGCACATAGGGGAGTTTTTGTGTCACTTTCTTTGGCTTGGTAACTCCATAGGGACCACTTTGCCATTGTCTGTCTGTCTGTTAAGTTTTCACTTAATGACTTATTCGTAGGCAAAGCATAACTATGTTCCCTCAAGTTCTCTTATCTAGCTTTGCAACATGAAAGAGCGGTTTCATGCATTGGTACAGCTTACAATTTGTTAAATGGAGGTTAAATGAACCGTCACATTTCTTGTCACATTTCTTGTTTTGTGTCCTTTTTCTTTGCTCTCCACATTGTCTCAAAGTGATCCTTTAACCCTTGCCAACATACAGCAAATCTGCAGCAGACTTCTTTTAAAACATTTAGGCTGAAAAGTTGAAAATCTCTAGAGTTTGAAACAAAACGGCAGATGGAGAAATTGCCAATAATGAAAAAAAATATTCCTTTTTCCACAATGTTTTCAGAAGTTTTGTGCTGCAGATGCATCAAATGTCCTCCCAATATGGGAAAAGATTGATTTGGTCAGATTTTATATTTTCTAACACTAAGATATTTATTCTCAATCAAATAATTGGTTGAATATGAAAAAAGTAATAACCCTTTCTTACATACAGCAATTCTGCAGCATAAGACTTAGAAAATATCTACTACAAAATATGGAAAATCTCTATAATTGTACGTTTAATTACTAAAAAAATTGAAAACATTGTGGCAAATGGAGAAATTACTCGTTTTGAGCAATTTCTCTTTTTGTCACAATGTTTTCAAAAGTCACCTGCTGCAGATGTGTCAAAATGCGATTAACCCTTTTCTGCAGAAGACTTCGAAAATATCTCGTTAAAAATATGGTAAACTTATGCAAATGAAAGCTAAACAATTGAATAGACTTAATTATGAGCAATGTCTCCTTCTGCCCCAATGTTTTCAAAAGTTGTCTTTGGTCTGTATGTGGGTTAACATCGAAATAAAGAAAAAAAGGGATTATTTACACAGATTGTGTGAAATAGACAGAAGCTCTTGATAAAAAAATGTCTGTCTTCGTCTTGTTTGAAGGTTTTGTTAGTTATGATAATGCAGTCTCGGCACAAGCAGCCATACAGGCGATGAATGGTTTCCAAATTGGAATGAAACGATTGAAAGTACAGTTAAAGCGACCAAAGAGTGACAGCAAACCTTACTAACCAATCATATGTAATTTAAGGTGAGTAATCAAACAATTTTGTTAACATTTTTATTAAATTATGTAATCTTTTGATAAAGGTGAGTAAGATATTGAAATGGCCTGGAAGGATATAGAGCCCTTTCCTGCATACAACAAATCTGTAGCAGCCGACTTTTAACCCTTTCCCTCATACAACAATTCTGCAGCAGACGACTTTGACCATATTTTGTCAAAAAATGGAAAATCTCTTGAAAACTGAATGGATAACCTATGACTAAAGGTGGAGAAATTGTTCGTTTTGAGCAATTTCTTCTTTTGTTTTCAAAAAGCTGTCTGCTGCAGAGGCGTCAGAAAGCGTCTGTATGAGGGAAAGGGTTAAAACATCAACTCAAAAATATATATCTTTAATTGAAAGTATATTCATTGAACAGAGTTGGAAATATTGTGGCAAACGTCATCTGCTGCAAATGATTCACAATATGGCTGTATGTAAGAAAGTCATATACTCTCAAAGGGAAAGCATGTATGTGAAGCAGGTCTTGGCAAAGGGCATCAACAGTTGCTTTGAGTGAATGGAGATAATGTTTTAAAAATGCTTTTTCCACCCTGCCTGAATTGGACCAAAACAGCAACTTTATGGAAACTTGAAGAGGATGTTGACTGTATTTAACCAGCTATCAAAATAACCAATGAAACTTGAAATTTGTCATTGTTGTATTTGTACATATTAACCCATTCCCACATACAACAAATCTGCAGTAGATGACTTTGAAAACATCTAGTCCAAGATGTAGAAAATCTCTATAAATAATGATATAATTATGGAATAGAGTTGAAAACATTTTGGCAAAAGAAGAAATTTGTTGTTTTGTCACAATGTTTTCAAAAGTCATCTGCAGATTTGTTGTATGTGGGAAAGGGTTAGTAGTGATGATGTAAGCACAGTGAGAGTTGTTTTATGTTGTTAGTCATTATAGAGTAAAATGATGAGTTAGTTGCCGGACTACCTTAACCCTTTCCCACATACAACAAATCTGCAGCAGACGACTTTGAAAATGCATGACAAAAACCTGAAAAATGTCCATAAAAGATAGCTTAATTGTTAAATAAAGTTGAAAACGGTGTTGTAAATTGAGAAAATGCTCCCTATGAGCAATTTACCTATTGTCAAAAACTTGGTTGGGCATGATTCTTTTAAAGTTAACCTCAGACTACACCAAATTTCTTCCTTGGTCATATAACATGGGCATTGATTTGGTGTGGCCTAACACATTTCCCTCATATAGACGCTTTCTGAAGCCTTTGCAGCAGACACCTTTTTGGAAAACATGTCAACAAAAGAAGAAATCGCACAATTTTCCTTTTGTCACATTGTTTTCAACTCTATTCAATTATTGTACTTTCATTTAAAGGGAGTTTCCAATTTGTTTCGGGTATGTTTTCAAGTCGTCTGCTGCAGATTTTTTGTATGTGGGCAAGGGTTAATGTGAAATACAGGTTTAGGAAGCAAGGGCCTTATCTAGACTAGAACTCTTCATTCTACTTCTGAATAGTCTTGAATTGCTCAAACCTGGATTGGATAATGTGTTTAACCCTTTGCCACATACATTATAAAACTGAACTTTCATATGAAGAGATATTCCATATTTTTTTCCAGATTATTTCTAAGTCGTCTGATGCAGATTTGTTGTATGTGGATAAGGGTTAACCCTTTCCCTCATATAAACGCTTTATGACGCCTCTGCAGCAGACGGCTATTTGAAAACATAGTGTCAAAAGAAGAAATTGCTCAAAACGTGCAATTTCTCCTTTTGACACAATGTTTTCCACTTTTAGTCATAGGTTATCCATTCAATTATAGAGATTTTCTGTTTTTTGACAAAATATGTTCAAAGTCGTCTGCTGCAGAATTGTCGTATGAGGGAAAGGGTTAATGTTAATGTGTTTACTGGCAGCTGTGATACCACTTTGATTGATGATATATTGTGGTAAATATTTAACCATGGACACCTAAATATGGTAGTCTGACCACTATATTCCGAATTATTTAGATACAGTAGCTGCGTAAAAGTCAATATAATAAGTCGGTTTAAGTCATCTATTTAACAGTTATAGAGGGAAGTGACTTAAATATGGTAAACCCATGGATAAGAATGAATTATAATTGGTAATGTTCTACTAACTTTATATACCCTTGTTAGATGTTGCATATATGGGGAACATTTGAGGCAAGCAGCTACAACAAAATTGGTCGCAATCTTGAGTCACAATCTTTATACACAAACTATCTTTCTAGCCATATTGGTGTAGAGTTATGGCCCCTTGTCAAGCATTTTTGTAGGTCTTACCAAAGATATAAAAATGATTTGCGGGATAAGTTAGCATTACAACTGACAAGCTGGTGTGAGGATAAATGGACCAATAGTACTGGTGTTCTTACCCAGGAAACGCCGTAACTTAGCTGAAAAATTGGAGAAAGCAGCGTAAAACACCAATCAATCAAGCATTTTTGTTTGACAGTTTGGCAATTATTCAGGTGTCTATGGTCAATTATTTATTATGATATGATTGATGAAAATGTTTAAACAATTAATCTGATATATGCCAAAAGATTGACTAGAGCTCTAGATAAGAAGAGTATTTCGCATCCCAAAATCCTCATTTGACCCTCAAACCATATGTTGTGGGTACTCAAGAGAATCGTCTCAGTTAGACAATTTGTTTTAGTACACACAACATAGGGTTTGGTGGAGTCATAAGAGAGATATGGATGGGAAAAGACCAGTTCACTCTTATTGAATTTTCGCATGATTGATAAATACCTAGGTCTGTTTACATAGACAATATTTATTATATGTTTGACTGACCATGTTATGTATTCATCATGTGACTTTGCTCAATGTACACAATATATATATATATAATATATATCAATATATTAAACCCTTTCCCACATACAGCAAAACTGCAGCAGACGACTTTGAAATCACTGAGGCAAAAATACAGAAAATCTCTATAATTTAAAGTTTAATTATTGAAATGAGTTGAAAATATTGTGGCGAAAGGAGAAATTGCTCGTTTTGTGCCATTTCTTCTTGTGTCACAATGTTTTCAGAAGACGTCTGCTGCAGATGTGTCAGAAAGCAACTGTATGTGGGAAAGGGTTAACAATAATAACTGATCATTTACTAATACATTCTGAGATACAAAGCCTTTAATAATAAAGATTTTAGCATCAATATGAATAATCTTATATTTTTGTTATGTACAGAAGTGGCCCCCTTTCCCTCATATAGACACTTTCTAATGCCTCTGCAGCAGACGGCTTTTTGAAAACATAGTGACTAAAGAAGAAATTGCTCAAAACGAGCAACTTCTCCTTTTGCCACAATGTTTTCCACTTTTAGTCATTGGTTATCCATTCAATTAAAGAGATTTTCCATTTTTTGACAAAATATGTTCAAAGTCGTCTGCTGCAGAATTGTCGTATGAGGGAAAGGGTTAAAAATATGTTCATTGGATATTGTTAATGGAAAGCTTTTGATTAATTTGTATTTGATAATGGGAGAGTAAGTTAGATACGCTCAACTGGTTTTTATTTTGTCAAGATGTTTCTCAACTGACTGGTCCGTTTAAATGCTGGGTTAGTTTTTAATTCTGATAAACTTGAAAAGATCAGTATCTGTAACAAGATATGATGCTATTAAGTTATTTTTTCAGCCACTCACTACCTCCACCAAATTGTTTGTCTCCTAATTTTACATTAAGATGCCTTTAATTGTACATGTAATACAATCACGTAAACAGTCATTGGTATTCAAGGGTAGTTTTTGTCCAACATTTTATATTACATTCCTCCAATCAGTTCACATATTCATGCATAGAGTAACCCATTTTCTCTGCTTCTATTCTGAACTTTCTTTATGTTTTGAATATATGTTCGATCAAGGATACATGTTTATTTGTTCTTTTATGTCCTTTTTCTGTAAGATTACGTGTTTCAAGCTTCTATGGACCAAGTTTGTTCTTTGTTATGAATGTGCCAAATGTTAAATGTATCGTGGATCTACTAGTTTATATGAAACTATAATACTGCTAGTCATATGGAGCCACCAGTCAATAACTATTTGTTCTTTGTCAAAGCAAGCAGCCACACTCGGTTTCTGTTTTTTACCCTGTTCAATGTTCTGTCACTAAAACTTGTGGTTCTGTTAAAATGTTATCTTGTATATAAAGTTTAAATTATACAAATGTTGGCTTATTAGGCACGTGTAGTAGCTTTTTAACCAATGTACATATCCTGTTTGTAAGAAAAACAAACATATTTGTTTCTTTGTCATTGTCATGGTTTATGGATCCTTTTAGTAAGGTTTGAATACTCAAGTTGTTCTTTGCCTGGAAAGAATGGTATGTGACGTACCGGTATGAAGCCAAAAAGCACATGCTACAGTAAACTGCCATGATATACTGATATAGTTTTGAAATTACGTCAAATTTTTAAATTTGCTCTTTTTTTTTTTGTTGAATGCTATTAAGACAATGTCATGTCCCATTATAACAGTATTGATTACTCTTCAAGGAAGCATATGAACATCTAGAATTGTGAGCAGAGCATAAGTTAACACAGAACATTCAGATTTATATACTTAATCTTGTGTCTATATTCCAAATGCCTCCCTTTGGAAACATGTATCATCATCGGTTCCTCTGTTCTTCTCATTGACAATGTCTTAAAACTTTGTTGATTCAGCGTTTAGTTTTGTTGAAATGAATATGGGAATCACAATTATAGCCAAAATAAACAAAAAAACACCAAAATAGGTACCGGTACTCATACAGCTTTTGATAATTGGCCTCCATCTGTTTATCTTTGCAAGTGTTTGGTTCATGTAATGATGTTTTGTAAACTTCGTCGCCAGTTTGTTTTCCTCCTGCATGTTTGTTTAATGTCTGGCCATTTACATAAATTATAATTATCAACAACAAATTTAAAAAAAGGTATGTCTTGAACATTATTGAAGGCTTTGTGAGATAAATTTTATCTTTGTGAAGTTACAAAACCTTTATTGTGCTGGCTTATTTGATAACATTTTATTGAACACTTCAATAAAAAATGTTTGATAAATTTATGTTTAAAAAACAATTTTGCAACTTTCTGACTTAAAAGAAAATGTTTTATTGGGTATCTCTGTGGAAACAAATGAGACTGACTAGATATATTAAAAGACGGGTTTCAGAAAATATTCACGATTTCAAAATTGTTGATTGTTGAGATTTCTTTGTGTGGCACTATAAAGGTTTAAAGTGAATAGATTTGTTGTTATCCTTATTTGTAGTAAATTTGTAGTCTGTTTTCCCACCAAAGAAATTTACTTTTAACAACAAGAATTTAAATTCCAAACCATCTTGGTTTTGTGATTTGCTTATGTTTGGTTCAGCTTCAAGCATATACAGAAAATATGAGTTTTGTGCCAAGCCAACACTCGGTCAAAACATGACATGATTTACCTTCTGTAGACATTTTGTTAACGCATCTTGCTAATAACACCTTTTTAAGCTTGATTAACTTTTTTCCACATTTAGACACTTTCTGATGCCTCAACAGCAGACGACTTGGAAAACATTGTAGCAAAAAGAGAAATTGCTTCCTTTAGTCAAGATGTTTTCAAAAGTCGTCTGCTGCAGATGCTTAAGATGTATCTATATATGGGAAAAGGTTAAACAAAGGTAGAAAAGGCTTCGCTTTTTTGGCAGGATTGCGGGAGCATAACAACTGATGAGCTAGCATTAACCCTTTCCCTCATATAGACGCTTTCTGACGCCTCTGCAGCAGACGGCTTTTTGAAAACATAGTGACAAAAGAAGAAATTGCTCAAAACGAGCAATTTCTCTTTTTGACACAATGTTTTCCACTTTTAGTCATAGGTTATCCATTCAATTATAGAGATTTTCTATCTTTTGACTGCAGAATTGTTGTATGAGGGAAAGGGTTAAAAAGAATTAGAATATCAGCTTATGTACAATTTATATGTTTGAACTTCTAATTTCCACTGCAATAGAAGAATCAGAAAACATTGCCAGAGAAGAAGTTTCGTATACCATTCATAATGCTATCCTTCCTTTTTCAATGCACAGCTTTTGCTTTGACACAATATTATTTTGTGGGATATGATTGCAACTCCGCTTTTCGTACGGACAGATGTAATACTATGCTGTTTAATAATGATGTACTTTGGTTATAAAAGCTTTATTTTCAGGGAAATCTAAAACCATTTCTTTTTACAGAGAAGCTAGTCGATAATATACTTTATGTAAGCCAGACTGCACTGTGTGTTTATAAATATATATCCATTATGTGAGCAATGCAGCAGAATAAATGTAGCTTCAGGGTTTAACCCTTTCCCTCATACGACAATTCTGCAGCAGACTACTTTGAACATATTTTGTCAATCACTAAAAGTGGAAAACATTGTGGCAAAAGGAGAAATTGCTTGCTTTGAGCAATTTCTTCTTTTGTCACTATGTTTTCAAAAAGCCATCTGCTGCAGAGGCGTCAGAAAGCGTCTATATGAGGGCAAGGGTTAAAATAAAATGATTGATGAACAAGGTTCCATTGCATGCTTGCAATGTCTATATTAGTCTGATTAGATTCGAAAAGTTCCACATATATGGCAAACAGGGAAGACCAGGATGAGTTTTCACAAATGTTTGAGCTTATCTCGATCTTTCCTGGGCCTGTATTAATCAATTCAGTTAAATACTAATTCTAAATTTGCAAATTTACACATTTTGAATAGGCAAACCATTATGGCTTAGCCAATCAGAAATTTAGAATTAATTTCTGCTGGCTCTGTTCTTGCATCCCTGAAGTTAGGTTTTCATTTCAGCAGCTCTATTTTCTTTAAAACAACATGTTTATGTATCAAACTCATTTTATATTCCTTGCTTTTCTATGTTCAGACAAAAACAAGTGGTGTGTACCTGTTCTCCTCCATGTTTACACGTCGTCGTGACAGCGTTCGTCCATGCATAACGTACTTCATGTTGCCTCAACACTGCTAGGTTGGTCGCTGATAACTGTGGATCTGACCAAGTGTCTGCCTGTATTCTGTGTGCATAATTATTATTTACTTCTTCATGTCAACAACATATGTTTTTAACTTGAAATATACAAAATTATGTACTGGGTATTTAGGATAATCAAATGACAGGATTTTTAACCTTTTCCAAATACTTATGTGTTATTTTAGTTATTTGTTATTTCTTAGAGTTCTGGCTTCAAGTAAACAGTTGTTACAACTGTTGTCATAACCATTTACATGAAGCTGAATGAAAGCAAGAAGAACTTTTACAATTAATTTGACTCTGTCATAGTAATATAACATGGAAAAGGTTGATATTCTAGACAAAACAAAGATAAAAAATACTGTCTACTCTATTTGTGCTCTTCTTCTATTTTTGGGGGTCTGTGGTGTGAACTTTTTATTTTAATGAAATCATAACCTGTTTGTTGCCATGGTGACTTTTTTGAGGTGTCTCTAACAAGTATTATGTACATACAAACATGCCATATGTCTGTTTTTTTCGTAATGTGTAATTATTCTTTGGCTGCTGAAACTCATATATTTATGGAGCATTGACCAATAAACCTTTGAAAATGCAGGCTATAAAGTGCATAAACTAAGTTTGATTTCCTTTTACATTTTTTTTACCAAATTTTTCTTGTCTATAGAAAGATTAAAAATAAATATGAGTTTTTTGCCACATACATACCTTGAAAATAACTTGGTAGGAAATCTTTACGAATGAAGGTATCATTATCGGATAGGCCCTTTAAAACATTGTAGCAACATGAGAAATTGCTCAACATGAGTAATTTCACACTTTGTTACAATGTTTTCCAAAAGTTGTCTGCATGTGGGAAAGAATTAAATTTTTTTTTTAGAAAACTGCATCATTAAAGGAAACAGAATGTGCATATTTTTTTTTACTTTTTTTTGTTTTGTGCTTTGAATCTTTCTATGATGATTGGAAAAGATTTT
Organism: Serripes groenlandicus; assembly: GCA_031761405.1. Classification (NCBI taxonomy): domain Eukaryota; kingdom Metazoa; phylum Mollusca; class Bivalvia; order Cardiida; family Cardiidae; genus Serripes; species Serripes groenlandicus. The sequence goes on from JASEVX010000005.1 coordinate 31,536,480, forward strand.
CTTTATGTTTTATTCTCATTTGATATCACAACTTTCAGTTATTGTTCCAAATCTTACAGCAAGTAGCATTTTATTTTTATGTTTTTTTATATGTATGAAAGATTCTAATGTCTTTCTGTGTTAATAATGAACATTTTTCTCCATATATCAAACCTCTTGTCTCTTAGTTTTATCATCATTTGTGCAGATTTTAAATTCTTTTTGGCTTTTTCAATTCAGAAAAGTTGGCGAGCTTGGACTATTCTTCTGCTAAAGTGCTTGCTCAAAAATGTAATTTTGAAAGTTTAACCCTTTCCCACCTGCAGTTGCATTTTGATGCAATAGCTGTGCCAAAGGTGAAATTGCTCATAATGAGCAATTTCTCCTTTGGCCACAGTGTTTTCAACTTTATTTAACAATTAAGCTGTCTATTATGGAGAGTCATCTCCTTTATAGGCGTCTGAAAGTGTCTACATGTGGGAATGGGTTAAACAAATGGCAAAGGGTTGTTAAAACTTCTGCATTGAAAAAGAAATGTTAAAGGAATGCCCAGTCTCAAAGTTTTATTTGAAGTTTAGTGGAAAAGTCAAACTTTTTTTGTCAATTTTTCTTCTGACATTTGATTCTATGGTACAGAAGGATTTCAATAAGAAAATTATTTTAATTTTGTTGTCACAATAAATCAAAATGAAATTATCTTGTCATTTACTCATATACAAAACATATTCTGTATCCATTATCATTTTAAACTTTTGTAAATGAAGTTTCTGGCATTGATTCAAGAAAATAAAATGTGATTTCATTAGAAAGTGCAATGAAGTGATAACATTTATCAGCATAACCATTTAAGTTCTGTTATATTCGTGTCTTATAAAGACAAATTGTGCATTTTATAATTAAAAGATTAAACTAAATATATGTTAAACTAAAATCTGGAGATTTTTTTAGCTCTGCATTTTGAACCTTACCAAGGTTAGATTCTATGTATGTTCAAATCAAACAATCTGCAGCAGGCCATTTTGAAAATATCTCGGCAAACATAGGAAAAATCCTTACAAATGAAAGTTTAATTATTGAATAGTTGAAATACTCTGACAAAAGCATGAATTGCTTTTTATGATTAATTTCTCTTTTTATCACAATATTTTAAATAATCCTCTACTACAGATGCTCTAAAATGAGTCTGCACATGGTAGCTGGGTTATAGAGCGAACAAAAAACAGGCCTTAATTTCACTAATGATATGATACATTATTGTTAAACAAGATAAATTTGTTTAATTTTGAAAACCATAGAAATGTCAAATTTAATCAATAGATTGTTTAAGTGTTAAGGTGAAATTACAATCATTCTGATTACAACATATCATCATATCTGCTGTTGTTTAATACAGACTGTCCTATGTGTTTTCTTTGTATTTACTATCACATTATATATGTTATAACAGTTTCAGAGGCCTACATAAGGAGGAGTAAACTCATCTTTTTCAAACAGCATCTTTCTTATCATTTAACCAAATCCAATGTTGTGGGTGCTCAAAAGAATTGTCTCAGTTAGACAACTCTTTTGGGTACTAACATCATAGGGTTAACGGGTCAATTAAGGATTTTCATACCATTTTTTATCATCGCAAAGAGTTACTCACCTTGTATTTCTGATGTCCTGGCTTGGCCTGTATGTATTGTTCAGACTATAATCAAGATGTTACATAAGCTTTTTGAACGTCAAATCCTTTCTGTACTACAGTACATGAGCCCCATAAACCCTTTCCCACATACGACAGTTCTGCAGCAGATGACTTTGAAAACACATTGGCATAAATGTGAAATATCTCCATAAATGAGAGTTTAATCATCAAGAGCAATTTTCCCTTTTGCCACAATGTCTTCAAAGTTGTCTGCTGCAAATGTGTCTGCAAGTGGGAAATGGTTAAATTGAGAGAAAAAAAGCCCTGTCTTAATTTCTTGACTCCATAATGCAAAATGACAAAACTCTAGACAACTGAGACAATATTTTAGGATTTTGGCTTTCTTTGTTGAATTAGGCATGTTGATGAGGAGTCGAGTTAAAAAGATAAAACATGGTTTGTTAGCTATCAATTACCGGTAAAGATATTGGACTGAGTGAATATTTCACAGTAAATGGAATCTTGAAAAGTCTTAACTTTGTTTACCAAAAGTTTATGTAATAGTAGATCTACAAGATCAGATTATTGTGAGTTTTTATCTGCTGACTTGTGTTTTAACCTGTTCATTCCTACAACAAATCTGCAGCAGACTACTTCAAAAACATCTTGGAAATAATGGCAAAACATCTCTATAATGAATATATTGAATAAAGTTAAAAACATTGGGCAAAAGGAGAAATTGTTCATTATGAACATTTACCCCTTATGCTTTAATGTTAACAATTATAAAGTTGTCTGCTACAATAGCGTTGGTGTCTTTGTGAAAGCTATTAATTCTTTCCCACGTACAGACACTTTCCGTTGCCTCTACAGCAGACAACTCCTGAAAACATTGTGACGCAAGGAGAAGTTGCTGAAGCACTTTCTCCCCTTGCCACAAAGTTTCCATTTCAATTTAATTCTCTCATTTATGGAAATCTTTCACTTTTTTGACAGGATGTTTTTAAAGATGTGTGCCGAGATTTGTTTAATGTAGTTGAGGGTTGAAATTGTGATCCATAAGGAAGGTACTGTCAGTTCTCTGTTTTTATTTGTGTTTTTTCTTTCAACTTGCTGTGTATAATTGTGGAGATACTAATTATTCAATATTGTTGCAGGGTTATTAAACTGTTTACTGTTTGTTGTTTGTTGTATAAACTACTGAATTCAATCAAAATGAACTCTTTTCTGAGAAAATAAAGATTACAGCTATTTGTGTTTGTAACCCTTTCCCACATGCAATGCAAGCAAATGACTTTAACAAAATGCTTTCAAAATGCGTCAACATGAGTCCATATGTGGGAAAGACTCTTCACTAACCCTTGCCCACATACAACAAATCTGCAGCAGACGTCCTTGAATACTGAGTGACAAAAACCTGAAAAACCTCCATAAAAGATACCATAATTGTTAAATAAAGTTGAAAACATTGTGGCCAAAGGAGAAATTGCTCATCATGAGCAATTTACCTTTGGCCACAATGTTTTCAAAAGTCGTCTATTGCTTTTGAGTCAATATGCATCTGCAGGTCGGAAAGGGTTAAAGTGACCTTTGATTTCTTTGAAAAGTGTTCAAAAAGAAAAAGTATTGTTGTTTTTTTTAAAACAAAGGATTACGTGGAAGCGTATATTCCATGTGTCATTGTTATTTTGTTCTCGATGAGACCCCTGTCTTTGTGTTTCTTGACAAAAACTTGACTTCAAACATTTATCTTATGGGTGATATAGGGGGTGGTAATCCTCTAGTTTCAATATGCCAACAATCAAAATATATTATATAATAGAGATTTGAATGATTGTGTTCATGAATATTACTCATAACCTATTCTATATCAATGGATGACTTAATGCATAACAGCTGTAAGTACATCTTGTTAAAATATGTATTTTCAACTGTTTTGCGTGAAGTCCATAAAATGCTTTTCCCTCTATGTGATGTAGATGATATTTTACCTGCTTTCCAGCGGACAAATTTTGAAAGCATGGTGGAAAAAAGAAAAATATATAAAGGTGTAGGTTATGAGGAGTATAGTCAAAAGGGTACTTGTGAATATAGACTATTTTAGAAGATTATTAATTATTATATAGATAGAGAAATATAGATGGAAAAGGAGTCATGGTTTTGGCAGGACATGAACTGATGTTGTACATTGTCATTTCTTGTGTATCACTTTAAATGTATTTGGTGTTTGTATTGTTCATTATTATAGTTAAAGCAAACAGTTGTTGCACTTCTGTAACTTCCTGCAAAACTGATGTAACCTCCTCTTGTTACACAATGTTGTTATAACAATTTTGATTGATGATTGACAAAATGTGAAACAGTTGTGCAGTTGTCTTAATTGGAGAGCGGATGAAAAAAGTATGGCAATCAAGCGTAAGTTTTCCTGTTTCCACAATGTTTTCAAAGCAACTTTATACAATATTTAGTTACGAGAGGTAAGATTGCTTGAAACAGAAATGAGTTGTGGTACAAACACAAAGTTAAATTTACGAAGAAGTAATCTTAAAATGGATCAATCTCTTTCAAATAGTTGTAACCATTTTTCTCATTTTGATACAATGTTTTCAAACATGGTATTCTGCAGAGGCATTAAAAGGTTTCTGCATGTGTGAAAGGGATAGGATTATTATAAGTTTGTGTGGGAGGGGGGGGGGGGGGGGGGGGGAGTGACTTTTATTTGCTGCCAACTGTTATGGTGTGTTTTGGTGAAGATAATCTTACCAGCAGTACTGGTATCATCTTACCCAGGAAAATCTGAGATACCTGTTTAACCCTTTCCCACATACAAAACATCTGCAGCAGATGACTTTGAAAACATTTACTCAATATCTGGAAAATCTCCAGAAATGAATGTATACTGACTAAATATAAAGTTGAAAACATTGTGGCAAAAGGAGAAATTGCTCGTTCTAAGCAATTTCGCCTTTTTTCACAGTGTTTTCAAAAGTCGTCTGCTGCAGAGGCATCACAAAAGGTTTAAATGAGGGAAAGGGATAATTGAAATACTGTTGAAAGGGGAATTGATCCAAATAAAGTGAAACAATTGATTGGTTACAACAAGCACCATACTATACCAAAGATTAGGAAGGACTAGATGAAATCAAAATGTAGTGTACAAAATATGTAGTTGACAAATGTCCTTTTACATTTCATGTATATAATCACAGATCATTTTTACTAAGGTTGTGAGATTTTAATGACTTCCAAATAAGGGTATATGTTAGTATTATTATCATCTAGGTTTTAAGGGAGGATATTTTATTTATCAACTGAGAAACTACTAAAACAAAGTATATCTGTAACATGCACGTTGTCATCTACATGTGAAAGAAATTGTACTTAAATAGATGCTTGGTTTAACCCTTTCCCAAATACAACAAATCTACAGCAGACAACTTTGAAACCATCAGGTGGGAAAAATGAGTTAATACAGTTAATACATGAAAATGAGTCGAAAACACGGTGGCAAAGGGAGTAAACTGCTCATTTTGACGTCAGAAAGCATCTGTATGTGGGAAAGGATGAAAGGATTATTTTAAATACTGAAAGTTGCAGTTAAAAACAAATTAATTTTGACATTAATAGTTGAATTTTAGCTGTTACCATGGAAACATGACAGGCCTATCTGAGGATTAACAACTACATGCAGATAATTATAGACATAGATGACCGCCATAACAGGCCTCAACGTTGTCAATAAAACATGAAAATTGACAAAAGCTTTGTGAATTCTTAAAAACTTTCATTGACAGCTTTTTCATAATACTTTGCTAATATTTTCAAAATGAGTAAAAATGAGATAATTGAAATAGGGTAAACATTTTATGTAAACATTACAATTATTCAATGTTCAAACCTTTTCCCACATACAATAAATTTTCTTTAGAAAACACTTGGAAAAATCTGTGTGGATTATAGTACAGTTATTGAATAGAGTTGAAAACGTTGTGGCAAACAGAGAAATTGCTCATCATAAGCAATCTCCCCTTTTGACGCAATATTTTCAAAAGTAGTCGGCTGCAGATATGCCTGAAGGTGGGAAAGGATTACAAATATATAATCAAGGATCACCTTCATTCAATTAAAGTTTGTAACTTTTAGGCTGGCATTTTCAATAGCATCATCATAACATATAAACAATGTCATCTGGATTGACTTGACAGGCTTATCTATTTTAGACCTTGGTTTAAGGTATTTTCAATATCATAGATTTTAAATGAATTGATAATTGATAATCAACACATTGTTAACCAAATAAGGCCAATTTTGTGGCATTAGTTCACCGAAACTTCATCTCATACAATGTTAAACATAATAAAAGGTAAGAAATAATTAGGTTTAAAACCGTTTAGTACAGGCATGATCATGAACATTGGTTTCTTTTGTACACTCTATAGAAATGTAAAATGTAACCAGGAATGTAGATAATTTCAAATATATCTTAGTTTACTGCATAAGTGGTTTATTCTGATCTATATTCCTGATGTAACTGAAAGCAATACATTCTTGTGCAAACCATGAATAGATGAAACTCAAAACCTCGTTCGATAGATGAAATTATTTTATACATAGGATGAGAATTTCATCTGCTTGATTTCTGTCTTCACTACCAGTTTTAGTTTTATAATAACTAACATCTGTGAATCTGAACTGTCACTTAAATAAACCACCAATATTAAGTTTCCTTTATTTATTTACTTTGTGTAAGTCTCAGGAATAAGTGTTTGAATGTCAGTAACTGGTCAATTAGTCGGCAATCAAGCAACATATCCGTTCTTAAAGCAGTTGTTAACTTGGGTGTAGATAAAGTAAATTAAAATATAAAGAATTAAAAATAGACTTTTGTTCTTTGCTTTTAGAACTGACCAGAAAATGGTCTTGAAAAGATTAGAAATATTCTCCCAGTATTTATGACAACAAAACTCTGAATCTTTAATGTAAGGTGTAATGTTTTTTCCCTTTTCCACATACATGTACAACAAATTTGCAGCAGACGATATTGAAACCATCTAGACAAAAATATAGAAAAATCTCTTAAAATGATAGTATGGTTATTCAGGGGCACTATATATAGTGTCCCTTGGTTATTGAAGAAAGTTGAAATAATTTTGGCAAATGTAGAAATTGCTCATCATGAGCAATTTCTCCTTTTGCCACAATTATTTCAAAAATCGTCTGCTGCAGAGGTGCTAGAAAGCATCTATATGTGGGAAAGCGTTAATCTAATCCACTAAAAATGCCGTCACTGTCTGACTCTTTTGGTTTCTATAGTATTTTATACCAAATCTACACATCATGGTACTTGTTTACATGTTTAACTCGGTCAAAAGGTAATTGCTTAACAAAGGTTTGCACAATTAAGAATTTTAAATGTCCTACTGTGATTTACATGTGGGTTAATATTGGTGTAGTTAATGTAATACTGTTATAACAGAAATAACACACAAAATTCAATTTAAACCATTCCCAGACATGTAATAGAGTATCCTATTTCCAGCCCTTCGGATACTGAAACTGAGATTAATGCCAAGAAAGCTTAGAGAGGGGCAGGTTAAAATATAGCTTTTCAACCAACCAAACTGTATGTTGTTGGTACTCATAATAATATAACTATGGCATTAACCCTTTCCCTCATACGACAATTCTGCAGCAGACGACTTTGAACGTGTTTTGTCAAAAAATAGAAAATCTCCATAATTGAATGGATAACCTATGACAAAAAGTGGAAAACATTGTGGCAAAAGGAGAAATTGCACGTTTTGTGCAATTTCTTCTTTTGTCACTATGTTTTCAAAAAGCCGTCTGCTGCAGAAGCCACAGGAAGGGTCTATATGAGGGAAAGGGTTAAGATAATTCTTGAGCTCACAACATATGGTTTAATAAGACTATAAGAAAATCTCATTAAATGAAAATGTAATGAATGAATAGTGTTGAAAACATTGTGGCAAAAGGAGAAATTGCTCATATGGGAGTACTGTGCTGTGGGAATGGTTTAAACCATGCTGTTGTATGATGTCTGTCTGTTCCACTTTCATGTAGACCTGTTCTGTACAAATCATCTTTGTGAGTTATGTCAGTGGGGAGAACTGGACCTCACTACATTTAATGCCCTAATCAATCTAAAGATGTATTCACATGAGATGTAGACAGTTTATCTATAGATATGAAACATACTGATAAGCCTGTAAGTGGCGGGATACTGACTGAATACATCCTTTGTAAATTGGGCAGTTTTTAAATGTAGAAAGACCTGTTCTTTCGTTTACTGAAAATGTTACATTTCATTACTAATGTATTTTTTTCTGCATTGATGAATTTGGATTAAAAAAAAAAAAGTATGGTAATATTCTTCGTGAAAATGAATTCTAGTTTTATGCATTGCATTAAATTGGTGCATCCAGCCAGCACTACCAATAAAACAACAATGTTAGATATTGATGCTAAATTTATACAGTGGGAATGTTACAGCACGAAAAAAAATACAGTAGAAGTGAAGTTTTCAATGTTCAGAGATTTTCAAAAATAATATTTTAAGTAACATTGTGCCTATAAGTAGTGTGATTACGTTATAATTTAAAGTAAAGAAAGTAATAAGAAAACATTAGTCTGTGATTGGTGGTTATATTGTAGTATACAGAATAGAATATTATGTCAAGTTATAAAATTTAAGGGCTGGTATTTTGGGAGTACAAATTATTGGTGATTTGTAGTTTTTCCACTGGAACCTATTTTGCCTCTTTAGTCACTTCCAAATTGAAAACATGGCAAATCTTTCCCACATACAACAAATCTGCAGCAGATGACTTTGAAAACATGGTGACAAAAACCTGAAAAATCTCCATAAAAGATAGCTGAATTGTTAAATAAAGTTGAAAACAATATTCAGTATTGGCAATATCTCCATTTCCCACAATCCTTTCAAAGTTAGTCTGTTTTCATTTGAGTAATTCAGGGGCGTAGCTCCCTTTAGGCACTGTAGGCCCGTGCCTACACATTTTTTCTCATTTTCTTTTCTCATAATGCCCCCAAAAAGCAGCTGCGGCGATAGACATCTGCGTAATGTATCGACCAGATCAGCCTGCGCTGTCCGCGCAGACTGATCCGGCCGACACATTCCGTCTTAGGGAGATAGATGTATAGAGTAGTGATTCCTGTAACAGAAAATCCACAGGAGGCGAAACGTGTCTATCCGGGTAGGCCTGTGTGGCATGCTTAGGCTGATCCGGGTCGATACTTTACGCAGAGTCCACAATGTTGATTTTTCTCACGAGACGGCCTACACATTGATTATTGCCAAGCTACGCCCCTGTAATTACCGGTAACTGGTTCAATATGGGAAAGGATAGAACTGTAGATTGTGTACATTTTGTTTGTCAGGATGTTGGTTTTCTTGAGTACCAACAATTAAGTGTTTATTTTAAAGAAGAAAAATAGGTTTTTTAAAGGAGAACACACCCCAAATGTGCAGCTCTTGAATGGTGTATTATTGTGTTTTAAGTAATGCTAATTCATTCGCAAATTGAAAAGGTAAAAACTAAAAACTCTGACTTCCCATCCATGTGTTTTGTAATAAGACCCAACAATGGTGATTCCTCTTTTTGACAAAGTTTTTTGCTCATAGAACAAAACTGCAGCAGACAACTTTGAAAAACATCCAAGGCAAAACTTTTTAAAATCTATAAATAAAATGAAAATAATTTAATTCAGTTTAAACATTGTTGCAAAAGGAGATATCACTCATCACCTGCAATTTATCCTTATGCAATACTTGTTTTTATTAGTCGTCTGCTGCAAATGTGTTTTCATATAGGTAAGGATTAACACTGAATATATAATTTGTTTTGGGTAAATCCCTTTCAACTAGCTACAGTCTCGATAGTCTTTATTTGCTTGAAGGTGCTTTTAGGATAGATTTATGATTATCATTTATACATTTTACATCACCCAATTTCATAGTTTACAAAGATGCCATTATAGAATAAACTTTTAGACTGATATTAGTTTTACTTCATTCTTGCCACATCATTAGAAACTCACATCTAGTAACACGTTCCTTCATACAGACTAATCTTCAGCAGATATCTTTTGAAAATACATGCACATTTGAAAATTGAGAAATTTCTCCATAGGCATATTATATTATCTAATTCCCCTATCTTTTCTTATTCATCTATTCTGTTGTTTATCTCTTTCTGCAGAAGCTTTGAATTTTGAAAATTCTAAAATTATATCGGGTAGATGCTGAAACAGATATCATAGGGTAATGCAAGAATACATTTTTTACTTTGTAGATAGTTTTGTTTATTTGCTTCAAATTTTAGTTACCAGACTGCTTCTCAGTTTTTATGTTGCTAGCCAAAAACTAGACATTTTAAAACAGTATTGCTTTTGATTAACCCTTTCCCTCATACAATAATTCTGCAGCAAAAGACTTTGAACTTATTTTGTCAAAAAATAGAAAATCTCCATAGTTGAATGGATAAACTATGACAAAAAGTGGAAAACATTGTGTGGCAAAAGGAGAAATTGCTTGTTTTGAGCAATTTCTTCTTTTGTCACTATATTTTCAAAAAGCTGTCTGCTGCAGAGGCGTCAGAAAGCGTCTATATGAGGGAAATGGTTAATATTATTTTAGGTTTATTTGTTGATATGAGAAAAGAATCATTGAAATTGATTGATTTTATTAGCAATTGTTAGGTAAATTATTCTCGATGCCATAATACCTCTGTGTTGGTGCCACTAAATTTTCTAAACTCATTTGACCTTCAGTTTAATTGTTTATCTGGCCTGATGTTTTTTACATCTTGAAGCCGTTCTTTTTTTTAAAGATTGAAAACATTGTGGAGAAAGAACTAAGTGCTTGGTCTGAATTGTTTTTAGTTTTCTCATGTTTACAAGTCGACAACTGCATACTTGTAGTTGAATAGAGTTGCCCAGCTAATGGTGTATCTTAGCCCTTTCCGTCACATAGACGCTTTCTGCAGCAGACAGCTTTTTGAAAACATGATGACAAAAGAAGAAATTGCTCCAATCAAGCAATTTCTCCTTTTGTCACCATTGTTTTCAACTCTATTCAATTATTTGTACTTTCATTTAAAGGGAGTTTCCAATTTTTTTTGGGTATGTTTTCAAAGTTGTCTGCTGCAGAATTGTTGTATGTGGGAAAGGGTTATATAACTTCCCTTTCCGAAGTACAAACAATCTGCAGCAGACGACTTTTAAAACAAATTTGCCAAAAAATGTGGGAACTGTACAAATGAAAGTATATAATTACTGATTAGAATTGAAAACATTGTGACTTTTGCCATGGTGTTATCAAATGTTGTCTGCTGTTGATGCGTTAAAATGATGTCTGCAGGTGGGAATGGGTTGAATACATTTGGAATATGTCACCAAACTACTTATATAATGAGAGTCATAGGTGTTGAACTGTAAATTGTTTATATACTGTACATGGGTTGTCAGAGTTTGTAGTATTCTAGATTAAATTTCATCATCAATTCATCGTAGACACACATCAAAATTCAGTTTGCCAGTATTTTCTTTGGTTTGAGAAGTTTGTATTATGTTAAAAAAAAATGTGTCGTGAGTTACCATTGTACAGAATAAATATGACATTAAAAAGCATTGAAACCAGATCATTTATTTGTTGTCTATTTATATACCAATACTTTAATATCACTCTGTTCCCGTCATCAAGATTAACAAGATGTCCACCATAACCATTGGCTGGAAGTTGATGAAACTTGCATGGTCCCTTTTTAGATCACCTGAGCCGAAGACTCAAGGTGATCTATTCTGATCACTCTCTGTCCATTGTTAACTTTTAGCTTTAAACATCATCTCCACCTAAACCACAGGACCAATTTCAACCAAACTTCACAGGAAAGTGCCTTTGGTGGTCCTCTTTCAAAATTGTTCTCAAAGATTTAAATTCCATTGAGAACTTGGGTTGCTGCGGCATCAGAAAGGGAGCAAAATGTCCAAACTTTAAAAATATTCTCCTCTGAATCTGCTTTAAGATTCCAATATAATTTGGTAGAAATGTTCCTTGGGTGACCCTCTACAAAGGCTGTTCAAGCCATACTGATTGGTTGAAAAACAGGGCCGTCAGGCGGCATCAGAAAAAGGGCAAAATGAAAAAAATTGAAAGTGCTTTTCTGATTTTAAGAAAATTGAATAAGAATCTTACTTCAGTGATCCTCTACTCAATTTGTTCACGTTGTATTGATTGGTTACGCATTCATAGCAACCAGGCGTCGTCACAAATGGGTAAATTCAACTTTTAGCTACAAATGACAACTCCTACCATTCCACTGGACCAATTTCGACCAAACTTCACAGGAATGTGTCTATTGGTGGTCCTTTTTCAAAATTGTTCAAAGATTTAAATTCCAATGAGAACTTTGGTTGCTGCGGTATCAGAAAGGGGGCAGAATGTCTAAACTTTAAAAATCTTCTCCTGAATCTGCTTGTCAAATTCCAATATAATTTGGTAGAAATATTCCTTTGGTGACCCTCTACACAAGTTGTTTTAGCCGTACCAGTTGCTTGAAAAACATGGCAGTCAGGCGGCATCAGGAAAGGGGCAAAATTACAACATTTGAAGCCAGTCGAGCTTATGTCATGGCGAATTGTCCGTGCGTGCGTTAACTTTTTCCTTTTAACCACTTGTCCAATTTGGTTGAAACTTCATAGAAAGCATCCTCTCAATGTCCTCTACTAAATTTCTTCAAATTTTGTTTATCCATTCGAAATTCTGGTTTCCATGGCAACCGAAAGAAAAAAATAGTGAACACTTCAAAAATCTTCTGCTCTGAAAGTGTCGGGCCGTTTTCAAATAATTTTTTAGAAATGTCCCTTGGGTGACCCTTTATTATATTCCATTAAGAAATGTTGATTGGTCGAAAAACATGGCCGCCAGGGTGCAGGGCTTTTATTGCCTTATATGGCTATAGTGAAAACTTAAAAATCTTCTCCGACAAAAGTTTTTGGCCAATTTTCAAATTATTTTGTAGAAATGTTCCTTGGGAGAACCTCTATCAGATTCCTTCAAGCCAAGTTGATTGGTCGAAAAACATGGCCGCCAGGGGGCGGGGCTATTTTGCTGTATATGGCTGTTTAGATATTTAATTTTTGTCTAATGGCCGTGGAGCGATACTGGCCCTCTTGGGCTGATTTTAAGAAACTTGAATAAGTATCGTACTTCAGTGATGTCCAATCTGTATTGATTGGTTACAAAATCATAGCAACCAGGCATCATCACAAAAGGGGTAAATTGAACTTTTAGCTACAAATGACAACTCTTACCATTCCACTGGACTAATTTCAAGTTAACTTCGCTGGAATGATCCTTTGGTGGTCCTCTTTCATAATTGTTCAATGATTTAAATACCATTGAGAACTTTGGATGCTGGGGCTTCAGAAAGGGTGCAAAATGTCCAAATTGATAAAATCTTCTCTGAATCAGCTTGTCAGATTCCAATATAATTTGGCAGAAATGTTCCTTTGGTGACCCTCTACAAAATTTAATCAAGTCATACTGATTGGTTTAAAAACATGGCATCAGGAAAGGCGCAAAATGACAAAACCTTATAATTTCATTCTTATTAAAGTTCTTGTTAGATTTCAAGATACAAATGGCATTTACTGATAAGCTATTTCTTTAACAGTGTCCACTTTTGCAGTTTCATTTGCACTCCTTGATCAAATTTTCCCAGATATTTGCAGTTAAATATTTGCTACTAATTTACTATCAATCAGGTGATCAATTTAGGGCCATCTTCGCCCTCTTGTTTAAATTTGGCAAATAATTGATTTCATTGCACAACTCTGGTTGCCATGACAGCAAAAAGGAGTTTTTATATATATCAATACTTATTGATCACATGATCCAAAGATTCAATGTGATGTTTTGTGATTACCCTTTATCAGTCAATCGTTAGAACTCAAATAATAGTATTGTTTTGAGCAATTTCCTCTTTTGTCTGAAAGATTTCAAAAGTCGTCTGCTGCAGAGGCGTCTATATGAGGGAAAGGGTTAACAAGAAAAATCTTTAGAAAAGATAAACGGCGATCAATACGAGAAAACACTAAGAAATGGAACATGTGCATATTATTTGACTTGAATATGAGAAAGGTTTTGTTATTAATCAAAACAATCAATAATTTTTCATGAATTATAAAATTTGCGCAATACTGTTTTTTTTATCTAAGAATTCGACAGCATTATAATCGTGAACCAGTTGGAACATTGTTCAATTACAACATTGTTCTTTAACCCTTTCCCTCATACGGCAATTCTGCAGCAGACGACTTTGAACGTATTTTGTCAAAAATTAGAAAATCTCCATAATTGAATGGATAACCTATGACAAAAAGTGGAAAACATTGTGTCAAAAAGAGAAATTGCACGTTTTGTGCAATTTCTCCTTTTGTCACTATGTTTTCAAAAAGCTGTCTGCTGTAGAGGCGTCAGAAAGCGTCTATATGAGGGAAAGGGTTAAAAGATATAGAATCGGTAATCGAGTGAAGCTTACCAAGAATACGTCACGTCATGACTGGAGATTAGGCGAGGCTCCCAAGAGGTGTAAACATTTCAACGATAAATAACTGAAAACTTATTACGTTTTCACTGATTATTTTCTCTGAAATTTATTTCTTAAGGAAAACAATTAAAGGTTAGTATGCAGAAAATTTCATTCTAATATTTCACCTTATTAGTGCCTCTCGTATAATCGCCAACTTAACTATGAACCAATCAAAACGTTTCATTTCCTTTATTTCTTCTACATTATTCATTAAATACAACATTTGATTGGTCTACAATCTAGATCATTTGTTGAACATCTAGGTCAAAACTGAGGTTAGTCGCCTATCGCCGAAAAAAAAATCGAGTGTCTTTATATCATTGACATGTTGAAAAAAGATGGATTAGATAAAAACAAAACTATTCCGTAGGTGATTCATTTAGGGTCATCTTTTGTATATTTAGTGTTCACCCTTTCCCATGGCCTCTCATACCAAAGGTGCTAGGTTCGAATCCCGTGATGGGTGGATTCTGCCTTTTGTGATTTGACCACAAAAACGGTGCGAGTACTTGTTATATCTCCAGGAAGCAGACATCAAGCGTAATTAATATAAGTTTAAATGATGTAAAATAAATTCATTTAAACTAAACCCTTTCCCCAATGCAAACAACATTTGGCAGTATTCTCACAAAAAGGGAACATACCAATAATGACCACAATCTTACAAACTTAATAATGATACTTTCAGTTATAATGATTTTCAGCTCACCTGAGCACTAGGTGAGTCATTGTGAAGCCCTATGCGAGTCGTGCGTAAACATCGTCCCTGTAACCAGCGGGTCAATTTGGATGAAACTTCACAGAAAGCATCCTCTAAATGTCCTTACCAAATTGTCTTGATCCTTGCAGAGTTTTTGTTTCCATGGCAACCGAAATGTGGTGGGCTGATTTTCAAATATCTTTGTAAAAACGTTCCTCGGGTGACCCTGACCTTCTATCAGATTCCCTCAAGCCATGTTGATTGGTTAAAAAACAAACTTGCCAGACTAGCCTTATATGACTATAGTGAAAATCTGAAATAATCTTCTCCGAAAGTATCTGACCTTTTTCCAAATAATTTTGTAGTTATGTTCCTTGGGTGACCTTCTCACTTATTCCTTATAGCCATGTTGATTGTTCAAATAACGTGGAAAGCTTTAACAATTTCGCCTCCGAAACTATCTGGTCGTTTTCCAAAGGATTTTGTAGAAATATTCCTATGGCGAGCCTCTATAAAATGTTATCATGCCATGTGGATGTAATTGGTAAAAAAACATGACAGACAGGGACAGGGCTGTTCTGCCTTATATGGATATAGTGTAAACTTTAAAAACCTTCTTCTCCGAAAGTAATTAGCCAATATCCAACTAATGTTGTAGAAATGTTACTTGGGTGATCCTCTACGAGACTTCTTCAAGCCATGTTGATTGATAAACAAAAGTTAGTTACGGTGGTTTGCACGACGACTAAGGTGAGCGATTCAGGGCACTCTTGTTAATATTTTCCCTAGATGTTTTTCAAAGTCGTCTACTGCAGAAATGATGGGTGAATAGACAATTATCTAATTTTGCCCTATTGTATCGTCAATTCTCAACTGTTGCCGTGCGAATCGTTTATCACCTAATCTTATGAGAAAATGTACAATTTGGCTTTTGAGAACAGTATATATATGAGCTGTTCCACGAGAAAACCAACATTATGGACTTCGCGTAATGTATCGACCCATATCAGTCCGCGCAGGCTAATCCGGGCCGACACATTTAGAGGTGTAGAGTAATGATTTCTGAAAAGTAAATCAACAGGAGGCGAAAAGTGTCTACCCAGATTAGCCTGCGCGGCATGCTTAGGCTGATCCGGGTCAATATTTTACGCAGATTCCATAATGTTGGTTTTCCCGTGGAACGGCTCATATTCGGATCAGCATGCGCATCCGCACATATCTACACTGTTCATATATAGCTAACACGCACTTATTAGACGGTAATACAACGTGTGTGGATTATGATCAAACTGAGCAGGTAGACAGTATGATATGAACCCTTCACTATTCAAAAACACCAACTTGTATAATTTTCTCATGCACTGGCTTTATGCCATTTTAAGAAGCGTACGTCTGCTCTGAAGACATCCGATTACAAGAAAATATAGTTGATTAAACAGTCTGATGATCCCGAACCAAAGGGCTCTAAATCCGTTAAAAGGGAATCAAAACAAGTTGGTAATAATTCCCCCTGAACACAGTGATGGCGACCGTTGAACGATGAAAAAATGGCCAGATCTCTCTACGAGCTTTCAATGAGCACCCAGAAATCGCCATGGTCTCTCAATGATCTTCCAGTGATCTCCACGGTCGACACGGTCTCCTCAAAGTGTTGACTCGGTCCAAAACAATTTCTTAAGCACCCTTTACACACACCGAGATCGTTGGGCGACCATTGAGCGATTCAAAATTAGCCCGATCTCAAAGCCCCGAAAAAGTCGTTTCTGTGTAAACGCTAAGGAGGCTTGTGCGCCCGTTGTGCGATCAAAATGCAAATGTGTTGCCAACTTCCATTGCCATCTAAAGAGACCTTGGAGTGGCCATGGCGTTCATTGAGCGCTTATCGAGCGCTCATAGAAAGACCATTGATAGATCAATGGATACTACGGCGACCACTGGTAGTTTGCTGAGCGCTTGTTTTTCGACAAGGAGAGACCACGGGGAGATCTAATGAGATCGCTGATATATCGCTGAGAGATCAGGTGCAATAATGAGAGATCGATGAGGGAACATGAAGAGTTCCTTGGGCGACCAAGGAGATTGTTGAGCATTTCTTGGGCGACGGGGAGTCTCTGGGTATATATATTAGCGGTTTGTGGTGCTCTTGCATCAGTCTCTGACAAGCTGTTGAAGAAAGTCCAAGATGAACAACCAAGTGCTGATAAATGGTTAAATCCTTCAATCCCACCAAGCAATTATACAGAACCAGTAGACCACTGAAGTCGTCCAAAGGAGGAGGCAGAGGCGCAGATTCTGGTGGGTCCGTCCCTGGAAAGAGGATTACAGTTTGGTGACTACAGCCAGCTGATGCAAGAGCTTAGGCTGGAAGACGAGGGAGCATTTTTTTAACTACTTGTGCATGGAGCGGGACATGTTTCATATGCTCTCGCGAAGGGTTAGACATAGGCTCACAAAGGCTGGAGAGAAAGTCTAGAACCAGGGTTAAAGTTAGCTGTGACCCTCAGGATCATAGGGAGATCGATAAGATCGTTGAGCGCTTATTGGGCGCTCATTGAGTGACCGTTGAGAGATTGTTTTGGACCGACTCAAAACTTTGAGGAGACCGTGAGAAGACCGTTGCGACCGTGGAGACCACTGGAAGAGCATTGAGAGACCATGACGATTGCTGGGTGCTCATTGAAAGATCATTGAGAGATCTGGCCATTTTTGTTATATTTCCACGGTCTCTCAACGGTCACCACCTCTGTGTAAAGGGGGTATCAACGGTCGCGGAGAAAAGTCTCTCAAGGAGCGCCCTAAGAGCCCTCAACGGTCTTATCGATCTCCCAATGATCTCTCAGGGCATTTCACCTGTAGCAAGGCACCTGAGGGTCACAGCTAACTTTTACCCTGGTTCTAGACTTTCTCTCCAGTTGTATTAGCATATTTTTAGATTTTTAAACGAGACTGGCACCTGCGTCTCAAACATGGGACGATCACAAAACAGACAATATGGTGAATATTTACTTTCCTATCTTGAAAATGAGTCGTATCTAGAAAGCGTAAACTTTTCACTCATAGTTCAGTGAAAACCATAGGATAAAGGAGATCTTGCAATAAGGCGGAAATGTTGCTAGTTGGAACATGAGAGGAAACCAAATTAATTAAGCTTAAATAAGCCTTTTACTACATATAATGGTGGTCATGTGCCGTAGCCTAAGATGAGAGTGAACATATCCAACTATGAGAATCAGCGACTGTCAAAAATTGATAACAAAAAATACATGGAATTATGTGTTTTATCTCAATAATATTTTGGCCCTTTTTAACTTTGAATACAGTCACCCAAATTTCCCTCTAACTTACATATAAACCGTTAAGAAACGGTATTTTTCCATTAATTTTTCCATGTTCTTCAGTGAATATCTTTTATTTAAAAATAAAAAAATAAAAAGGCACTTAATTATGGCATAATGTAGAAAATTCATTTACCTTTTATTTGACATATATTTTATTAAATTAAAGTAATAAAATGTTGGTCCTTTTTAACATTTTCTACAAGTACTACTAACCTTTCAGTGTAAAATTTACGTTTCCGTGATTGCTAGCGAAAGCTGCCGATGATTACCGAGCATTATCGGAATATGTGTTAATTGATTTGTCGTCTATGTACTGTGTCTAATTGCACACAGTCTATGTTTTTCAACACGATTAAGACAAATTACCGATAATGTAGATATTACATTTGCGCCACAGGTCAGTTTTCTCGTGTCTGATTAATTATGTGATTTTGAACACTGTCAAACAAATAATATCCCAATTGGAAACAAACTAATTATAAAGGTATCTGTCAAAGCTAAAAAACAGGTTAAATGCAGAGAACATTCTTAAATCTTTATTTCTCTGGATGTTTTAAATCTCAGGATCTGGTTTTTAAATTTTTGAAAGTTTATTATGTGAAAATCAACGGGCATGACAATGCATTCTTTGCAATTGCATATTTTGGGCTCCAGACCAACTTGCATCTGCGTAGTAAATACAAATGCAGACGCCAGTGGTTTAACTTCAACGGAAACTAGAATAACAAAAAAATAAACAAAATATCTGTAAGATTAATGTCAATTCACCTACAGCCATTTTGCTTGTGGAATAAAGGTGCTCAGGCTGGTTGGTATAGGACAAGTCAAAGTTATTTAAGTCTCTCCGCCGCTGATTTATTATAGATCCAAGCAACATTGTTGCCTAAAATAGAAAATGACGACAATGTATTTCCAACGTATTTTACGAATTTGACCCATGTTTATATTTTGGTCCGATACAAAAACAAACGATCACCGAATAAAGCGTTCGGCGCGAGTCAGCATGTAGCAAAATATCTAGGCTAAAATCTGTCAAGTTTCACCGTTAGTGTCGTGTTTCAATGTCTGGTCGTAAACCGATCGTTTGTGGATAAAATCCTTGTGACCAGTCTTAAGGGTAGATATTTGACATCATGCAGGCGCATACCGCTTTATTCGATTGTCGTTTTTGGGATAGGGGCGTTTCGCGCCTATCCCATACTCAGGCTGCTTTCGAAAAGTCGGATTAAAGCTGCAACCACAGTCCACATGTGTATACCTACACCAAAATCGAGTTTTGATTGGTTATAATCTGCCTTTTCAACGATTTCATTGGTTCGACCGAATCACGAAAAAAAAATAGTTCAAACGAGTGAAACACACTCTGAACTATGATTGACCTTAATGTCAGTGGTGTAAGGTAACATCGACCGTGCTGTGACCCCATTAGTTTACAATGTTTTTCTATAACCTAGATAACGAAAATATTTGTCTACAGTTATTATTTTAACCTTTGCCCCTTTTAGACACATTTGACTAACCGTAACAGATAAATGATAATCAGCAAGTTTGTCTTTTTCCACAATGTTTTAATTACTATTCAAAATAATACTTTCAGGCTTAGTTAAATGTTGTTTGCTGTATATTTAGTCTACGTGGTCAAGGGTAAGGACTTGTTATTACATAATCCGTCCAAAGAGAGAGGTCCTTCTGTGTATACATGCCATGAAAGAATGGTACTAACGGTCTCACCGCTACTGGAGAATTGTTGGTAAAACAGGTCGCGTGTTGTGTTGAATATTCTCACGTGTCGCTGTATGTCGACCCAACTAGGACATAGGAATTAAATCTACAAATTAGAGATAAGATTTCAACACTGATTGATTGTGGTTTAACGCCGTTTTTAACATTTTCTACGTTATATCACGGCGGCCAGTTCATCTACAAATGTGTTTCCTGGATTTCTCACACCAGTACTCCACACAACAATCTTCCCAACCAACTGGGTTCTTTTTCACATAGACTTAGCCCATTTGTGAAAGACGAATGACGCATGTCGCATTGACTTTTGTCAAACGTCGGAAAGAAAGTTGGCCGAAAATGTCAACATACACACGAGTTATAACCGCAAGGTCATTATTTATTTTATAATTGAGGCGCTTCTACCGATTTTGAGACTAAAGTTATAATGTATATGCATTTGCGCTAATTGAAGATTCAACGTTCGCCAACGTGTAATCTAGTCCTAGACGTATCTGTTGACAAATAAACTAGAAATATAGTCTAAATAGGTTTTTGTAAATTAACCTTGTACGGTCCCATTTCGGAGATACAATTAATTTGCAAATACTTTACAAATACCATAATCTAAGCTTTCCTAAGCACAGACGTGTTTTGACACATCGAACCAGTCTTCTGTAATCAATACTTTATAAGTTGTCTCTGTCTGTAAAGCTTGGAGGTATAATCCGGCTGTCTGCCTGAATGTGCATTCGTCCGTCCGTCATGGATTGCATGTATTGGTCAAAACGTTGTTTCTGTATGGCAGATTTATTTGAAAGTGGTCACACTTATACCGTGTGATAAGGAGAACGGCAAAATACTAGGTACATAACTCTGGTCTGCTTATCTTAGTTATCTTCATTTTTCCTTATTTAGTTCAGCTATTGTCTCAATTAATTTCCATTGTATCCATTTCAAACTTGGTTTGTAGGTAACTTATGACCTACACATTTGCAGTGCACCATTACCATAACTTTAGCATGCTGCGTTTGGAGTGTGTATATTTTTGTCTTTTCATGTTCTCACTTATTATATGACTTTCGCATGCAACACATGCGTTCCGTGAAATGCCCTTGTTTCGTTAATGAGTGTTTCCCAAGCGTTGTACTTTGTCCAGAGCGACTGACTGTCTGTCCGTCTTTGTGTTCATCCATCCGTCCGTCTGTCCGTTACGGTTTGCATTAATGGGTCAAAACTTTGTTTCTGTTTCGCGGATCCATTTCAAAGTCGTCACACGTATACATTGGGATTAAGAGATCGATACAATATTTTGAACACAAATCTGATCTGGTTTTTTTAGGTGTAAAACTCATTTTTCATTTCTTCGGTTATAGATGTCCAATGTATTAATTTAAGACTTGTTGTATAGGAAACTCAGAGCTACAGATGTGTAGTGCAAAAGAAACATAACTCTAGCATGCTTTCGATTGTCTTTCATTTATCAGCATGATTACAATATACATTGTAAATCTTTAGTGATTTCTGAACTGGAAATATTTTAATTAAGGGTCGCTGCTCAGTTTTTTGTCAATCTTTTTATTTTGTTTATACAAGAAAAGGGTCAAACTTTGATAAATTAGGTATTTGTTATTGGCAGGCAATTTGTGTGCTTCGCATATTTTTGGTTTGGTTTGTTTAAAGGTCATTGTTTCAACAATGTTTGTCTATATTATCTATGCCATATATTTTCAATTTACATATGCCCCTATACCAATCGCGCTTTCAGCGCTTTGATATTTATTTTGTATAGCACCAAAAAAATGCAAACATTGGTCAAAGCTGGCTAACGAAGAAGTGAGAGCCCTTTATATATCAAAGTTTATACTTTTTGGGATAGGGGCTTTTTCAATTTGTTTTCTGGTGTTTTACTTTTCTTTCAACGATTTATTAGTTAAACCACGTCGTTACCTTCGTAGTTGTGTAGGCCCATTCATCCTGACACGAGCGAGTCGGTCATAATGCTAACCCCACAAACCCCGAGTGCCAAGGAAACTCTTACACTCCAGTCTACACCACCAAACAGGCAAGTTCCTATTTAAACGCGCTTTTGTTACAGTGTATGATGGTCAGATTACATACGGCGGACTTATCAAGACTTCTTTCCCCCGGCAAAACATGATGCAATTCCGTAACCCCCTCCACCGTTTAAGATGCGGCAAAAGTTATCTGTGTCTGCGCCCAAATATATGAATTAGTATCGCCGCCTCTGTAAAGTCACGGAATTCACATTGTTTCGATTGTATAGTTATCAGTTCTCACAATGAAAGCATGCACCCAGTTTAAATTAGTCGACATTTCAGACATGTGTTTATATGGTATTGAAATTTAGGTTATGTCTCTTTATCTCTGTTTGATTTAACTGTTCTAAATTTATCAGGTTATATATGTGTTTTTGTTTTTATTTCGTTTGTATGTGGGAAAGTATAATCGAGTGTTCATCTTATTTTTCAAACCAAATGCATCGGTGTGCTGGAAATATTTACCCCAAAACGGCTCCATATCAATGCAATACTTTTGAAAACGGGGTTAAAGTTCTTAGGGAACTTTTCTCTGTTGGAAAAGGGGTTAAACGCCACGCCCTGCCATTCTCTGTTGGAAAAGGGGTTAAATTCCCTACTTTTCTCTGTTGGAAAAGTTTAAGTCCTACACTCTTTTGAGTACATTGTGATCAGAGGTGAACATTTTCCAGTTACCGATGTATCTGCAACGGACTTATTTTGCCGCAATGTTTTTTTAAAAAAAAGGTATCTTTTACATGATCGGCTAATGTTAAAACATTACGTACTATTTTTATTTGATTTGGTGCATTGTTATGCTTATGTTCCTACAGTTCTTAAACCGGGTATATTTTGACCTTATATACAAGTGGAGACAGTAATTCGAATAATTAGCCAGCCATTACCCTTACTTCGTCTTTGTTGAAATTATATGAAACGTGTTTTATTCAGGGGACTGCACGTGTCAATTGATAAACCGTTATAATTTTCAATCAAACATGGGTAGGTGAGTGACTTCTTTCGTTTTGAAAGAGAGTATACAGCACTTTAAAAAAGCCAATATAATATTAAACCGGATTTTGTTTTTGCCTTTTCAATGCGCGTCAAGCATTTGACCGGGTGTGGCATGACGGTTTCTTCTACAAATTTCGAGAACTAGGTGTTCAACATAAACTTCTTAAATTTGTAATATCCATGCGCTCTAACATGAACAGTTGTGTCGTGTATATAGGTCACATAGGCGGATCCAGGGGAGGGGGCGCACCCGCCCCCCCCCCCCCCTAAAATTTTCCAAGCATAGGTATTTTCCAAAATGATCATATGTAAATCTTTTGAAAACAATCTAAATCGAATGCATTTTAAACCTTGGCTAGTTTATTTCGGTATGTGCATATCACTTGAGTTCCATGAGCAGACTTGGTGCATTTATAGATTGTTACAAAAACACATCAACACGAATTAACGTTATCATTACCGAAGGCTCGGAAGATAATATCTTGGCAAATAAAAGAATCGATAGTCAGTACGCTTGTGTTTTGTGGACGCCAATGTATTGCATTAAGGTCCCATAGAGATGACGCGAAGACAATTGACGATGACAATATTGACAAGAAAAGTATGCACATTGGAAACTTTAAGGAGTTGCTTAACTTTTGTATCGGTGCCGGGGACAAAATCCTAGAAGAACACCGTCAGTCATGTGCTAAAAATGCAACTTATACATCAAAAACGACACAAAACGATTTGTTACCGTGCATTAAAGACTTCATTAAAAAACATATAGTTGAAGAAATAAAAGATCAAGACATTGGACCGTATTATGGGATACAGTGCGACGAATGTACAGACTCAAATAATTGGGAAAACCTTGGCATTGTATTACGGTACATGGTGAATGGTAAGCCTGTTGAGCGGTTGATTGATTTCGTGGCGTGTGAAGAATTAACAGGAGAAGCGATTTGCAACAGTGTTGTTCAAAGTCTGGAGAGCGTTGGCTTAGATATTGGATTGTGCCGATCCCAAACAATGGACGGAGCAGGTAACATGTCTAATAAACCTAAAGGTTTTGCTAGATTCGCCCAACTATCCCCAAGAGCAATATACCACTACTGTTCTTGTCATGACTTAAACCTGGTTCTCTGTAAAAGTTGTAAACTTAAAGAAGTCCACATAATGCTTGATTCTATAAAACAACTAGGAATATTCTTCAAGTATTCACCAAAACGAAGTAGGCGACTCGAAGAGGCCATTTCAAACTGCAACAAGAACAAAGCCGACGGTGAAAATATCAAGAAGAAAAAATTCTAATTATTTTGTGAAACAAGGTGGGTGGAAAAACTTACGTGTTTGGATGACTTTGAATTAATGTATGAAGCTCTCATAATGTGCTTAGAAGCAATTTCGTTACACGAGCGAGGTTGGGATACTAAAGCGGTAGTTGATGCTAACGGTTTGTTGAAAAGCATAACCAGTCCTACCTTTATAGTTACATTTACGATTGTGCACCACTTTTTCGGCTATTTCAGTGGTATTTCCAGAAAATTGCAAGTTCATATAGTTCATATAGTCATAGAGACCAGATAAGTTGTATTTACAACTTATAAGCATATATGCTTTTGTAGGTCCTTTTAATTTTGTTTTCCCATTTTAAAGTTTTGTGATTACTATTAATCACGAAAGTGATACAGACCTTATCTATTATAAGTCTGTTTTAATTGTTATACTTTGTATGATCTTATTATTTTACATTAATAATAAGAAAAAGGTTTTAAAACTATTTACACTTTACTCAATTATTTTGTTTCATCCCTTTTTAGATAGATTACATTTCTTTGTCCTATTTTTTTTTTTTTTTCTCTTGGATCTCTTGGCATTTTTTTCCTATTTACTTTAATATGGATTATAACAACTTGCATTGAATTTGTTCGGGGCATACCAATGTTTATTTAGTCTGGATTTAAAAGTATTCAGTGATGGTGCCTCGACTACTTGAGATTTTAGACTATTCCATACATTAACAACCCTGTGACTGTAGCAACTTTTTCTTATTAATTTGTTTGCTCTAGGTTTGTAAATCTTATATTTATGTCCTCTTGTCTCAACCGCGTTACCTATGTTAAGCAGCTCCATCGAAGTTTTATCTATTTCCTTTATTAGTTTGTAAGTCTGCACTAAGTCAGTCCTTAACCTTCTATACTCAAGTGTTGGTAAACCAAGTTCTACCAGTCTTTCCGGGTATGTCTTCCCCTTTAAGCTTCCGAGGGTTCTCGTTGCTCGTCTCTGCACGTTTTCAATAGATTTTGCATATTTTTTGTTTGATGGTCCCCAAATAACCGACGCGTACTCTAGGTGTGGCCGTACTAGGGATTTGTATAATTGTAGGAAGATTTCCTTGTTCATAAATGAGAAGTTTCTTACTATAAGTCCCAGATTTCTGTTAGCCAGATTGGCTTTTGTGTTTATGTGATTTTCAAATTTTAGTTTGTGATCAAAGGTAACTCCTAGGTCTTTTTCTTGTTGGACGTCTTGAATTTTGTACATAACATTGTGCGAGTCCTTCATGAAATAGTCGTTTGGCTTGTTTGGTCCCATATGCATTGATTTGCATTTTTTCATGTTGAACGTCATTTGCCATTTGGTGGTCCACTCGCATGCTATGAAAATGTTTTCCTGTATTATAGCTTTTTGATCTGAAGTATTTGTCTTTGAGTAAAGTTTTGTGTCGTCTGCGAAGAGCTTTACTGTGCAGTTAAGAATGTCTGGGATATCATTGATGAATATTAGGAATAGGACTGGTCCTAGAACACTTCCTTGTGGAACTCCACTTGTAACTCTCTCCCATGTCGAAGTTTTACCATTTATTACCACCCTTTGGTAGCGTTCGTTCAGGAAGTCTGCAACCCAATTGTACACCTTGCCTCTTAAACCTATAGCCCATACTTTTTGTAGTAGTCTTAGGTGTGGCACTTTGTCGAAGGCTGCTTTAAAGTCTAGGTATATAATATCTAGTTCATTGTTCTCATCCAAGATTGTGGTCCATTCTTCGATGCATTCGAGTAATTGGGTTGTGCATGATTTACCCTTTCTGAATCCATGCTGGAATTTTGATACTATATTGTTGCTTTCTAAATGATAGACTATGGCGTTCCTTATTATCTTTTCCATTGCTCTACAGCATATAGATGTTACGCTTATAGGTCTGTTATTTTCAGCATTATATTTCTTTCCTGTTTTGAAGATGGGTGTAACATTGGCATATTTCCATTGTTTTGGTAAATGACCTTCTTTGAAGGATGCTTTAAAGATTTCTGTTAATGGTTTCTTAAGTTGGTCTTTGCATTCGTGTATTAGTCTGGGGTGGATTTCGTCTGGACCCTGTGATTTTGAGGGGTTTATTTCACTAAGTACCTTGTCTGTTCGTTGAATGGGATATCTACTAGGTGGTTGCACACCTTTATAATGGCTACTGGAATTGGTTCTTCTTCCTTGGTGAAGACTGTACAGAAATGCCGGTTTAGTTCCTGCGCTATTTCTTGGTCATTTGTAGATTTAGAACCATTTATTATATATTATGTATATAGGAGTCACTGTGTCGGTCGGTCGGTCGGTCGGTCGGTCGGTCGGAAGCCATATTTTGTCCGGACCATATCTTAACAATGCAACAGAGGATTTGAACGAAACTTCATAGGATGATACAACACATTGAGAGGAAGTGCGGTGTACAGGAACTATAACTCTATTTTATCTAAATACAGAGTTATTGCCCTTTGTTACTTTTTCTTATTCGTAGAGTCTTGTCCGGAGCATAACTTTAAAACTAATTGTTGGAATTTAATAAAACTTCATAGGATGATACAACACATTGAGAGGAAGTGCAGTGTATAAGAACCATAACTCTATTTAATCTAAATAAAGAGTTATTGCCCTTTGTTACTTTTTCTTGTCCGGAGAATTACTTAATAACTAACAGATGGAATCTAATAAAACTGCATACAATGGTAGAGCATAATCAGAGGAAGTGCAGTGTACAAGAACCATAACTCTAATTTACATAATTACAGAGTTATTGCCCTTTGTTACTTTTTCTTATTCGTAGAGTCTTGTCCAGAGCATAACTTTAAAACTGATTCTTGGAATTTATTAAAACTTCATAGGATGATACAACACATTGAGAGGAAGTGCAGTGTACAGAAACCATAACTCTATTTAATCTAAATACAGAGTTATTGACCTTTGTTACTTTTTCTTGTTTACAGAGTTATGGCCCTTTCGTTGGTCGGTCGTAAGCCATTTTTGAGTCAAGGTGCTGTTTTGGGGGTATTTATCATCTTCAGTGATATTTCTAGTTTCCATAGAACTAATTCCCGACAAGGACTTTGTGTTGGATCGAACCAGTTTCCAGAACTTTTTTGGATCTTTGCGGATATCTGACGCGATTCCTTTTTCATAGTTGTATTTTGATTTTCTAATTAGGCGTGTTAGTTCATTTCGGGCTATTTTGAAATTGTTATATGTTAAAATGTTTTTACAGTGACAATATTTTTTCCATCTCGTTTTTTTCCTGTTGATTGCTTGTTTGGTTTCTTGGTTGATGTAGGGGTACAGCCTCTTAGGATTCATTCTACTAATTGGTATATTTGTTTCTTTGATATTGGTAAGGGTTTCTCTAAAGTCCTCCCAGGATCGCTGTACCCCAACATTTTCCCCTTGTTTCCATTTTATGTCTCTAATTATTTCACTGATCTGTGTGTAATCTGCTTTATTGAAGTTATATTTGGTTTGTACTTCTATATTTTTTTTAGTTGAGCATATGTAGTCAAACTGTAAAAGAAGGTGATCACTTTTTCCAAGACCTGGATTGTATTGTAGATATTCTATCATTTCCTCTTCATTTGTTAAGATTAGATCTAGAAGAGATGGGGTGTTTCCAGTTCTGTATCTAGTGGTTTTTTTTCACGTGCTGGAATAAGTATAGATCATTTATGCATTGGATTAATGCATATTCATTACTATTTTCATCAGATTAGGTGTTTATTAGGTCCCAGTTTATCTGTCTGTAGTTAAAATCTCCAACTATTAGATAGTGTGAATACTTCAAGGAAAGTTTTTGGTACATTGTGTCCAGCATTTCTTTGTTTTTTTCAGTACTGTTGTTTGGACTTCTATATATACATCCAATAAGTAATGTATCACCATTTTGAAGTTTTATTTCAACCCATACTGTATCGTTGTAACTAATAGTATTGCTTACGCTACATGCTCTTAGTTCCTTTTTCACTAGGATTAGGACTCCTCTTCCTTTTGTGTTACTAACAAACATTTCATATCCATTTATAGTGTATGAACATTCCATGTTTAATTCGAAATAGGAGTTTTTTGGTAATATTTCGGTCACGGCAATTATGTCGCTATTTTGGATTTCGGCTAATGAAGTAAGTTATATTATTTTTTCCTTTGTTAAGCAGTCAGCGTTTGTATATGTCACTTTAAGTTTTTCTTTTTGTAATATTTCACTACTTGTTTTATTACAGTTAGTTATTTCTGTTTCTGTATCTTTATTTACAACATTTTTTGTACAATTTAAAAGGTTTCCCTTCCTTTGAGGGCTAAAACACAAGCTAATCTCGCTGCGACGTCTTGTTTAGTGGTATATCTATTACTGGAGATATACTAATACCTCCTGGAACTGTTCTGTTGGTAATACTAGTGTCCAGCAGTGTATTATTGCAAATTGAATTAGTTATCGTGTCGTTCCCAAATGGATTTTCGGCGTGTTGGGAATGATTTTGGGGTGAGGTATGGTTTTGTACCACATTTATGTTTTGGTCGTTTGTTTCCATAGCCATTTGTTGATTTTGTTTATCGTGGGCTTCCCTTCTTAATTTTCTTTCATTTCTTTGATTTTCTGTAAGGTCTTTAAATATGGCTACTTTAATTAACTTGTCGTCTTGAATGTTTCTGATGTTTTTTGAATTTTCTAGTAGAATTTTTCGTTGACTTCTATCTATAAGTACTATTTTGAGTATTCTGTTTCTTTCCGACTTGATGTCTTTTTTTCCTAATCTGAAACTAGTAACTATCAAAAGTTTATTTTCTACCCCTAAATCTTTTGCTATTAAATTTATTAAGTTCTCGTCGTGTTGCTTATTTTCTGATCCATTTCTACCTTTGCCTTCTGGTAGGTTGAAGACAACTACATTCAGTTCTCTTCTACGCCGGTCTTCTAATTCTTTAATCTTTCTATCTACCATTTCGTTGATTTTAGCGTCGACGTCTTGCATTACTTCAGTTTTGACTACAGATAATTCTTTTTTTATGATAGTTTTGGTTTTTATTTCCATCTTTTTTACTTCTCCTTCTAGTCGTTTCATTCGTTCTTCTTGTTGATCACAGATTTTATTTAATTTGTTGTCTATATTTTCAAGACTAGGAATTGTCTGTTTACAGCATTTACATATAAATCTATAGTCTTCTAGGTCACCGTTTTTTATTAGTTCAAAAGCGTTTTTGTGTATTCCCGAGCATTTTATACAAAAGTATAATTTGCAATTCTTGCAGTCAATACTGTTTTCGTCCAGTTCATCATTACACTTAGCACAGTTATTTATGGATGCTTCTGGACTTGATATATATTTTCTTTTGTTTTCATAGCCATACTTTTTTCGAAGTTCCATTCCATTACCTCTTTGATGTGCACTCCTCATTGGTGTGCTGTGGAGGATGGTCGCTTCTTCATTTATATTTCCAGTTGCCATATTAATTTATTTATTTTTAAAACTTTCTAACAATTTGTTATTGCCTGCTATTATCTTTATTGACTTTTAATTTTGATTTTTTTTTAAGATTGCTGTTTCTAAAATCTTTCCAGTTGTACGGCAGTCCGTCACTTCTGGGGGACTAGAGAAATGATAATCACTTACTGATTATGATATTATTTTGCACAATTTTCAGTAGCCTCACAGGGGCAACACGATTGATTTTTTGCTATTTCTTGATCATTCCAGATGTACGGCAGTCCGTCACTACTGGTTGACTAGAAAATGTTAATCACTTACTTTTTTTAGATATTGATAGTACAATTTTCAGTAGCCACTTTTGGGCAACAATACTGATAGGATGCACTCCGTCCTTGAGAAGGATCGGATTTAGAGTTTATTTTGTCTTAGTCTCTCCTAGGCCCTTTGTTTGTTTCTTCGTCTGTGAACGAAATCACATTCAAAGCGAGGGGAATTGAAATTTAAACTCTCATTAATTGATTTGATTTTCTGGTTGAGTGCCTTTATGTCATTATTTAGTTGTTTATCATTTGACTGTACATTGTTGGTCTGGTCTTTTAGGTTATTCCATTTTTTGGTAAAGACCGGAGGTGTTTCCAGGATGCCTACATCTACGTTTTCTTCCAAAAAATGGATTTCCTTAAGGCTTTCTAGTACCGGTGAAATTTGGTCTATCAGACTTTCACAACTGTCGAATCTTGGGCTGATGAGTTTTCCCTCCTTTTTTGTTATATCGCAAGTAAAATGCCAGAATAATACAATGGTGGGTTTTCCGTCCCTTAGTTGCTGGATGTTTCTAACAAGGTATTTTAGACCATTTATTGAGTTTCTTCCACTTTGGGTCCACCAGACAATTTCTATATTCCCCCTTTCTATACTATCTTGTTCTGTTCTTAAGTAATTGCCTTTGCTGTCTGATAGAATAACAACCCTTTCGTATTTAGGCAATCTTGACTTAGTACGTTCTTTGTCCAGGAACACTTGAATTTTCTTGATTTCCATGCAATCCATGAGATGTTTCAAACTGTTTTCTCTTATTTATTGATTTCTACGATTTTGCTTCGATATAACTACTTTCCACATTCAACGTGTTTTAACTTACATGGTTATGACAATTATACAATACTATTTACTACAATATATTTTATACAATTACAGAGGTACAGGTACATTTTATATATCAATTTTGTTTATACAATTTCAACTGGTACTGCAGTCAGTCACCATGTTTTGTCATATATCCATTCAAGAATGTGGGTTCACTATGGCCGTACTGCAGTCATTCACAGTTTATAGCGATTTTTTTTAAATATATTGCCACTTCAAAAAAATTCATAGTTTTGGTCTGCACACAGTCACATGGCTATTCTGTATATATAATAATTGAGGTTTACTTACTTGTTTCTCTTTCACTCACCTTATTTAAATGATATTTCTACATATTAGTTTTATTATAGAGAGTTAATGAACATTAGCTATACAATATTGATAATCATTATATATATATTAAGTTTTTGTTGTTATTTTTTACATCTATGTACGAGTCCGAAGCAAGGTACTGCTGTCAGTCACCATGATTCTTTCGTTAGTGTCTTTCAATTCCTTCATTCATTGGCTGGTATTTACATTACTTATTGTCAATATAATGTGGTTTTTTTCTATATTTTTTATTTTCCTTTTCCGAGGAGTGTTTCTAATTTCAATCGTCTTTCTAGAATGACAATGAGTCTTATAATTTATTAACTTCCATTGGTGATTTGGTAGAGTGGCACATGGGTGTATAGTAAATGTAGTCTATTTCATAATTTAACAAAGTCTACTCACCGAATTCTCCGGACCTAAATGTTTAAAGTGATTTATGAACTTTTATTTTGTACATGTTTTTGATAAAGATTTAGATTTCTTATATACTTGCATTAAATTAGTCTATAATTGCGCTTAAATGAATTATTCAGCCTTGTATCTTTAATTAAGTTTGTGAAATTTCCAAATATTCCAAATATTCAAGATGGCTGCTCCTATGAAGTTACTGTTGTCGTGTGAAAATTTCAATTTAAGTTTCTACCCAAGAACTATTTCATGAAACCTAATGAAAATCTCACAATCAACGGGATAATACTTATTTCTGTTAAATATGCAAAAAATATTCTTAGATCATGTACAATAAATTAGGAAATTAACACCGATTTATTAATTAGAAACAGCTCCTCCAAATTTTCATGTCCTGTCCTGTCCAACCGGAAGCGGAAGGCACTGCTTTGGATATTGTTAAAGCATTTGATATGATAGAGAGTGTTAAGACTGTATTATTGAATGCGAGACAGGACGATACTGAATACGAGCGCGATTTCGAGCAAGCATGTGACATGGCAAAACTTGCAAATATATCTATAATATAACTACCGAGACTATGTATTCGACAGACCCAGAGGAACAATGTACCAGCATCCACTGCCAGTGAGTATTATAAACGCGCGGTTTACATTCCATTTCTAGATTCAATGGTTTCTGAAGTAAGCTCAAGATTTGGAACCTTAGCGAGGCAGGCTGTACGCGCACTTCATTTGATACCGTCTAACCTTGCGGCCTTAAATGAGGAATCGATTGACATGATATTCACCTATTACAAGGATGATGTGAGGTCACCATCTACGTTTAAACAAGAAGTGACATTATGGAAACACCGATGGGACAACCAAGATGATAAACCAACAGATATAGTATCCACATTGTCCGACCAAAACTGTGATTGCTTGATGTACCCAAATATCCACAAAATATTGAGTTTGATGGCATTGGTTGCGGTAACATCTAGCAGTGTTGAGAGAGCGAATTCGTCAATGAAGTTCATAAAGAACAAGTTGAGAAGTACTATGAGCGAGGACCGATTTAACGCTCTAGTGTTAATGTACATACACAAAGATATTTATATTGATGTAGATCAAATAATAGACATGTTTGCCAGAAAACATCCAAGGAAAATGTTATTGTCATGAACAACACACGCAAAGTTATAAATGAATGACTGATACATCAGTATGTATTTCCGTTTATTATTTATATAGGTTATATATTGTACGACGGTTTTGGTTTACTACATAATGGTAATTTTACTTAAAAGGTATTGTGCGCGCCCCCCCCCCCCCCCGAACCCCCCCCCCCCCCTAACCTCAAATCCTGGATCCGCCCTTGGGTCACTTCTCTGACTGCTTCCCTGTTGGTGTGTGCATATGTCTGCATGTGCTTTGCACCCCAGCCTTGTAGGAAATAGTAAAATATATATCTGTCTGTCTATGTCCCAAATACCATTTTAAAATTATTATGTGGAGGCTTTGATCAAGCTGAACAGATTCAGTTTGCTCTGATCTTTACTATTCACATTGCTTGGACAGACTCACGTAATGTTAATGGTGTGTTTAACTTTATAAACTTTACTTTACAAAATTGATGGAAAGAGACGGTTTAAAAAATTCTTTTCGGCAGTAGACTTTACATATTTTCAAAGTTGTCTGCTGCATATTTGGCATATATGGGAAAGGGTTATTGAATATTATCACATAATATATCTGCAAACTCGATGAAAAGAGATGAACATTTTGGTAAAAGGAAAAATTAATAAACATGAGCAATTTATCCTTTTTTTTAAATCGTCTGCTGCAGAGGCGTAAACGCTCTGCTGCAGAGGCGTAAACGCTGTCTAAATGATGAAAAGGATTAACACATTTCACGTGCATGGTAACCAAGAAACATCTTAATTTGCATAAACAACAATTTTCTGATTGGCTCAAGACGAATTTCGCGGGAATGTTAGCGTCCAGTTCACATGTTCATCGTACATCTATCTACACGCTAACAAAGACACTCGTGCTCTAAAGTTAAACAGGATTAAATAAGTTCCTTAACTTGATGTGACAGGTAAGTTATCTCTCTGAAGACATTGTAGCAAACGAAGACATTGCTCATAATAAATTCTGTGAAATATATTAATGATTATTCAGAAATGCCCACTTTTCTATTCAACAGACGAGCAATGGCGTGCGCTCCTTGGCACTATTGTTATATTTTCTAAGCAGATATGTTAAATAGGAAAGCATGAAAAGTTCTTAATGTGGCACAGTTTTCCCCTCTGTATTTTCAAATATTTTTGTTTTGTTGTCATGATTTATACATTTTCAGAATGTAGTAGAGGACATTTGAAACATCTGTAGGAGAGTACATTTGAAAATAATGTGTCAAAAAGAAATGTTCATGATACGATCTTTTGAAAGATGTCTTCTTTAGATTATTTAATAATTATACTTTCACTCCGATTTTCCACATATTTGTCCAGGTATTTTCAAAGGCAACCACTACAGATTTGTTCAATGTTTTCAAGGTCGTCTACATATCTATATAGTTTGCAATTTATAGGAAAGAGTTAACAAATTATTGAATAAGTTGAAAACATATTCAATGAGCAATTTCTTCCTTTGCAATAATGTTAAAGGTTGTCATCTAATGTCGTCGGGAAGCGCCTGTATGTAAGAAAAGGTTAAGAGTTTGATGCAATAATGTCAGACTACGCGAAAGTCGTCAGTCCTGACTGGCAAAAATTCATTCGGACTGACAAATTTGAACAAAGAGGAAAAAATATTATAAATTAGCTTTCGGACTGACAGGTTTAAAAAGATTTCGTTTAGTCTGTAATGTACTGTCTGATTTCAAAGTTCCTCGAGTACAAAGGCATCACAAACAATGTATTTTAGTGAAAGGGTCAGTATGTAAGTTGTTGCTTGAATGTAATTACATTTGCTGTACCCTTTCCCACTTGTAGACACATCTGCAGCAGACTACTTTTGAAAACCGTGTAGCCAAAATGCCACAATTTTTTCAACTTTATTAAATACTTCCAATAGAAGATATTTTTGTTTATGTTTTCAAAATTGTCAAAATTGTCTGCTGCATAGGGTCAAAATGTGTCTGTTTGAGGGAAAGTGTTAAGCAATTTTGATTCAGTGGATGTAAAAATCGTAATAGAGAGAAAGTGTTAAAGAAGATCAATGCATGTTTAATTGAACATCATGTAGCATTATCTCCTTCAATAACTGTAGATATCCAGTTAGTCTCAATATATCGCCGTTACATATTGTATTGTAGGATGCGAACAGTCAAAATAAAAAATCGCATTCCTAGTACAGAAACCTGGACTAATTAGTCGCCGGGCAGAAGCCCGCGACTTCTATTTTGAATAGCTTTTCGGAAATCACATGGGAGGGCGGCTTATTATTAGAAAGAAACAAATCTAGATGATTTGAACATATTACAATTGTGGTTGTTTACGAACACTAATAAATGACACATCTAAAATGAAATAAATATTCCGATTTTTTAATGTTTGCAGTTTTTAGCTCTACTGGCCAAAGGCCAGAAGGGCTTATGTCGTGGCGATGTGTCCGTCGTGCGTGCGTCCGTGCGTCCGTAAACAATTTCTTGTTAACACGATACAGTCTTCACTTTTAATTGTATCTCAACCAAACTTATACAGTAGTTAGATATCCATGAGAGCTCGGTTCCTTTCGAAAACCAGCCAGATCCGCCCATGCATGACTGGATTATGGCCCTTGAAATGGTCAAAATTGCTATAAAAGAGCTTGTTAACACGATACAGTCTTCACTTTTAATTGTATCTCAACCAAACTTATACAGTAGTTAGATATTCATGAGAGCTCGGTTCCTTTCGAAAACCAGCCAGATCCGCCCATGCAATACTGGATTATGGCCCTTGAAATGGTCAAAATTGCTATAAAAGAGCTTGTTAACACGATAGTCTTCACTTTTGATTGTATCTCAACTAAACTTTTACAGTAGTTAGATATCTATCAGAGCTCGGTTCCTTTTGAAAACCAGTCAGATCCGCCCATGCAAGACCGGATTATGGCCCTTGAAATGGTCAAAATTGCTATAAAAGAGCTTGTTAACACGATACAGTCTTCACGTTTGATTGTATCTCAACCAAACTTATACAGTAGTTAGATATCCATGAGAGCTCGGTTCCTTTCGAAAACCAGCCAGATCCGCCCATGCAAGACTGGATTATGGCCCTTGAAATTGTCCAAATTGCTATAATTGAGCATGTGAACACAATAGAGGCTCCATTTACTATCTGATCTTCACCAAACTTAGATAGTAGTTAAATATTGATGAGAGCTTGGTTCCTTTTGAAAACCAGCTAGATCCGCCCATGCAAGACTGGATTATGGCCCATGAAATTGTAAAAATTGCTATAATACAGCTTGTGAACACAAAAGAGCCTCCATTTACTATCCGATCTTCACCATACATACATGCTCTGGATTGAAAATGACCAAAGAACCATACCAGTAGAGCATAGGCCCTCATGGGCCTCTTGTTTTTATTTCACTCGCATTTAAGTTTTTTGTCTTATTTACGAAGACAAAAGTGGTCCCTTCAAGACGTGAACCAACACCCCCTAATGCAGACTCTTATGTGTCATCATTGAGGTCAATTTCGGATTCTCCTTTTAATAGCAATTTTAACTTACTAAATGTTGTTTTCATGTTCAAAGAGATGTCTTGATTTGTGTAGAATTCATTTAATAATGTTAATCCATGAATATCTAAAGTAGGAACTGTTTCTAAGCTAAATATAGACCCTATTCTGTTGTGTAGTTTCGTGACCTTTAACATCGATTTTCGCGCATGCGCATTTCGATATGAAAAAGCGAGTGATATTATTTTATTTTAGACAAGTACAAGACGAATGTTTGACGCAAAGCGTCAAAGAGAAGCCGCAATATTTCGTTGTACATGTAGAAATAAGAAAAAAAGAACATTTTTAAATCCACAAACAATAGAACAATTTAAACTGTAGACGGTAATGCTGATATATTTCTCCTTTTGAAGACTTTTGTTTTCTTCAAATTACCTCCCTTTAAAGCAATACCAGGATATTTACCTTGTGATTCGAATAAGATTGACAAACATTGAAATTATATGAATGAATACTATTATTTAAATAAGTAACAACAGCAAAATTAAATTTAAGCCAGATAAATGTGTACACATTTCGTTAATTTTTATAGATACCCTAATGTATAGGTATGTATATAAAATTTATAAGAAAATGTTTTCATTACTGCGTTCCTAATGATTGAATAGACTAAGGAAAGTCAAGAATACATAAATAAATCAATGCAGTCTTTTCCGGCGACACTGATGCCTTGCATCAACTTTCTCTTGTATCCAGTGTGAAAGCAACATTCAGATGTTCTATAATCCTTGTTTGACCCTCTAACCCTTATGTTTATTGACACAAATCTTTTGAGTACCCAAACCATATGGTTCGGTTAGATAATAGGAGAAATCTTGTGTTGCAAAACATGATTTGAGCAATTTCACCTTGTCTCGCACCATATTTCAAAAGTCATACAAGTGAAATTATTCATCTGTATTACAGAAAGGTGTTTTTAGAATCTGCAGCCGATGACTTTAAAAAACATCGAGGCAAACATAAGGAATCTCTAGAAATGAAAGCATATTCATGTGGAAGAATTGATTCACCCAGCACGTATTCCACTCAAAAGGTGCAATTGCTAGTCATTTATTCTGAAGTCGTTTTGTTGGGAGTTTTATGTCGTTTTGAACATAAGACATTTTTCCAATGCTGTTATAGCTTTCCTCTAACCCTTTCCCACATACAGAAATCTATGAATACATTATTCCATAGAGTGGAAAGCATTGTAGCAAAAGGGGCAATTGCTCATGTTTTCAGAAGTAGTTATGGTTTTCTGCTGTTTTGAACATGACTTCAGTCATCTCACGGCAACTGTACACTTATTTCTTTCATATTTCTGGGACATGGCTAAGGTCGTTAAATCTTTGACTAAATAGTTTTGGAAAGTGGAATAAAACAATATGCATGATGGAAATGGGTAACTGTTCACCGTATTTAACAGATCAGCAGATAACTTTGTGATTGTTATCGCACATAGCTCGGCGAGTATTGCATTTGCGTTAATTGAAGACTCAACGTTCGTCGACGTGTAATATAGTCCTAGATGTATCTGTTGACAAATAAACTAGAAATGTTGTATACATAGGTTTTTGTAAATTAACCTTGTACGTTCCCGTTTCGGAGACTCATCAAACCAGTCTTCTGTAATCAATACTTTATGAGTTGTCTTTGTCTGTAAAGCTTGGAGGTATAATCCGGCGTCCATCCGGCTGTCTGCCTGATTGTGCATTTGTCTGTCCGTCATATATTGCATGTATTGGTCAACACGTAACTGTATGGCAGATTTATTTCAAAGTGGTCACACTTATACCGTGTGGTCAGGAGAAGTTTATTTTAGTTATCTACATTTTTAGCTCCACTGGCTTACCTTATGTCATGGCGAATTGTCAGTTGTGCGTGCGTCTGTGCGTGTGTTAACTTTTTCCTTTAAACAACTTCTTCTCCCTAACCACTTGGCCAATTTGGTTGAAACTTCATGGGAAGCATTCTCTCAATGTCCTTTCTTAAATTCCTTCAATCTTTTTTGATTCATCCATAATTCTGGTTTTCATGGCAACCAAAAGAAAAATAAAATAGTGAAAACTTAAAAATTCTTTTCTCCAAAAGTGTCTGGCCAATTTTCAAATAATTTTGTAGAAATGTTCCTTGGGTGCCCCCCTTTATTAGATTCCTTCAAGAAATGTTGATTGGGCGAAAAACATGGCCAACAGGGGACGGGGCTAGTTTGCCTTATATAGCTATAGTGAAAACTTAAAAATTCTTCTCCGAAAGTGTTCAGCCGATTTTCAAATAATTTTGTAGAAATGTTCATTGGGTGACCCTCTATCAGATTCCTTCAAGCCATGTTGATTGGTAAAAAAAACATGGCCGCCAGAGGGCGGGGCTATTTTGCCTATATGGCTAAAGAGAAAACTTAAAAAATCTTCTTCTCCGAAAGTGTATGGCTGATATTTAAATAATTTTGTAGAAATGTTCCTAGGCTGACTGACCCTCTATCAGATTCCTTCAAGCCATGTTGATTGGTTGAAAAATATGGCTACCAGGGGGTGGGGCTATTTTGCCTTATATGGCTTTAGTGAAAACTTAAAATATCCTCTCCTCCGAAAGTGTTGGGCCAATTTTCAAATAATTTTGAAGAAACATTCCTTGGGTGACACTCTACACGATTCCTTTAAGCCATGGTGGTTGGTAAAAAACATGGCCACCAGGGGGCAGGGCTGTTTGGAGATTTGATTTTTGTCTTATGGCCGTGGAGCGATACTGGCCCTCTTATGCCTCTTGTTCCTTATTTAGTTCAGCGATTGTCTTAATTAATTTTCATTGTATCCATTTCAAACTTGGTTTGTAGGTAACTTATGACCTACATATTTGCAGTGCACCATGACCATTACTTTAGCATGCTGCGTTTGGAGTGTGTATATGTTTGTCTTTCTATGTTCTCACTTATTATGACTTTCGCATGCAATACATGCGTGCCGTGAAATGCCCTTGTTCGTTAGTGGGTGCTTCCCCGAGCTGTGTACTTTGTCCGGAGTGACTGACTGTCTGTCTGTCTTTGTGTTCATCCAACCGTCCGTCTGTCCGTTACGGTTGGCATTAATGGGTCAAAACTTTGTTTCTGCTTCGCGGATCCATTTCAAAGTCGTCGCACGTATACATTGGGATTAGGAGATCGATACCATATTTTGAACACAAATCTGATCTTTTTTTTTAGGTGTAAACTCAGTTTTTCATTTCTTCGGTTACAACTTACATATGCCCCTATACCATCAGCGCTTTCCTTTTGCTACAATGTCGAAAGTCGATTGCTGCATAGGCTTCAGAAAGCCTCGAGATCTACATGTGGGATATAGTTAATTATGCAAGGATGGCTTTGAATGCCACTCAATATTAATCTGTTTTCCTAGCCTAGAACTGTCAGTTATCATGAATAAGCATTAATTATGCCCACATACAAGCGAAATACGGTTTAAATTTGCTGTTAAACATAACATTGACCAGAGTGACATCATTACCTGGATCATAAGGAGTAGTAACAGCAGTACTTGTGGTAAATTACCCAGGAAGCACTGTGAAATAACTGAAATTCCTACGGTCTTGCTTGAAGATATTGTGTGATTCATTTGCGAAGTGA
Source organism: Serripes groenlandicus (assembly GCA_031761405.1). Classification (NCBI taxonomy): domain Eukaryota; kingdom Metazoa; phylum Mollusca; class Bivalvia; order Cardiida; family Cardiidae; genus Serripes; species Serripes groenlandicus. Next base: position 31,576,436 of record JASEVX010000005.1, read on the forward strand.
TCCTTTAAATGTTACATGCGTGCATTTATACGGTGACAAAGTTAATTTTCTGTTTGTCAGTTACACCGGTTGAATGAAGTACAATAGAAAGTTAGCTTAAAATGTCTCTGTTTAAATGTAAATTCAAAGTGAAATTAATAATCAGCAGATAACTTTGTGATTGTTATCGCACATATCTCGGCGAGTAAGCAGCGAGAAACATCAAACAACAGGGTCTGACCTGTATGCCTGGTCACTACAGTTCTTAATCAAAGCGCTGAAAGCGCTAATGGTATAGGGGCATATGTAAGTTGAAAATATATGGCATAGATAATATGGACAAACCATGTTGAAACAATGACCTTTAAAACAAACCAAACCAAAAATGTGTGAAGCAACACATACTGCCTGCCAATAACATATACCTTATTTATCAAAGTTTGACCCTTTTCTTGTATAAACAAAATAAATCGGCAAGGACAAAAAACCAAGCAGCGATTAAAATATTTCCAGTTCAGAAATCACTGAAGATCCACAATGTATATTGTAATCATGCTGATAAATGAAAGACAATCGAAAGCATGCTAGAGTTATGTTTCTTTTTGCACTGCACATCTGTAGCTCTCGGTTCCCTATACACCAAATCTTAAATTGATACATTGGACATCTATTGAGACAATAACTGAAGAAATAAAAAAATGCGTTTACACCTAAACAACCAGATAAGATTTGTGTTCAAAATATTGTATCGATCTCCTAATCCCAATGTATACGTTTGACGACTTTGAAATGGATCCGCGAAACGGAAACAAAGTTTTGACCCATTAATGCAAACCGTAACGGACAGACGGTCGGATGGATGAACACAAAGACTGACAGGCAGTCAGTCGCTCCGGACAAAGTACACAGCTTGGGGAAGCACTCATTAACGAATAAGAGCATTTCACAGAACGCATGTGTTGCATGCGAAAATCAAATGTAAGTGAGAACATGGAAAGGCAAAAATATACACTCCAAACGCAGCATGCTAAAGTTATGGTTATGGTGCACTGCATATCTGTAGGTCGTAAGTTACCTACACACAAAGTTTGAAATGGATAGAATGTAAATTAATTGAGACAATCACCCGTATTCAATAGTCAATCGAGTTGAAAACATTGCGTTAAAAAGAGCCGTCGTTTCTAATGATTTCAGAAGTGGTTCCTACTCCAACAAACAAGACTTCTACCCAAAGGCAAAAGGACAAATTGCTCATGATCGCGTAGTAATCTTGTTTATACTTCAGACCTGTACATGCTTGTAGCAGTCATGTCAAGATCAATAGCTTTAAAACACTGTGTTATGCCTGACGTAAGGTTTTGAATGCCACTTACTATAAGTCTGTTTTCCTAGCATAGTCCTGTTAGTTACCCCTGCAGTTATCATGAAAAAGCATTAATTATGCCCAGATAAAAGCGAAATACTGTTTAAATTGGTGTTAAAACATAAAATTGACAAGAATGACATCATAACAAGGTCAAAGGAGTAGTAACGGTAGTAATTCTGGTAAATTACCCAGGAAGCACTGTGAAATAACTGAAATTCCTATGGTCTTGGCTTGGAAGATATTGTGTGATTAATTTGCAAAGTGATCCTTTGAATGTTACATGCATGCATTTCTACGGTGACATAGTTAATTTTCTGGTTGTCAGTTGCACCGGTTTGAATGAAGTACAATAGAAAGTTAGCTTAAAATGTCTCTTTATAAATGTAAATTCAAAATGAAATGAATAATCAACATAACTTTGTGATTGTTATCGCACATAGCTCGGCGAGTATTGCATTTGCGTTAATTGAAGACTCGACGTCCGTCAATGTGTAATATAGTCCTAGATGTATCTGTTGACAAATAAACTAGAAATGTTGTATACATAGGTTTTTGTAAATTAACCTTGTACGGTCCCGTTTCGGAGACTCATCGAACCAGTCGTTTGTAATCAATACTTTATGAGTTGTCTCTGGTCTGTAAAGCTTGGAGGTATAATCCGGCGTCCGGCCGTCTGTCCGTCATATATTGCATGTATTGGTCAACACGTTGTAACTGTATGGCAGATTTATTTCAAAGTGGTCACACCTATACCTTGTGATCAGGAGAACGGCAAGTACTAGGTACACAACTCTGTTTATTTAAGTTATCTACATTTTTAGCTCCACTGGCTGAAAGCCAGTCAAGCTTATGTCATGGCGAATTGTCCGTTGTGCGTGCGTCTGTGCGTGCGTTAACTTTTTCCTTTAAACAACTTCTTCTCCCTAATCACTTGGCCAATTTGGTTGAAACTTCATAGGAAGCATCCTCTCAATGTCCTTTCTTAAATTCCTTCAATTTTTTTTATGATCCATCCATAATTCTGGTTTCCATGGCAACAAAAAGAAAAATAATAGTGAAAACTTAAAAAATATTTTTCTCCAAAAGTGTCAGGCCGATTTTCAAATAATTTTGTAGAAATGTTCCTTGTGTGCCCCTTTATTAGATTCCTTCAATAAATGTTGATTGGGCGAAAAAAAACATGGCCGCCAGGGGGCGGGGCTAGTTTGCCTTATATAGCTATAGTGAAAACTTAAAAATTCTTCTTCTCCGAAAGTGTTATGGCTAAAGAGAACACTTTAAAAATCTTCATCTCCGAAAATGTTCATTTTTTTTACAAATAATTGTGTAGAAATGTTTATTTGGTGACCCTCTATCAGATTCCTTCAAGCCATGTTGATTGGTAAAAAAAACATGGCCGCCAGAGGGCGGGGCTATTTTGCCTATATGGCTATAGTGAAAACTTTAAAAATCTTCTCCTCCGAAAGTATCCAGCCGATTTTCAAATATTTTTGTAGAAATGTTCCCTGGGTGACCCTTTATTAGATTCCTTCAAGAAATGTTGATTGGTTGAAAAACATGGCCGCTAGGGGCGGGGCTATTTTGCCTTATATAGCTATAGTGAAAACTTAAAAAATCTTCTTCTCCGAAAGTGTTCAGCCGATTTTCAAATAAATTTGTAGAGATGTTCCTTGGCTGACCCTCTATCAGATTCCTTCAAGCCATGTTGATTGTTAAAAAAACATGGCCGCAAGAGGGCGGGGCTATTTTGCCTTATATGGCTAAAGAGAAAACTTAAAAAATCTTCTTCCACGAAAGTGTAATTTAAATAATTTTGTAGAAATGTTCCTAGGCTGACCTGACCCTCTATCAGATTCCTTCAAGCCATGTTGATTGGTTGAAAAATATGGCTACGAGGGGGTGGGGCTATTTTGCCTTATATGGTTTTAGTGAAAACTTAAAATATCCTCTCCTCCGAAAGTGTTGGGCCAATTTTCAAATAATTTTGAAGAAACATTCCTTGGGTGACACTACACAATTCCTTTAAGCCATGGTGGTTGGTAAAAAACATGGCCACCAGGGGGCAGGGCTGTTTGGAGATTTGATTTTTGCCTTATGGCCGTGGAGCGATACTGGCCCTCTTGGGCCTCTTGTTCCTTATTTAGTTCAGCGATTGTCTTAATTAATTTCCATTGTATCCATTTCAAACTTGGTTTGTAGGTAACTTATGACCTACACATTTGCAGTGCACCATTACCATAACTTTAGCATGCTGCGTTTGGAGTGTGTATATTTTTGTCTTTTCATGTTCTCACTTATTATATGACTTTCGCATGCAACACATGCGTTCCCTGAAATGCCCTTGTTCGTGGGTGCTTCCCCGAGCTGTTTACTTTGTCCGAAGTGACTGACTGTCTGTCCGTCTTTGTGTTCATCCAACAGTCCGTCTGTCCGTTACGGTTGGCATTAATGGGTCAAAACTTTGTTTCTGTTTTGCGGATCCATTGTCGTCACACGTATACATTGGGATTAGAAGATCGATACAATATTTTGAACACAAATCTGATCTTTTTTTTTAGGTGTAAACTCAGTTTTTAGCTCGACTGGCTGAAAGCCAGTCGAGCTTATGTCATGGCGAATTGTCAGTCTGTGCATCCGTGCGTCTGTGCGTGCATTAACTTTTTCCTTTAAACAACTTCTTCTCCCTAACCACTTGGCCAATTTGGTTGAAACTTCATAGGAAGCATCCTTATATAGCTATAGTGATAACTTAAAAAATCTTCTTCTCCGAAAGTGTTCAGCCGATTTTCAAATAATTTTATAGAAATGTTCATTGGGTGACCCTCTCAGAATCCTTCAAGCTATCTTCTCCTCCGAAAGTATCCAGCCGATTTTCACTCTACATGATTCCTTTAAGCCATGGTGGTTGGTAAAAAACAATGCCACCAGGGGGCAGGGCTGTTTGGAGATTTGATTTTTGCCTTATGGCCGTGGAGCGATACTGGCCCTCTTGGGCCTCTTGTTCATTTCTTCGGTTACAACTTACATATGCCCCTATACCATCAGCGCTTTCCTTTTGCTACAATGTCGAAAGTCGATTGCTGCATAGGCTTTAGAAAGCCTCGAGATCTACATGTGGGATATAGTTGATTATGCAAGGAATGCTTTGAATGCCACTCAATATTAATCTGTTTTCCTAGCCTAGAACTGTTAGTTACCCCTGCAGTTATCATGAATAAGCAATAATTATGCCCACATACAAGCGAAATACGGTTTAAATTTGCTGTTAAACATAAAATTGACCAGAGTGACATCATAACCTGGATCATAAGGAGTAGTAACAGCAGTACTTCTGGTAAATTACCCAGGAAGCACTGTTAAATAACTGAAATTCCTAGTAATTCTGGTAAATTACCCAGGAAGCGCTGTGAAATAACTGAAATTCCTACGGTCTTGTTTGAAGATATTGTGCGATTCATTTGCGAAGTGATCCTTTAAATATTACATGCGTGCATTTCTACGGTGACAAAGTTAATTTTCTGTTTGTCAGTTACACCGGTTGAATGAAGTACAATAGAAAGTTAGCTTAAAATGTCTCTGTTTAAATGTAAATTCAAAGTGAAATTAATAATCAGCAGATAACTTTGTGATTGTTATCGCACATATCTCGGCGAGTAAGCAGCGAGAAACATCAAACAACAGGGTCTGACCTGTATGTCTGGTCACTACAGTTCTTAATCAAAGCGCTGAAAGCGCTAATGGTATAGGGGCATATGTAAGTTGAAAATATATGGCATAGATAATATGGACAAACCATGTTTAAACAATAAACAATGACCTTTAAAACAAACCATACAAAAAATGTGTGAAGCAACACATACTGCCTGCCAATAACATATACCTTATTTATCAAAGTTTGACCCTTTTCTTGTATAAACAAAATAAATCGGGAAGGACAAAAGATTGACAAAAAAACAAGCAGCGATTAAAATATTTCCAGTTCAGAAATCACTAAAGATCCACAATGTATATTGTAATCATGCTGATAAATGAAAGACAATCGAAAGCATGCTAGAGTTATGTTTCTTTTTGCACTGCACATCTGTAGCTCTCGGTTCCCTATACACCAAATCTTAAATTGATACATTGGACATCTATTGAGACAATAACCGAAGAAATAAAAAAATGCGTTTACACCTAAACAACCAGATCAGATTTGTGTTCAAAATATTGTATCGATCTCCTAATCCCAATGTATACGTTTGACGACTTTGAAATGGATCCGCGAAACAGAAACAAAGTTTTGACCCATTAATGCAAACCGTAACAGACACACGGACGGATGGATGAACACAAAGACTGACAGACAGTCAGTCACTCAGGACAAAGTACACAGCTTGGGCAAGCACTCATTAACGAATAAGAGCATTTCACGGAACGCATATGTTGCATGCGAAAATCAAATATAAGTGAGAACATGGAAAGGCAAAAATATACACCAAACGCAGCATACTAAAGTTATGGTTATGGTGCACTGCATATCTGTAGGTCATAAGTTACCTACACACCAAGTTTGAAATGGATAGAATGGAAATTAATTGAGACAATTGCCCGCATTCAATAGTCAATCGAGTTGAAAACATTGTGTCAAAAAGAGCCGTTGTTCCTAATGATTTCAGAAGTGGTTTCTACTCCAACAAACAAGACTTCTACCCAAAGGCAAAAGGACAAATTGCTCATGATCGCATAGTAATCTTGTTTATACATCAGACCTGTACATGCTTGTAGCAGTCATGTCAAGATCAATAGCTTTAAAACACTGTGTAATGCCTGACGTAAGGTTTTGAATGCCACTTACTATAAGTCTGTTTTCCTAGCATAGTACTGTTAGTTACCCCTGCAGTTATCATGAAAAAGCATTAATTATGCCCAGATAAAAGCGAAATACTGTTTAAATTGGTGTTAAACATAAAATTGACCAGAATGACATCATAACAAGGTCAAAGGAGTAGTAACAGTTGTAATTCTGGTAAATTACCCAGGAAGCACTGTGAAATAACTGAAATTCCTATGGTCTTGGCTTGAAGATATGGTGTGATTCATTTGCAAAGTGATCCTTTGAATGTTACATGCATGCATTTCTACGGTGACATAGTTAATTTTCTGGTTGTCAGTTACTCCGGTTTGAATGAAGTACAATAGAAAGTTAGCTTAAAATGTCTCTTTATAAATGTAAATTCAAAGTGAAATGAATAATCAACATAACTTTGATTGTTATCGCACATACCTCGGCGAGTATTGCATTTGCGTTAATTGAAGACTCGACGTCCGTCAACGTGTAATATAGTCCTAGATGTATCTGTTGACAAATAAACTAGAAATGTTGTATACATAGGTTTTTGTAAATTAACCTTGTACGGTCCCGTTTCAGAGACTCATCAAACCAGTCTTCTGTAATCAATACTTTATGAGTTGTCTCTGGTCTGTAAAGCTTGGAGGTATAATCCGGCGTCCGGCCGGCTGTCTGCCTGATTGTGCATTTGTCTGTCCGTCATATATTGCATGTATTGGTCAACACGTTGTAACTGTATGGCAGATTTATTTTAAAGTTGTCACACCTATACCGTGTGATCAGGAGAACGGCAAGTACTAGGTACATAACACTATGGTCTGTTTATTTTAGTTATCTACATTTTTAGCTCCAGCCAGTCGAGCTTATGTCATGGCGAATTGTCAGTCGTGCGTGCGTCTGTGCGTGCGTTAACTTTTTCCTTTAAACGACTTCTTCTCCCTAACCACTTGGCCAATTTGGTTGAAACTTCATAGGAAGCATCCTCTCAATGTCCTCTCTTAATTCCTTCAATTTTTTTATCCATCCATAATTCTGGTTTCCATGGCAACCAAAAGAAAAAAATTGTGAAAACTTAAACAAAACAAACAAATCTCCAAAAGTGTCGGGCCGATTTCCAAATAATTTTGTAGAAATGTTCCTTGGGTGCCCCCCTTTATTAGATTCCTTCAAGCCATGTTGATTGGGCGAAAAACATGGCCACCAGGGGGCGGGGCTAATTTGCCTTATATAGCTATAGTGAAAACTTAAAAATTCTTCTTCTCCGAAAGTGTTCAGCCGATTTTCAAATAATTTTGTAGAAATGTTCATTTGGTGACCCTCTATCAGATTCCTTCAAGCCATGTTGATTGGTAAAAAAACATGGCCGCAAGAGGGCGGGGCTATTTTGCCTTATAGGGCTAAAGAGAAAACTTAAAAAATCTTCTTCTCCAATAGTGTATGGCTGATATTTAAATAATTTTGTAGAAATGTTCCTAGGCTGACTGACCCTCTATCAGATTCCTTCAAGCCATGTTGATTGGTTGAAAAATATGGCTACCAGGGGGTGGGGCTATTTTGCCTTATATGGCTTTAGTGAAAACTTAAAATATCCTCTCCTCCGAAAGTGTTGGGCCAATTTTCAAATAACTTTGAAGAAACATTCCTTGGGTGACACTCTATACGATTCCTTTAAGCCATGGTGGTTGGTAAAAAACTTGGCTACCAGGGGGCAGGGCTGTTTGGATATTTGATTTTTGCCTTATGGCCGTGGAGCGATACTGGCCCTCTTGGGCCTCTTGTTAGCTCACCTGAGCTTTGCTCAAGGTGAGTTATTGTGATCGCCTTTTGTCCGGCGTCCGTCGTGCGTCGTGCGTCAACTTCTTCTCCTCAGTAACCAGTGGGTCAATTGGGATGAAACTTCACAGAAAGCATCCTCTCAATGACCTCACCAGATTTCCTTCAAATTTTTGGGATCCATGCAGAATTCTGGTTTCCATGGCAACGAAATGAAAAAAACTTCAAAATTCTTCTTCTCCCAAACTGGTTGGCAGATTTTCAAATAATTTTGTGGAAATGTTCCTTGGGTGACCCTCTATCAGATTCCTTCAAGCCATGTTGATTGGTCGAAAAACATGGCCGCCAGGGGGGGCGGGGCTATTTTGACTTATATGGCTATAGTGAAAACTTAAAAAATCTTCTCCTCCGAAAGTGTCTGGCCGATTTTCAAATTATTTTGTAGAAATGTTCCTTAAGTGACCCACTATCAGATTCCTTCAAGCCATGTTGATTGGTCGAAAAATATGGCCGCCAGTGGGCGGGGCTATTTTGCCTTGTATGGCTATAGTGAAAACTTAAAAAATCTTCTTCTCACAAACTGGTTGGCAGATTTTCAAATAATTTTGTAGAAATGCTCCTTGGATGACCCTCTATTAGATTCCTTCAAGCCATGTTGATTGGTCAAAAAACATGGCTGTCAGGGGGGCGGGGCTATTTTGCCTTATATGGCTATAGTGAAAACTTAAAAAATCTTCTTCTCCGAAAGTGTCCGGCCGATTTTCAAATAATTTTGTAGAAATGTTCTTTGGATGACCCACTTTCAGATTCCTTCAAGCCATGTTGATTGGTCAAAAAACATGGCCGCCAGTGGGCAGGGCTATTTTGCATTATATGGCTATAGTGAAAACTTAAAAAATCTTCTCCTCCAAAAGTGCCTGGCCGATTTTCAAAAAAAATTGTAGAAATGTTCCTAGGGTGGCCCTCTATCAGATTCCTTCAAGCCAAGTTGATTGGTCGGAAACTATGGCTGCCAGGGGGCGGGCTTATATGGCTAAAGTGAAAAAAAATAAAATCAGGTGAGCGATTCCATGGCCATCATGGCCCTCTTGTTCCTTATTTAGTTCAGCGATCGTCTTAATTAATTTTCATTGTATCCATTTCAAACTTGATTGGTAGGTAAGTTGAGACCTACATATTTGCAGTGCACCATGACCATTACTTTAGCATGCTGCATTTGGAGTGTGTATATGTTTGTCTTTCTATGTTCTCACTTATTATATGACTTTCGCATGCAATACATGCGTGCCGTGAAATGCCCTTGTTCGTTAGTGGGTGCTTCCCCGAGCTCTGTACTTTGTCCGGAGTGACTGACTGTCTGTCCGTCTTTGTGTTCATCCAACCGTCCGTCTGTCCGTTACGGTTGGCATTAATGGGTCAAAACTTTGTTTCTGTTTCGCGGATCCATTTCAAAGTCGTCGCACGTATACATTGGGATTAGGAGATCGATACCCTATTTTGAACACAAATCTGATCTTTTTTTTTAGGTGTAAACTCAGTTTTTCATTTCTTCGGTTACAACTTACATATGCCCCTATATCATCAGCGCTTTCCTTTTGCTACAATGTCGAAAGTCGATTGCTGCATAGGCTTCAGAAAGCCTCGAGATCTACATGTGGGATATAGTTAATTATGCAAGGATGGCTTTGAATGCCACTCAATATTAATCTGTTTTCCTAGCCTAGAACTGTCAGTTATCATGAATAAGCATTAATTATGCCCACATACAAGCGAAATACGGTTTACATTTGCTGTTAAACATAACATTGACCAGAGTGACATCATTACCTGGATCATAAGGAGTAGTAACAGCAGTACTTGTGGTAAATTACCCAGGAAGCACTGTTAAATAACTGAAATTCCTACGGTCTTGTTTGAAGATATTGTGCGATTCATTTGCGAAGTGATCCTTTAAATGTTACATGCGTGCATTTATACGGTGACAAAGTTAATTTTCTGTTTGTCAGTTACACCGGTTGAATGAAGTACAATAGAAAGTTAGCTTAAAATGTCTCTGTTTAAATGTAAATTCAAAGTGAAATTAATAATCAGCAGATAACTTTGTGATTGTTATCGCACATATCTCGGCGAATAAGCAGCGAGAAACATCAAACAATCAGGGTCTGACCTGTATGCCTGGTCACTACAGTTCTTAATCAAAGCGCTAAAAGCGCTAATGGTATAGGGGCATATGTAAGTTGAAAATATATGGCATAGATAATATGGACAAACCATGTTTAAACAATAAACAATAACCTTTAAAACAAACCAAACCAAAAATGTGTGAAGCAATACATACTGCCTGCCAATAACATATACCTTATTTATCAAAGTTTGACCCTTTTCTTGTATCTAAATAAATCAGGAAGGACAAAAGATTGACAAAAAAACGAGCAGCGATTAAAATATTTCCAGTTCAGAAATCACTAAAGATCCACAATGTATATTGTAATCATGCTGATAAATGAAAGACAATCGAAAGCATGCTAGAGTTATGTTTCTTTTTGCACTGCACATCTGTAGCTCTCGGTTCCCTATACACCAAATCTTAAATTGATACATTGGACATCTATTGAGACAATAACCGAAGAAATAAAAAAAATGCGTTTACACCTAAACAACCAGATCAGATTTGTGTTCAAAATATTGTATCGATCTCCTAATCCCAATGTATACGTTTGACGACTTTGAAATGGATCCGCGAAACAGAAACAAAGTTTTGACCCATTAATGCAAACCATAACGGACAGACGGACGGATGGATGAACACAAAGACTGACAGACAGTCAGTCGCTCCGGACAAAGTACACAGCTTGGGGAAGCACTCATTAACGAATAAGAGCATTTCACGGAATGCACATGTTGCATGCGAAAATCAAAAATAAGCGAGAACATGGAAAGGCAAAAATATACACACTCTAAACGCAGCATGCTAAAGTTATGGTATTGGTGCACTGCATATCTGTAGGTCATAAGTTACCTACACACCAAGTTTAAAATGGATAGAATGTAAATTAATTGAGCCAATCGCTGAACTAAATAAGGAAAAATGGAGATAACTAAAATAAACAGACCAGAGTTATGTACCTAGTACTTTGCCGTTCTTCTGATCACACAGTATAAGTGTGACCACTTTGAACTAAATCTGCCATACAGTAACAACGTGTTGACAAATACATGCAATCCATGACGGACAGACGAATGCACATTCAAGCAGACAGCCAGAAGGACGCCGGATGATACCTGCAAGGTTTACAGACAGAGACAACTCATAAAGTATTGATTACAGAAGACTGGTTCAATGCTTCTCTGAAACGGGACTGTACAAGGTTAAATTACAAAGACTACATTTCTAGTTTATTTGTAAACAGATACATCTAGGACTAGATTATTACAGGTCGACGTACGTTGAGTCTTCCATATACATTATAAATGTTGTCCCAAAATCGCTAGAATCGCCTCAATTACAAAATAAATATGACCTTGCGTCATTCATCTTTCGCCAATGGGCTATGTCTATGTGGAAAAGCTGCCAGTTGCTTGGGAAGCTTGTTGTGTGGATTACTGGTGTGAGAAAACCAGGAAATACATTTGTAGGTGAACTGGCCGCTATGGTATTACTAAGGAAATGTTAAATACGGCGTTAACCCCAATCAATCACTGTTGAAATTAACTTATTTAATTTCTATTTCCTATTTTGAATAGTGATGAAAACATTGTGGAAAAAGACAAACTTGCTGTTTATTATTTATCTGTTAAGGTGAGTCAAATGTGTCTAAAAGAGGCAAGGGTAAAAATAATAACTGTAGACAAATGTTTTCGTTATCTAGGTTATAGAAAAAAATTGATTCATGTTTCAAAGCATTGTTTGGAATGGAGGAATTGCTCATTGTCAGCAATTGCTCCGTTTGCAAATACACTTTCAACATTCGTATGTAACCAAGTAGCTATAACGAAAACGTTTCAACCCTTTCCCGCTTACAGTCGCTTGTTGAAGCATGTGCAGCAGACGGCTGCATAATTGTTTATCGTGACCCATTTCCTCTTTTTTCACAAAGGTTTCAACAATATATTTTTCCCCTTGATGTAAGGCAAAATTGCTCGCTATCATTCATATCTAGCATGTTATTCAAAATGTGTTGAGTAAAAGAATGTAAAACGTTCAAATATGAAAAGAATTAATTTGAATCGTGTTTGAAAGCATTGTGTGAAAAGGAGGAATTGCTCATTGTCAGCAATAGCTCCATTTTCAACAATATATTCAATATTCAAACTATTATAGTATCACGGAAAGGGTTCCGCTTCCATGGGGAGGTTGTTACCATTTTCCGCTTACAGACGCATGTGCAGCAGACGCCAATCAAAAACATTGTAACAAAAGGAGACATTGCTTATCATAGGCAATTTCTACTTTTGCCACAATGGTTTCAACTCCTTTCAATAATTATTTACAGTGATTTGCACATTTCTCTAAGTCGACTGGGTCACAGCACGGTCGACGTCACCTAACACCACTGACATTGATGTCAATCATAGTTCAGAGTGTGTTTCACGCGTTGGAACTATTTTGTCTCATTGATTAATGCAAGCGGAGGGTTTTTCGAGATTCGGTCGAACCAATGAAATCGTTGAAAAGGCAGATTATAACCTATCAAAAAGCGATTTTAGCATAGGAAATCAATTGTGGACTGGTTGCAGCCGTCGTCCAACTTTTCGAAAGCAGGTTAGCAATGAGATAGTGGCGAAAGGCCCCTATCCCAAAAATGGTATTCCCGCCTTGGCGTTTATGGTTTTGGGATAAGCATTACTTTCAAAAGTCGTCTGCATGATGGATAGGGTTAATCCCTTTCAAATACATTAACATTTGCCATTTAAAACATACTTATTGAATAGGGTTGAGAGTATGATAGCTGAAATTCATAGGTTATTGGCTTGAAAATATTATGCGATTTTTAGCTCATAATTATTGAATAGGGTTGAGAGTATGATAGCTGAAATTCATAGGTTATTGGCTTGAAAATATTATGCGATTTTTAGCTCCACTTGATCTTATGTCATGGCGAATTGTCCATCGTGCGTGCGTCTGTGCGTGCGTAATATCCTCTCCTCCGAAAGTGTCAGGTCGATTTTCAAATAATTTTGAAAAAACATTCCTTGGGTGACACTCTACACGATTCCTTTAAGCCATGGTGGTTGGTAAAAAACATGGCTACCAGGGGGCAGGGCTGTTTGGAGATTTGATTTTTGCCTTATGGCCGTGGAGCGATACTGGCCCTCTTGGGCCTCTTGTTCCTTTTACCACAATGTCAAAAGTTGATTGCTGCGAGATCTACATGTGGGATATTATATAGTTTGTCATATTTAGGTGTCATTTAGAAATGGCACCTATATATAAATGACAATGTTATGGATCGGGTTATTCTTGTTTTATTCCTTTCTGGATTGTCTTGGTTAACCCTTTCCCTCATATAGACGCTTTCTGACGCCCCTGCAGAAGACGGCTTTTTGAAAACATAGTGACAAAAGAAGAAAAAGTCGTCTGCTGCAGAATTGTCGTATCAGGGAAAGGGTTAAAACTAGAAAATAGAGCTTCTTTAATTGTGTTTGATGGCAATCAATTTTGTGTTATTAAAACCCAATGGGTAATTGAGCAGTTGTACCGAGGAGAAAAGGTAATAAAGGGCAATAACTCGGTAATAAACTCTTGACTTATGGTTCTCATATATGTCCAATGTCGTTTTCATCGAATCGTGAACATATATAGAGCCATATTAATTTTCTTCCTTATTTTTTAGTGATATCTAGAGGATATACATGTACTGTAATAGTCTAAAGCTATCGAGAAAGTCGACCTATGTACAAATCCACCTTGTGTATCCATACTACATCTCAAGATCAGACGTCTGACAACTGCATCATGGTAAACTAGGATAGGTACGCTAATGTTGGTCACCAAAATGTGTTTTCGTGACTGATAAAAATGACTATTTAAATATTGTGGTAAATGGAGAAATGCTCGGCATCAGCAATTTCCTTTTATAATAGTGTTTTCATCTCTATTCAATTGGCATTTTCAGATGCTGTCCATATTCTTACCCAGGTGTTTTAAGGTTGTATTCGACAGATATGTTGTCATTGTGGGAAAAGTGTAAAGTAAAATGAATATCATAATTTGGTTCATGGACATGATTAACGTTGTGTTTCAAAATAACTTCATTTCAAAAGCTAGTGGAAGCCCTTAACGTTTCAAATGTTGCTGCATGTACCTTTTTTTCTTTAAGTAATATTGCATACTATGAGATACTTTGAATGTACTTTCAGTTTGGCTTGGATGATTAAACACCCGACCATGCTACCCAAACCTGGTGTTGTACCCGCTTTGTATGCAATAATTCAACGAAGATCAAACGTCCGAAGTACAGTAACCTACATGATAAACCGATAGATTCCCAGGACAATTAGAAACAAGAAGAAATAACGAGATTAATAACATTAGTCGGCAACATTATCCATCTGGAAAAAAATCTGAAATTCGAGGAAGTGGAGACCAGTGTATCTAATGGGATCTGAGAGCAGATATCATGTTAAAAAATATCAAGATGAAAGCCATAGAAGGGTCTAGTTTTTGTGCCCCGTCCTTCGCAGATGATATGTCACTTTTATCGTTGTATAGTAAATCCTTACAAGATATGATCAACATGTGCCACCAGTATTCTTGTGTATGGAGATTCCAATATAATCCAACTAAGTGCGCCATTGTCACTTTTAACGAATTTAAGCGAGCATTTGCACGCAGGTCACCGTCCTGGTTTGTTGGTAACAAAGAAATTCAAGAGAAAGACGAGTTCGTCCACTTGGGCATTCTTTGTAACAAATACAGCAGTTCAACCTCGATAATTAAACATGGTGATCGAAATTCGGTATGATTAAAGAGGGATTACATAGAAATGGTTTAAATCTTATGACTAGTCTAAAAAAAAAATATAACGCTGTAGTTTTCCCCAGGGCCCTTTTTGGCTGTAAGCTGTTACAGGATCTATCTGACCGGGATCGTCTGACCCTGGAAAGGTCGCATCGAATCTGCCTTAAAAAAATCAGGGACTACAGATTAAATCAAGAACATACATTGTTCTTGGTCTAATTGGGTCTTTTTCAATTGAAGCCGAGATAGAAAAGAACAAGCTTATGATCCTGCGTCAGCTGTGCTGGTTAGAGAGGGATTGTTCAACAAAAAATATGTTTTTACTACGCCTTTGTTCTTTTCAAATTACGTTTATTAAAACAGGATTTATATCAGATGTATCGACCCTGTTACACAAATATGATCTGTATTGTGTTTAGCAAGACTATGTTACTTATGGAACTTTCCCCAGTAAATTTATATGGAAAAAGCATATTCACAGAAAAGGGACTAATTACTACTTAAATGAATGGATACGAGAACTTCCTCTGAACAATTTGTACTGTATAGCAGGCCTGCTGTATAGGCAAATACAAAAGACATTCTCTGATAGTCCTGTTTGGTCTTTTGCAAGACAATCCTGGTATGCTGCATGCTTGTTTCTCCGTGGCACAGTTGATTGCATATATGTCTTCTACAGAATCGACTTGCTCGAGATGTGGTAATATCACATCTGCACAAACATAACAGAACATATTTTGATCAACTATGCTCTGGTTCAGACCTGCAGGGACTCGTTTGAACGAATTGTCGTAAGACATTTTGATTCTATGTAACTTGTTACGTTCCTTGAACGGTCAGGAATATATGAGGTCTCTGTTTGGTTTAAATACTAATTTAGTTCACGTTTTACATGATGACGACGACATTTTTTATAACAAAGTTTCACTGCATGAAATTGTTACAGACATGCAATTAAGATAACAAACCAGATTATACAGATAACTGATTCTGTGTGATTATTGACCGCAATAACAGTAAACCACTTACGGGTAACAAACTCTTGATATCATTGGGAGAAAAGGATAACTAGGTCACAGTTAGGAAATTTAAGCAGACGACTCAATATCGTATCATGTTTTATCAGTTACCTGATGCATTTGTAATTATACCCCCGGTTCCGAAGGAAAGGGGGGGGGGGGGGGGTATACTGTTTTACCCATGTCCGTCCTTCCGTCCATCCGTCCGTAACACTTTCGTTTCCGGGCTATTTCTCTGCAACCGCTTTTTGGAATTTGATGAAACTTCATAGGAAGGATCACCACCAAGTGTAGATGCGCATATCGTGTTTGCGTTCCGGTTGGATTATTTTTCACAGAGTTATGGCCCTTTACCCCTATGTATGACTAAATTCATTTCCGGGCTATTTCTCTGCAACCGCTTTTTGGAATTTGATGAAACTTCATAGGAATGATCACCACCAAGTGTAGATGCGCATATCGTGTTTGCGTTCCGGTTGGATTATTTTTCACGGAGTTATGGCCCTTTACCCCTATGTATGACTAAATTCATTTCCGGGCTATTTCTCTGCAAACGCTTTTTGGAATTTGATGAAACTTCATAGGAAGGATCACCACCAAGTGTAGATGCGCATATCGTGTTTGCGTTCCGGTTGGATTATTTTTCACGGAGTTATGGCCCTTTACTCCACCATCAGGCTATGTATGACTAAATTCATTTCCGGGCTATTTCTCTGCAACCGCTTTTTGGAATTTTATGAAACTTCATAGGAAGGATCACCACCAAGTGTAGATGCGCATATCGTGTTTGCGTTCCGGTTGGATGATTTTTCACGGAGTTATGGCCCTTTACCCCACCATCACATATGTCTTTCAAAACATGAGCGGGGGTATCACTAGTGAGCAGTAGCTCACATATTTCTTGTTTTATAATTATTTAATATATGTCTGTCCTTTATTGAACACATCTCGTTTCGGTGAAATATTCTATTAGGGGTCTCATAGTTATTGGCAAATTATAATCCACAATTCCCCTTCGGTTTGAACAGGTTGCATGCGCAAAGCATATATGGGTTTGTTTATCGTATGATCACAGAAACAAACAAGGCGTGTTAATCTGACAGCTTGAGGGGACAGTGGTATTTACATAGCGACATACATGTACAGTTGTATTATATTCGTATTTATATGCATCTTTTCCCCTGTTCTTTTTGTTTTTCACATTGTCTTTTTACTTTTGTAAATTAGTGATCTTCATTTTATGGAGAAAATATGAGCAATTTATAAGAATTTATTTATCTTTATTTTCTCCATATAATGAAGATCAATAATTTACAAAACTATAAATTCTTCTTATAAATTGCTCATCAATTTTTCATGCTACCAGTGTTTTCAAAAGTTGTCCACTGCATAGGTGTTAAAATACGTCCGCAATCATTTGTTAATGTATATTGTATCTATTTCTAATGATTTTGATAAAAGTGTTGACAGTTCTTAAATTTAATTTTATGTATAATTCTTATGTTACGATAAATGATAATTTAACCCCTCTTTCCCATATGTAGAGCTCGTCATTTTCTTTTTTCTAGAACAGCAGTCTTTAAATAAATGTCATTGTATGTTGAATGTATACAAACTTGTGACACCGGGTGTAACGGTAAACTTCATTCAGCATTGTTAACAAGTGTGTAAACAGTTCCATGCTAATCAAACAATGACTATTTATTTAATTTCGATTTCTTTATTTGTGTGATATGAAACACTCTCCAAAGAGATCACATATAGCATTCTTCTTATACATTGGTCATCCATTTTTCCTGCTACCAGGGTTTTCAAAATACGTCTGCAATCATTTGTAAATGTAGTTTAATGTCTTATGTATACTTTATCTATTTCTAATGATTTTAATAAATGTGTTGACATTTGTTAAATTTAATTTTATGTTTAATTCTTGTTATGTTACAATAAATGATAATTTAACCCCTCTTTCCCATATGCAGACCTTGTCATTTTCTTATTTCTAAAACAGCAGTCTTTAAATAAATGTCATTGTATGTTGAATGTATACAAACTTGTGACACCGGGTGTAACGGTAAACTTCATTCAGCATTGTTAACAAGTGTGTAAACAGTTCCATGCTAATCATACAATGACTACTCTCTAAAGAGAACACATAGCATTCTTCTTATAAATTGCTCATCCATTTTTCCTGCCACAAGTGTTTTCAAAAGTTGTCTACTGCTTAGGTGTCATATACGTCTGCAATCATTTGTAAATGTAGTTTTAATGTCTTAGGTATATTGTATCTATTTCTAATGATTTTAAGAAATATCCCTTAGCTGTCGATGCGCCATAAAACACTATACATTCATTCATTTTAATAAATATGTTGACGGTTCTTAAATGTCATTTTATGTTTAATTCTTGTTATGTTATGATAATTTAACCCCTCTTTCCCATATGTAGAGCTTGTCATTTTCTTACATCTAGAACAGCAGTCTTTAAATAAATGTCTTTGTATGTTGAATGTAAACAAACTTGTGAAACCGGGTGTAACGGTAAACTTCATTCAGCATTGTTAACAAGTGCGTAAACAGTTTCATTCTAACCATACAATGACTATTTATTTAATTTCGATTTCTTTATTTCTTCTTATACATTGCTCATCCATATGTCCTGCTATCAGTGTTTTCAAAATACGTCTGCAATCATTTGTAAATGTAGTTTAATGTCTTATGTATATTGTATCTATTTCTAATGATTTAAATATATGTGTTGACAGTTCTTAAATTTAATTTTATGTTTATTTCTTGTTATGTAAAGATAAATGATAATTTAACCCCTCTTTCATATATGCAGATGTCATTTTCTTATTTCTAAAACAGCAGTCTTTAAATAAATGTCATTGTTTGTTGAATGTATACAAACTTGTGACACCGGGTGTAACGGTAAACTTCATTCAGCATTGTTAACAAGTGCGTAAACAGTTCCATGCTAACCATACAATGACTATTTAATTTCTATTTCTTTATTTGTGTGATATGAATTACTCGCTAAAGAGAACACATATAGCATTCTTCTTATAGATTGCTCATCTATTTTTCCTGCTACAAGTGTTTTCAAAAGTTGTCCACTGCTTATGTGTCATACGTCGTCTTAGGTATATTGTATCTATTTCTAATGATTTTAAGAAATATCCCTTAGCTGTCGATGCGCCATAAAACACTATACATTCATTCATTTTAATAAATATGTTGACGGTTCTTAAATGTCATTTTATGTTTAATTCTTGTTATGCTATGATAATTTAACCCTTCTTTCCCATATGTAGAGCTTGTCATTTTCTTATTTATAGAATGGCAGTCTTTGAATAAATGTCATTGCATGTTGAATGTATACACACTTGTGACACCGGGTGTAACGGTAAACTTCATTCAGCATTGTTAACAAGTGTGTAAACAGTTCCATGTTAATCATACAATGACTATTTATTTAATTTCGATTTCTTCATTTGTGTGATATGCTTATAAATTGCTCATCCATTTTTCCTGCTAAAAGTGTTTTCAAAAGTTGTCTACTGCTTAGGTGTCAAATACGTCTGCAATCATTTGTAAATGTAGTTTAATATCTTATGTATATTGTATCTATTTCTAATGATTTAAATATATGTGTTAACAGTTCTTTATGTTTAATTCTTGTTATGTAAAGATAAATGATAATTTAACCCCTCTTCATATATATGCAGATCTTGTCATTTTCTTATTTCTAAAACGGCAGTCTTTAAATAAATGTCATTGTTTGTTGAATGTATACAAACTTGTGACACCGGGTGTAACGGTAAACTTCATTCAGCATTGTTAACAAGTGCGTAAACAGTTTCATTCTAACCATACAATGACTATTTATTTAATTTCGTGTGTTTTCAAAATACGTCTGCAATCATTTGTAAATGTAGTTTAATGTCTTATGTATATTGTATCTATTTCTAATGATTTAAATATATGTGTTGACAGTTCTTAAATTTAATTTTATGTTTAATTCTTGTTATGTAAAGATAAATGATAATTTAACCCCTCTTTCATATATGCAGAGCTTGTCATTTTCTTATTTCTTCGGTGGTGGTCTCCGAGGACATGAGGGTTTGGACGTCTCCACTCTAGTTCATCTATACAGAATCTTATGTTATTCCATCTATCAACATACAATGACATTTATTTAAAGACTGCCGTTTTAAAAATAAGAAAATGACAAGCTCTGCATATATAAAAGAGGGGTTAAATTATCATTTATCTTTACATAACAAGAATTAAACATAAAATTAAATTAAGAACTGTCAACACATATATTAAAATCATTAGAAATAGATACATTTACAAATGACGTATTGAGACCTATATATGCAGTGGACAACTTTTGAAAACACTTGTATCAGAAAAGTGGGGGGGAATTTATAAGAAAAGTATACACAAAGAAATCGAAATTAAATAAATGGTCATTGTATGGATAGCATGGAACTGTTTACGCACTTGTTAACAATGCTGAATGAAGTTTACCGTTACACCCTGTGTCACAAGTTTGTGACTTCTGTTCAAATTCAATTCTGTTCATGTGTAAATGTAGTTTAATGTTTTATGTATATTGTATCCGTTTCTAATGATTTTAATGAACATGATGACTGTTCTTAAATGTCATGTTTATGATTAATTTTTGTTATGTTACGATAAATGATAATTTGACCCCTCTTTCCCTTATGTAGATCTTGTCATTTTCTTATGTATTGAACAGCAGTCCTTGAATAAATGCCATTGTATGTTGAATGTATACAAACTTGTGACACCGGGTGTAACGGTAAACTTCATTCAGCATTGTTAACAAGTGCGTAAACAGTTCCATGCTATCCATACAGTGACCATTTATTTAATTTCGATTTCTTTATTTGTGTGATATAAAACACTCGCCAAAGAGAACACATATATCAGGGACCGTGTATAACATTGTCCCTGCATATATTAATCTTCTTACTGCCTATCCATTTTTCCTGCTACCAGTGTTTTCAAAAGTCGTCCACTGCATAGGTGGTAAAAGACGTCCGCAATCATTTGTAAATGTAGTTTATGTAAACATAGTCAATTTCTGCGTCTCCTATTTAGAGCAGATATCATGTTAAAAAATATCAAGATGAAAGCGATTTCTGATATATATGAAACTCGCCAAAGAGAACGCATATAGTATTCTTCTTATAAATTGCTCATCCATTTTTCGTGCTACTAGTGTTTTCAAAAGTTGTCCACTGCATAGGTGCAATACGTCTACAATCATTTGTAAATGTCTTATGTATATTGTATCTATTACTAATGATGTTAATAAATGTCGTTGAATGTATACAAACTTGTGACAACAGGTGTAACGGTAAACTTCAGCATTGTTAACAAGTGCCTAAAACGTTCCATGCTATCCATACAATGACTATTTATTCATGCTTACCAACCCTCCAGATTCAATCGTGAGTCTCACGATTTGAAGGGCGTAACCCCACTCCCACGATCGTGAGGGAGAAACTCACGATTTCTTTTTTTTTTCTTTTTTTAAAATCAAATTATGAGGATAAATGTACTGAAAATTACTACAATCATTTTCTAACATCAACTTTTTAACATATTGTCACTGATAAAAGGCCCTTTCTTTCAACAAGTTCAAAACAATGTGTGTAGCTCAACTAAATGATTAATACATGTATGTATATTTCTTCTCCATGTGTCTTTATTCCATTGGTACCCGTGTTTTTCATTCAAAAGTATGTCTATAAATTAAAATGTTGTTAATATATATTAAATATTGAAAGTATTGTACATGTATCCCTGCATAGTTATCTAAATTCCGTTCTATTGTGAACATTTCTACTGTTAAATTCATGGCGCTAAAAATCTCCCCCTTCAAACCCCAATCCCCCACTTTGAGATTATGAAACTCCCCCTTGAGGATGAGAAAAGGTTGGTAAGCATGATTTATTTAGTTTAATGGTTTATGTATATTGTATCTGTTTCTAATGATTTTAATAAATATGTTGACGGTTCTTAAATGTCATGTTATGATTAATTCTTGTTATGTTACTTTATGATTAATTCTTGTTATGTTACGATAAATGATAATTTGACCCCTCTTTCCCATATGTAGAGCTTGTCATTTTCTTATTTATTGAACAGAAGTCTTTGAATAAATGCCATTGTATGTTGAATGTATACAAACTTGTGACACCGGGTGTAACGGTAAACTTCATTCAGCATTGTTAACAAGTGGGTAAACAGTTCCATGCTATCCATACAATGACCATTTATTTAATTTCGATTTCTTTATTTGTGTAATTTTCTTATAAAAAGTGTTTTCAAAAGTTGTCTACTGCTTAGGTGTCAAATACGTCTGCAATCATTTGTAAATGTAGTTTAATATCTTATGTATATTGTATCTATTTCTAATGATTTAAATATATGTGTTAACAGTTCTTTATGTTTAATTCTTGTTATGTAAAGATAAATGATAATTTAACCCCTCTTCATATATATGCAGATCTTGTCATTTTCTTATTTCTAAAACAGCAGTCTTTAAATAAATGTCATTGTTTGTTGAATGTATACAAACTTGTGACACCGGGTGTAACGGTAAACTTCATTCAGCATTGTTAACAAGTGCGTAAACAGTTTCATTCTAACCATACAATGACTATTTATTTAATTTCGATTTCTTTATTTGTGTGATATGAAACACTCCAAAGAGAACACATATAGCATTCTTCTTATACATTGCTCATCCATATTTCCTGCTATCAGTGTTTTCAAAATACGTCTGCAATCATTTGTAAATGTAGTTTAATGTCTTATGTATATTGTATCTATTTCTAATGATTTAAATATATGTGTTGACAGTTTTTTGTTTGCATTTTAAAGCTTTTCCCTTTCAACCTTTGCAGAATACTCCTTTTTAGCTCGACTTTTAAAAGAAAACGCGCGTCGGCGGCGGCGTGGTCGTCCGGTTAAGGTTTTTTGTTCAGCTCAGCTTTTTTTCTGTTTTCTATCAGTCGAGCGTCTGTGCCGTACGCGGTACTCTTGTTTGAAAACATGATTAAATGGTCATGTTTTTACTCCACATTATAAATATGGTGCAAGTATCTATCGAGTGCCATATGCTTGTGTGAACAGCAGGAATGGTTCAATATGAGCGATTGCTTCTTTTGCGACAATTTCTTGAAAAGAACCACTTTACAATAGAAGTCGAATTGGAAAGGATTAAGAATTTATGAATACTATTTATGTATATTTGACGTTACATCGAATTTTTTACCAAAGTTACAATTTCTATCGATTCAAATTCATTATCAATATGTAGGTTTAATAGATATTTATGTATTTCACTAATGTTGTGCGATTCATGAAGCTTTGATGAATCGTATGGAATGGTTAATATGCGATTTGACTGCACAGGTTCCAGAGTCTTTTTATAAAATACTTTTGTCATAAAATGTGTTTATCTCTGTTTTTCCCCTGGGCCAGTTCATTTGTTTAGGTATGTTTATGGCAATGTAATATAAACTTTATATGCCGAAAAATATACATGTTCTACGAAATGATTTATTGGTCAAAGTTTTCAACAATTTTCAGTCATAACCGAACCCCCTGTTCACACACACTCACCCATGTGTTTCCTCTGTTTTAGTCTAGACTCGCTAGAGACGTATTTACCAATGTTCAAGACATTTCTTGTGATCTAGTTTGATATTAACATTCAATCTTGCATAACGGGTAAACCCTTTCCGTAACCTTTTCTAATATGCTGATGTATTCCGACTCAAATTCAGTAGTCGACCTTTGTACTCAAAAAAGGAAATTAATTTCCCACTAGCAGTAGACATTTGATAATTGTTGCAAATGGAGAAATTGCTCATTTAACAATGTTTTCAATTGCAATAATTTATGATGTATGCCCATAAATGGAAAGGAACGGACGAAATAACAATGAAATCTCGTTTAAAAGGATTCTAATTCAGACTCATTTTAATACAAATATAGAAGACATTGTGGAAAAAGGTGACATCAATAACATTTTCAAAATAGCCCTTTAAACGATCTGGAATTCAAGAATATAATGGTTACAAATCATTTCCCACACTACAATAAATCTGCAGCAAGGGCAAGTCAAAAATATAGTAAATCTCTATATAGGCCTAGTATAGTATGATTAATTTACAGTGTGAATCATTGTGACAATGGAGAAATTGCTCATTGTAACTACGTGTATTTGACAATGAAATGGTTTCAGTCCTTGTGAATTGAATACACTAATCGCTTTAACCCACAATCAACGATTCTGCAGCAGAAACTTTGAAAGCATTGTATGCCAAAATAACGGAAAATCTCTTAATGAAAACATCGTTTTTTTTTTCTTTCGCAACAATGTTTTCAAAAATCATCTTCATCAGATGCATCAAAATGCAGTTGCATCCTAAAAAACATAAATATATCACACTCCATGGAGACTGAATGATCACCCATAGAGATATATATATGATGACTATCAAAACTGCAACAGACGATTTTATCAAACGGTTAAGAAAATTATTAAATTGACAATCTGTTTGGACCCTGATTGCATCTTTAGAACGAAGTTGGATCGCTTTAATTAAGAGCGGATTGGAATTTAGCGCTCTGATTGAAACAATCCAATAATATCAGCACTTCGATCATATTGAGCGGTTGCAACATTTACTGATTTTTATTAGCTCGACTTTTGAAGAAAAAAAACGAGCTATTGTCATGACCCTGGCTGGCGGCGGCGTGGGCGTCCGGTTAAGGTTTTTTGTTTAGCTCATTATACCCCCGATAAACGAAGTTTAGAGGGGGTATATTGGAGTCACCCTGTGGTTGGTCGGTCGGTTGGTCCGTTGCGATTTTCCTTGTCCGGAGCATAACTTTAAAACTAATTGTTGGAATTTAATAAAACTTCATAGGATGATAAAACACATTGAGAGGAAGTGCGGTGTACAGGAACCATAACTATTTTACCTAAATACAGAGTTATTGCCCTTTGTTACTTTTTCTTGTCCGGAGAATTACTTAATAACTAACAGATGGAATCTAATAAAACTACATACAATGGTAGAGCATAATCAGAGGAAGTGCAGTATACAAGAACCATAACTCTAATTTACATAATTTATTGCCCTTTGTTACTTTTTCTTGTTCGTAGTCTTGTCCGGAGCATAACTTTAAAACTAATTGTTGGAATTTAATAAAACTTCATAGGATGATACAACACATTGAGAGGAATTGCGGTGTACAGGAACCATAACTCTATTTTATCTAAATACAGAGTAATTGCCCTTTGTTACTTTTTCTTGTCCGGAGAATTTCTTAATAACTAACAGATGGAATCTGATAAAACTACATACAATGGTAGAGCATAATCAGAGGAAGTGCAGTGTACAAGAACCATAACTATAATTTACATAATTACAGAGTTATTGCCCTTTGTTACTTTTTCTTGTTCGTAGAGTCTTGTCCGGAGCATAACTTTAAAACTAATTGTTGGAATTTAATAAAACATCTTAGGATGATACAACACATTGAGAGAAAGTGCGGTGTACAGGAACCATAACTCTATTTTACCTAAATACAGAGTTATTGCCCTTTGTTACTTTTTCTTGTCCGGAGAATTACTTAATAACTAACAGATGGAATCTAATAAAACTACATACAATGTTAGAGCATAATCAGAGGAAGTGCAGTGTACAAAAACCATAACTCTACTTTACATAATTACAGAGTTATTGCCCTTTGTTACTTTTTCTTGTTTGTAGAGTATTGTCCGGAGCATAACTTTAAAACTAATTCTTGAAATTTATTAAAACTTCATAGGATGATACAACGCATTAAGAGAAAATGCGGTGTACAGGAACCATAACTCTATTTTACCTATATACAGAGTTATTGACCTTTGTTACTTTTTCTTGTCCGGAGAATTACTTAATAACTAACCGGTGGAATCTAATAAAACTGCATACAATGGTAGCATAATGAGAGGAAGTGCAGTGTACAAGAACCATAACTCTTATTTACATAATTACATAGTTATTGTCCTTTGTTACTTTTTCTTGCCCGGAGAATTATTTAATAACTAACAGATGGAATCTAATAAAACTACATACAACGGTAGAGCATAATCAGAGGAAGCGCAGTGTACAAGAACCATAACTCTAATTTACATAATTACAGAGTTATTGCCCTTTGTTATCCAAAAATGAACAAAACAAGAATAACCCGATCCATAACATTGTCCTTTTAAGGTGGGATTTCTAAATAGTTCACAACCTTTCCTATCAGGGTGGCGTTCGGGGGTATTAATCACATTCAGTGATAGTTCTAGTTTTTTTTCCTCCCTATCAGTCGAGCGTCTGTGCCGTACGCGGTGCTCTTGTTTATTAATGAAATTATTTAAGTCCGATATGTGTGTAGAGTTTATTTTAAGGGAATTAAAACAGATGATATAGAAAGACCCAAGCAATCGTGTACATGTACGCTGGAATAGATTATCAAATACATACTGTAAATATATATATAATTTACAATTGTGTAAATCGTTTATTTTCATCTATTTAACCGTTCTAAATATGGTATCATCCAGGGACAACATGTAATATAGTGTCTCTGTATTGTCGAACAAAGGTGCATGTGTCAAACGTGAAAAAAAAGTATCTGTATGATCGGAAAAGGAAATAAATGCAATTTCAATGTGAGAAAAGGGTAAAAATGTTATTTTCAAAACATTCTCCTATTTCTACAGTCGGTAGTTATGTTAAATTGGACTCATTGAACATATCTCAATCTTGCACCGAAGCGAGCAAGTATCTGCTATATTATACATACTAATAACACACTTGTACATGTATGCACTCGCTTGTAACACGCGCTTGTAACACGCGCGTAAAAGTTCACTCGGATAGAGGCCAAGTAGTCCCTAAAAAAATTGTCTGCGTAGAAATTGGTGTATACCATCACCAGAATACATTGAATAATATGACATTGGGTTTTAAATTCATTGTAAATATGTATAGGATGGTCTGGAAATGATTGATTTGATTATTTATAGTATTTTTTACCTTGTTTTAACGTGAAAGTAGAGAATGCTAAACACCTGTTTTGTTTTGTCCAGGTCCGATTTGTTCCAAAACGACGGTAACCATTTTTGCCTGATGAATTCTTTCTTGCATAATGCATGGTACCACTCTGTTGGTAGAAAAAAAAAATCGTAATATATTCTTACAAGAAAAAAACCCCAAAAACTACAAACCAACATTTAAATATATCCAATTTAAATGATGTTATCGGGGAGGGGGGGTATTGAAATGGCGTTGTCCGTCCGTGTGTGCGTCTGTCACGTCCGTCCGCACCCATTTCTCAGTAACTAGCTGGTAGAATTTCATGAAACTTGAAATAAATATGAACCAGCACACTGGGATGATGCCCGTTCATTGTTTTTTGGATTGGTCAATTTTCCTTACAATTATTGCCCTTGATGTATTGAAAATTCCACGTCCACAGCCATTTCTCAGTAACTAGCTGGTAGAATTTTTTGGATTGGTCAATTTTAAAGAGTTATTGCCATTGATCCATGCAGAATTCTGGTTTCCATGGCAACGAAATGAAAAAAACTTTAAAATTCACAATATGAAACGGACACTACGAGATCAGTTCTTACATGAATGGAATACTAACATAAATTCGTTACCTAAACTAGACTATTTTTGTAAATTTAAGGAAAGTTTTGAATTAGAAAATTATTAAAAGTTATAACTGATGACAACTTGAGAATACACATGAGTCGTTTGCGCCTAAGTTCCCATCGTTTAGAAATATGAATGAATGAATGTAAACACCTTTGTTAAACCATGGAAAATGTCTTTAAATGAAATTAATAATTATTGGAAGTAATCAACCCACACACCACAGGAAGCTGTGTTTCCATATATTATTTAACAATGTTAACCTGATATTTATACAAAAAGAATTATATGTGGATATGTACATGCAATTATGCTAGTAATTTCCTCTTTTGTGAGCTTTCGTTTTCTATAAAGTTTTCGATCGTTCTGTCTTCAGCTGTCAGTCTGCCAAAGTCAATGAGGCAGACGTTTGACCAGTGCCGGATGTCAGTTGGTAGCTCTATCAAGTTGCTATGTTGGCTATCATCATGCTCTATAATGTTGCCTTAGATAAGTCGGCAACATATTAATAAGCATGACCTGTTGAAAGTTATGTGACGGATGGATATAACTGTTAATTGTGAGGCAGCGACACACAGACATGTAAATTGCGGTGTCACTAAACAGAGTCTGGTAGAGTCCGGTAGAGTCTGGTCGTCAAATATCCCATTTTATCACTGTTTTGTTGTGTTTTTGTATTGAAATGAATGAATAAACGTGTTATTGTATCATAAAAATAAAAATAAAAAAGGTATTTGCCTATTTCAGATCATTTTCGAGTGAATATAGAAATATTATATGCGTGAACACGGACACTGGTAGAGTCTGGTCATTATTAAGCAATAAATACAATCGACCCTCACCTTACCTGGGCAAATCAATTAGACCAAGTCTGCTCTAAAGTCTCATCTCGTATTTATCTCCTTTCTAAAATTAAGCAGTTTCTAAATCTTGAATCAAGGAAATTGTTCTATACAGGTTACATTCTACCACTTATTGATTATTGCTGCGTAACTTGGGGAAACTGTTCCAAGGTTGGACTAAATCGTATTCTAAAACTTCAAAAAAGGGCTGTAAGATTAATACTAGACCAAGACCCCCTTTCACCATCTGGGCCCTTATTCAAAGAACTAGGATGGATGAAAATTGAGGATAGAATTAAATACCATAAATATCTTCTTCTGTTTAAAAGTTTGAAGAAAGATGCACCATCATACTTGGTAAATAAATTTAATTTTGTCTCTGAAAATAACACATATACACTTCGGAATGCTACAAATCTCAATTTAAAGGTTCCAAAAGTGAAAACAGAACTATACAAAAAATCATTTAGCTATTCTGGTCCGATTTTATGGAATAGTTTGCCACAATCAATACGTAATACTCCAAGCCTTAATACATTTAAAGAAAAAATTAAGGATTATCTATTAAATCATGCTAACTTAACTAAAAATGATTGACATTGTTTTTGTTCTTTAAAAAGTTACTTGAGTGTTGTTTCTTGTATATGAATGACGTAATTGTATGAATTTTGCTTCATGCTCATATAATAGCATAGTTGTTGTATTCATGTTTGTATGTTACTTTTCCATTTGATGTATCTGAGGGCCTCAGGGAAGATTAGTGTATACTAACTGTGTTTACCCTCGTAAAATAAAGTATTATTATTATTATTATTATTATTATTATAAATACAAAGTTTTATACGATTTTTAAGTTATAAAAAGTTTAATTTGATTTATATGAGTCATATTATATATTTATTTCTTATATTATTTCAGCTGATAATCGGGAAAATAGTGGAAGATTGAGGATTTTTAACGATAACATTGTGTTTCGTAAATCAAAATGGCTGACGTGAAATTTCTGTTTATAATGCGGCCATATCGCACATCCTGAACGAGTAATACACTAAATTCTCTCTCTATTATGCGTCAACTAATTGATTAGGTGTGATCAACAGATTAGTGTTATAATTATATTATAACAATACCAAGATAGGAAATAAAGAAATATATACTAGATTGGAATAATTTTATGTTTGATATGTCATTAACGTTAATTAAACCAAAAACTTAGAGAGCTATATATACTTACTTAAAAGTAATTCATATGAAATTAAAGAGACTGTGTAGATACTACATTCCGCAAAAAGTAGTCCAACCCCATTATCTTGTATATTGGGATAATAAAATATGTTTAAACTAGGTAACTGTATAATGCGGAACGGAACGGAACAATATATATATAATTGTTGAGAGAGTATGTTTGAATGCATGTGGCAAGACGGACTGTATCAAATTGAAAACTGTTGTGGAGAGTTCGATTTTAAAAAGGTTAGAATACATAACATATCGGTGAGAACAATAAGTCTTGTCGAACTTATTCAGATAGGTTATAATTGCGCCCAACGAAAATAACCAATGGTAATGTAAGAGATTAGTAGTTGTTGAAACTGCAAAGGTTTCGAGGTAGAATTTTCATATAGAGGGAGACTATGTAGAAGATGTGTCTGTCACTGTGGTAGGTAATATGGGTTATAGATTTAACTCCGCACATGATAGATATTTATATCGTATGACAGATATGCATACGTGATTAAAGACACAACTTTGATTTATTATTTTTTTTATTTATGTCGACTTATACAAGAGACAGTTAATAACAGTATGCCCCTCCTGAACCAGATATAACTAAATGTTTATTAAAACGCAGGTACAATATATAAGTATGGAAACAGATATTCCCTGTCTGGTGCCCCATCACTTGTTCCGTTCCGCAAAATACAGTTAGCCCTTTTAAGTAAGTATATAGTTCTCTAAGCATTTGTTTTAATTAATGTTAATGACATATAAAACATAAAATTATTCCAATCAAGTAGTTTTCATACATTTAAAATATTGGTAATTATAACACTAATCTGTTGATCACACCTAATCAATTAGTTGGCCCATAATAGAGAGAGAATTTTGTGTATTACTCGTTCAAGATGTACGATATGGCCGCATTATAAACAAAAATTTCTCGTCAGCCATTTTGATTTACGAAACACAATGTTATCGTTAAAAATCCTCAATCTTTCACTATTTTCCCGATTATCAGCTGAAATAATATAAGAAATAAATATATAATATGACACATACAAATCAAATTAAACTTTTTATAACTTAAAAATCGTATAAAACTTTGTATTTATTGCTTAATAATGACCAGACTCTACCAGTGTCCGTGTTCACGCATATAATATTTCTATATTCACTCGAAAATGAACTAAAATAGGCAAATACCTTTTTTATTTTTATTTATATGATACAATAGCACTTTATTTTATTCATTTCAATACAGAAACACAACAAAACAGTGATATAATGGGATATTTGACGACCAGACTCTACCAGACTCTACCGGACTCTACCAGACTCTGTTTAGTGATACCCTGTAAATTGCTCTGTATATTTACAATATAAGATACCTTAATGCTTCTAACGCGTCTCCCTATACGCACAATACTAGAGCGAACTAAGTAAGGACCAACAAGATATGTGGCTTTATGTCATCAAGTCCACGACATTTTTAAGCAACCTACAACGTACTTAGCAACGTACTAGTTTCCTTTCACATGGTTATTTCCTCCGCATCCCGTGCGAATCAAAATGTCGATTTCGGGAACAAATTGGTAAAAGGAATCAACAAATTTCGTTGTGTATTATATTTATTTAAATCCAAAGATATTGTTGGATACTACGAGCATGTCCATTCCGGTATTTCCATATGTACAACAGCCTATTAGGTCCATTCCGGTATTTCCATATGTCCATTTCGTTATATCAAATGTCCATTCCTGTATACGGTCCATTCCGGTATGTTCATGCACCCAAGCAATCGGGATTCTCCGGTTCTTTACGGGACAATGCTTCAAACGGTCAATATATAAAACCGGTCTTTGGGTCGCACGGATTAAACAATTCTGTTTCAAGTGTATGCTTGTTGGTCTAAATACATTCCACATTTATATTTAGATTAAATCCCTTTGCCTTATTTTAACGCCACTTTAAACTATATTTCGACACTATCCTAGCCTATGCCTACTAGTAAACTACTTATAAATACGATTTCGGGCATTTGCTTATTTTGACATCCGCGCAGCAGTAAATATGGTAGCTACGCAATTCTGAGCAAAAAAAGGAAACCATTTCTAAATAGTTTGGTAGGCCCATCTATGACCGACCGGGAATCGAACCCTGATCTTCCGCTCTCCATACGGACAATCACTTCAAGACATATGCGGTTACACTTTAAGATTGCTTAGGCTTAGGGGGAAAATGCAACTGTGAGCGACGTTGCTGAAGTACTTGGACAAATAGTAGGAATTAAGGCAAGAGTGGAACGTAAGCTAGTGCCAAATAGTAGGAATTAAGGCAAGAGTGGAACGTAAGCTCAGCGCCAAATAGTAGGAATTAAGGCAAGAGTGGAACTAAAGCTCGGCGCCATGTTTTTCGACAAATCTCTCCAATGTTCACAGGATGCGGACTTGGATCATATAGGCTACAATTGAAATCACAGTCGGTCTACCACTGTTTCAACATCAATAAATAGCAAAATTACTCCCGCGACTTGCGCTGCAACAAACATGACTGTTGATCACGGAGATCTATTTCACATTACCTTTGGCAGATTCGGATCAGTCTGTGCATAGTGCAACACACTCGAAATATTTACTTTAAATGCCCGAAAAACAAAGGCAGCCAAGCATATACCAGTATTGAATTGCAACCAAACTATCTCAATAGAACGATTCTTTACCGTTTAATAAAAAGCAGCACAAGGTTTGGATCTGTTAAGGACAGTGGGAAAGAGGTATCTCGCGTCGTCCGCTTATAGGAAAGGTCTTGCGCGACATAGGCTAGTATTGTTTTCTAAGTGGCTCTATAGCGTGACCGATGAAAGTTTAGTATACAGCTCATGTAGGAGAATTGGCGGACGGAACTGCTTTCAGAAGCACGCATCAAAATACGTCAGTGTAGGTGGAATCAGCAAACTCACTTTCTATGCACATTTAACAGTTCATCACACTAATTATATGACCCTATCCCAGAGCCTCACAACTGGTTCCGAAACCATTGTCAACTCTTATCCTACTGTAGGCGACGTTTATCACATTCATGTTTTTGGAAAAGGAGTGTTCCGCTCATATCGCATAGCTACCTGCATCACAACCAGGCTTAACATTTGAATATATGCGCAATGTCGAGTTTTTTATTGGTTGCCATCTGATTCAGACTTTTTCATTGGCTCAGGTTCATACATCCAATAAAACAAAATCCATCCACATTCTCTATTGGTTTTGAATAGCAGAAAGTCGACACATTGTGAACTTTTCTTTACCTTGAAATGTTCTGCCTGTCAGGCGGGGAAACACCTGGGATCACGTCATCGTCCGTACGTCCGTCCGTAACGATTTGTATTAATCATTGGGAACATTTACATCTTGTGAGCTGAAGCATGGAACACTAGTAGACACAATAGGCCTCTTTTGGCCTTTTTTTGTTAGACCGTTTTTCCTATGTATCAATCTCAAACTTGTTTTGTAGTTTATTTCTGACCTATGGATTTGCAGTGGACACAAACCATAATTACAACATGCTTTTTTAGAGTTATCCCCCCGGTAGGCATTTTTGTTGGCCCTTTTCTCACTTATTATAAAATCTTGTAGGCGCATGTGTTTGTTATCTTTTTAGTACTCGCCCAAACTGTGTTTGCTTTGTTCGAACGAAACTCCAACACCATTCAATGCGTTTTCCCCCCCAAGAAACATCCCACCACCATTTGTAACGTGTACCGGGTCCCCCACGGAGTTAACCTTCTCGGGGCACCCATCAAGGCATTAACCGCGATGTACTTTGTTTAACCCTTTCCCTCATACAATATTTATGCAGCAGACGACTTTGAACATATTTTGTCAAAAAGTAGTAAATCTCTATAATTGAATGGATAACCTATGACTAAAAGTGGAAAACATTGTGGCAAAAGGAGAAATTGCACGTTTTGTGCAATTTCTTCTTTTGTCACTATGTTTTCAAAAAGCTGTCTGCTGCAGAGGCGTTAGAAAGCGTCTATATGAGGGAAAGGGTTAAAAGCCAACCACTCTACCAACGTCGCTATAAAAGCAAGGCTGTAGAAGTGGGTATGTGTACATATACCCCATTTCTGTTACAGTTTGTTATTGACTTATTAAAAGTTTGGCGTATATGTAGATGGTGATCAGAAACAGAGGTCATCAATGCTGATATCACAAAAGTGGCTTATATCTAGGAATTCATTGAAAACCATTCACCTGTACATTTTTACACTATCAATTGGAATGATTGAATGATTGGTTGATTTAATCCTGTTTTGGGCATAAATATGTTTTTGTTTGTCTGTCAATTACCAGCACTATTTGAATATATGAGCCGTCCCGCGAGAAAACCAACATTATGGAATCTGCGTAGAGTATCGACCCGGATCAGCCTAAGCATATCGCGCACCCTGATAGCATGTAGCACTATTTATGAAGATTTGCAGGAATTGCGTCCCTTTCCCAGGCCTTCGATTAAGTCAAAAATCGATAATTGAGTTGTGGCCCTTCGGTAACGCTCCTATATTTGTATTTATCGATTATTTGTAAACAGATTTAATGACGTATTCGATTTCATACTAAGCCCGCAGATGATCTTAACATTACTCTGCTCGATATCTGTATATCGATTATTTGCAAACAGATTTCGTTGAGTATTCGATAAGATTATTTACAAACATATTTTGTTGCGTATTATTTCATACTATGCCCTAGCACTTAACATTACTGTTTTCGCATCGTGTTGGGGTTGAGCAACGACAGCTCAG
Organism: Serripes groenlandicus; assembly: GCA_031761405.1. NCBI lineage: Eukaryota > Metazoa > Mollusca > Bivalvia > Cardiida > Cardiidae > Serripes > Serripes groenlandicus. The sequence goes on from JASEVX010000005.1 coordinate 31,610,978, forward strand.
TCGGTAACAACAGTAGCTATCAATATAGGGGTAGTGGGTTCGAAGTCCGGCTCGACCATACAAAGGCAATGCGACAAGCGTCATGCGATAGGCTCACTGGCCGTTATATGACTGAAAATGTGTTGAAAACGGCGTGAGAGAGAGACAGACAGACAGAGCTATTGGTGCTGGACGTATGAACTAAAAGATAGATAAAAGGGTACATATAAAAGGTAGCAACAACCAGTAACGGTTACATTTAAATGTTTAATACACACAATCAATACGACATAATAGTTTAATACAAGAGTATAGGGATTTCAAACTTGAAAATAGTAATATTTATATCAAGCGTTTAAATTATTTGACTTCATAATGTTATATGTATCAACTACTGTTTAACTTTAATTTTCGATCTGAATCACATACGTATTCCTAGTTAACCCTTTCCGACGTAGACGTAGACGATTATGAAAACATTTAGTCAATATACTTTCTCTGTAAATTTGAAAATAATGATGCAAACAGTTTAATTGCTCCTTCAACGTAAAGCGTACATTTCTTACTACCGCTCTGTTTTAACAATCATACACAATAATAAACTGTTAAATATACAAAAGTAAATGTTAAATTTGCACTACTGTGATATACTGTTAAAGCACATTACTTCTGTTAAGTAAACAATATATACACAAGCACATAATGGTACCCTTCAACTGGGTCTCTTCGTCCCATAAGAACTGTAAATTTGAAAATATTGATGCTAACAGTTTAATTGCTCCTTCAACGTAAAGCGTACATTTCTTACTACCGCTCTGTTTTAACAATCATACACAATAATAAACCGTTAAACATACAAAAGTAATTAAATTTGCACTACTGTGACATACTGTTAAAGCACATTACTTCTGTTAAGTAAAAAATATATACACCAGCACATAATTGTACCCTTCAACTGGGTCTCTTTGTCGCATAACTAAATTTCAACTGTAAATTTGAAAATATTGGTGCAAACAGTTTAATTGCTCCTTCAACGTAAAGCGTACATTTCTTGCTACCGCTCTTTTTTAACAACCATACACAATAATAAACTGTTAAACATACAAAAGTAAATGTTAAATTTGCACTACTGTGATTTACTGTTAAAGCACAATAATAAACTGTTAAACATACAAAAGTAAATGTTAAATTTGCACTACTGTGATTTACTGTTAAAGCACATTACTTCTGTTAAGTAAAAATATATACACAAGCAGATAATTGTACCCTTCAACTGGGTCTCTTCGTTGCATAACTAGACTTCAAGTGTACTTCACACTAATCAATTAATTCACTACAAATTTTCTCGGATTAATTCCAATAGTTTCTCCCTCTTTCTAAATTTTGATATAATTCCAAGACTTTTTAATTTCATTTTCAACTCACTATTTGTCATTTCATCCAAACTCTGTTTAGAGTGAGTTTTAACATATTTTTCATTGGCTTCTGCAATGTCTAAGCATATTTTTCTTCGTTTTTGGATTACAGCGTCCCGACGACCTTCTGCCCAGTAGTTGATAGCTCGTTTAGTGTATTGGGATTTTACTCGTTCACAGTTTTGATCATATAATAGTTCCAATCGTTTTCTGGTTGTTAATTCGTCAACTGTTTGGTTTAATTTATTTGAGGATTTTTGGTGAATATGTTTTATTTCATCGTTTAATTTTTCAATACCCTGACCGCTAACGGGGAGTCCAAATCCACTTTTATACAACTGATCTATTTAATTTAATGATCACTACCGTTATCGTCTTCATACACCATATGGCAGTAATTTCCTATGTATATGTTGATTGTGATGTTTTTGTAAGTTCGAGGTATTGCTATGAGCAAACTTGGTCGAGCAAGATAGGGGAATCAACGCAATTAAATATGTTTAGCACTGTAATAGCACATATGTTTTTACCAACTACAATTAAGTATATTTATATGATAATGCGACACCGAATGACGTAATTTATATTCCCGTAATATTGATAATTACATATTAAAGAGTTGAGGGAAAAGTAACATTAAAAGAAATCAACACATGCATGGGAAAGCTAAATGTTTACTATGTCTAGATCAGCCTATGCAACCACACAGTATGTTCAAGAGCTATACTTTTCACATATAACAAACCAACTGTCAACTACGACTTTAGAAAAAGGACATTTCGTGGACAATGCAAATTAGATATTATTTATATAAAGTTATTTACGTGTTTGTTTGCTGTTCTTTTCATTTTATATTAGTATTAATCTTTCATTTATTTTATATCATATCGACGAACAACGTATACAATTGACTACTTGTGTGCGCCCAATTTAACCGCATTCACACATTACAACCCAATTACGCAAGAGCTATAAATTAATTAAGTGTGCAAACCCTTCGTTCCACCGCATATCGTATATCAATTCATATAATTTGTTGGTATGCTGATCAAAGAGATATAGTTCTTCACACATTATAACTGTTAGAGTAATCAGGGTAATTAAGATAATTCGAAGGTTGTTAATGATTGATTTTGTAACTGGTTTGACTTATTAAACCAGTAAAGGTAACTTGCAATTTGTTTAAAATATTTTCGTATTTAAATTTTAGCTTCTCGGCTAATCATTATGTATGTTTAAGGTTAAATGTATATGTATAGTTAATACTATATGCAATTCTGGAGATATCGAAGACGAGTATCACTTTGTACTAACATGCATGGCATATAGCGAAATTAGACCAAAATACATTAATAAATATTATTACGTACGTCCTAGCATGTCTAATTTTGGTAGTTTATGCATATATACATGTGTTCATATCAAATGATTACATATATAACTTATATATAACTTTTAATAACTTGTTTGATTAAGAAATTATATTGATTACATGAAATAAGTGTATGTTTGTAATAACGTTAATTCAATTAAAATGTATATTTGTAACAATGTAAATTCTATTAAAATGTATGCATGGTAATTACGATAGTTCAAACATCGTTAATGATTGATTCATCACATTAGCACCAAATTGGATACTATACAAACATTTGCATTCCCTCTCAATCTTCCAACGCATTGATATAGCATGAGTGGAACATGGAGAAATGCTCTTTTTATCACAATGTTTTTTCCTCTTAAAACTGTTCTATCTTACAATGACTCAATCAAGATTACGGGAATAGAATAATTATATCAAATTCAGTCACTCGTCAATTCAAAGAAGAACAATAGCAGTCGTTCAAAATTAGTGACGGCTCCTTTTCTAACATGAATAATACCTTTTCCAAGTTTTCGACTCAATCAAGATTACGGGAATAGAATTATTATATATCATTCAATCACTCGCCATTTCAAAGAAGAAAAATAGCAGTCGTTCAAAATTAGTGACGGCTCCTTTTCTAACATGAATAATACCTTTTCCAAGTTTTCGACTCAATCAAGATTACGGGAATAGAATAATTATATCACATTCAGTCACTCCTCAATTCAAATTATACACTTCATATATTTCGACATTATGGGTTCATCTTTTAGACGAAGCTTGTATGTAACCTTTTCCATGTTTACGACTCTATAACAATCAACATTGTGGGAAAAGAAGAATTACGAAGAAAAATGTTTTTTGTAATCTTTCCCAAGCAATCGACTTCTTATATATCTACATTATGGGTTCATCGTTTATAGACGGAGCTTGTATACAGCCTTTTCCATGTTTTTGACTATAACAGGAGAATAATGTCAACGTTTTTATAACCGTTTCCAAGCTTTCGACTCAATCAAGATTACAGGAATGGAATAAATATATCACATTCATTCGCTCATAAATTATTATTCATATTATTATGCACAGTTTCTATTTTTGTGATAATGTAGTCTGCTACAGAGTGGTCAAAATGCGTCTGTATTTCGGAAAGGGTTAACAAGTATTATCTTTTTAGGGATTCTGGAGATTTCGTCTAACTACCATTTCGTCTAACTGATACTATAGAGTAAACGGGGTAGAGATTTCGTCTAACTTATCGTATATAGTACAATGTAATCTATATCGATATGAAGGTGTTATAGTAAGGTGTTAATTGACCGATTATAGTAAATGACAACAAACAATTTCAATTAGTTTTAACATTTTATGGTTTTAATTCGTAATTGTAATATGTATTTGTTATAATTTCATTGATAATTTACAGTAAATTCAATACTTGTCCTAAATGTTTTCACTTATTTTCCCAAAATGTTATGGGAAATTCAAAGATTACAGGAATAGAATAATTATATCGATGGCTCCTTTCCTTACAAGACTTATACCTTTTCCAAGCTTTCAACTCAATAAAAATTAGAATAGTTATATCACGTTCAGTCAATCGTCAATTCAAAGAAGAAAAATAGAAGTCGTTAAAAATTAACGATGACTCCTTTTCTTACATGAATTATACCTCTTTCAAATTAATCAAAATATTACGGGAATAGATTAGTTATATCACGTTCAGTCACTCGTCAATTCAATGAAGAAAAATAGAAGTCGTTAAAAGTTAACGATGGCTCCTTTTCTTACATGAATTACATGAATTATACCTCTTTCAAAAATTACGGGAATAGAATAGTTATATCACGTTCAGTCACTCGTCAATTCAAACAGAGACATATAAACACATGTCTCTGATTCAATGAAGAAAAATAGAAGGAATGGCTCCTTTTCTTACATGAATTATACCTCTTCTAAGCTTTCAACTCAATCAAAATTACGGGAATAGAATAGTTATATCAACATCGCGGGAAAAGAAGAACTACTGAGAATAATTTTCCAAACATTCGGCTCAATCAAGATTACGGGAATAGAATAACTATATCACATTCAGTCAGTCATCTTGAATCATTATAGGAAAAAGGGAAGTCGTTAAAAATAATCGAGGGTTCTTACAATATTTCTAATATTAATATATATCGACATAACGGGTACAGGACAATAAGGTAGACGACTTTCGACTCTATACACATTAAGAGAGAGAGAGAGAGAGAGAAAATAATCAGTCTTACCGTTTTCACAAGTTGTTTTTAATTAGCATTAAACATGTTTGATTAAAGCCGATTAGATCTATCCATTTAATAGAAAACCTTTATTTTTTAATAATTAATTACAACACAATTGAACACAACACAATTAGAAATATGCCGTCAATCATTTACACAAAGTCGATAAACAGTTAATTGAAATAAAGTGAAATAAACTATATAATCTAAGTTAAGTGCAATAAACTATATAATTGTAAATGTTATAACAAATAACATTAGAATAAATATAGACATATGGGTTTTTTCATGTTTCGTACAGTACATCTGGACGGAGGTTACAAATCATATTCTATACTGTTCTGCAATGAATAACAACATTTTATTAATATAAGAACACATTGGAATATATTGGACATAAATGGTAAGTCAAATTTATTAACTGAGCTTATAAACAATTATAATATTTAACTTCTAACTATATACTACACATAAGACATAATAATCCTTCTTGTTTATAAGTTAGACGAAATCTCTACCCCGTTTACTCTATAGTATCAGTTAGACGAAATGGTAGTTAGACGAAATCTCCAACATCCTCTTTTTAGAATAACACATTATTAAAATTTGTCCAATCCTGTCGTAAGTGTCTAAACTAAGGAAATAATAAAAGAGCAAAAAGAAAATTGACTGTTAATGCGAAATGTTTGTGAGTCAGAAGGTTTTATTAATAACGTAATTAGATAAATCCGGTGCCAATGGACACTGCAATTTTGTTGGCAGGAATTGTTAACTTTCTGCGATATATGTAATAGGAAAAGTTCTCACACTGACATTTTAACATTTTTTGCATTACCAGTACATATCCTTTTATTATATAAACTAGATGTATTACACTTACCACTTCAGTTTTCTTTTGGTATATAATCCTTTCCACTGTATAACTTTCCGGCAAAACACGCACTACATTACACCTATTATTATATTCACTACGAACAAATTCACCATCATTTAATAATTTGTAATCAACTTGCTTTCTAACACGCAGAGATTTGGAAAGAGACATGATTAAGCCACTCTTTTTAAAGGGATTATATATACCAAGGAACATACACAAGTGAGCAAAAGATGTCAAAGCAGTCTTTGTTTGTCTGTGTTTGTTTTGATAATGTGTATATTAATTAGTATATGACAAGGTGTGACAAGGTGTTAAAATTGTCGGACAAGACTCTGGCTAATCAGTCTTTAACACTTGGTAATTTGTAACGGCGGTTTTTATATACTGTCATAATAACATATTACTTAAATCTCTTTGTTGTAAAAACAATTGTCATTATCAAGACATGAAAATGGACACTTCAAATTCACAGGTGACAAGTTGTTTAATTAGTCATTGCTTTAATTTATTTTTTTCCATGCACTGTTAAATTGTTCTTTTCCTAATACGTTTTGTAATCATATTAGGTCTTTGAATATATAAAAGCTGGAACAAGTTCATTTTCGCATTCGCACCCCACCCACCTATCTACATACACGACATTAGTAAGCGATCAAAATAGATCTAGTCATTACAAGATACAGTCGAGCCTCGTTAAATCGGACGCCGTTAATCCGGAAAATTCGCGATCCGGACATAAAATACATTTTTACATTTTTAGGCGTGTTCTGCATTTTTAAATGAAAATGGAAGTATCAAGACATAAACATATTCGTTTGAAATTTGTATGACTAGAAAGAATTAAAAATAGACTCTCCGATTATAACTTATAAAATTTCCATAGAAAATAGGAAATACGGTAAAAATGGACTTAAAAATAAAAAATTCGCGATTTTCCAATAATTTACATGGAATAAAGAAGGAATGCATGTTGTCTATTAAAATCCAAAATGGAAGTATCAGGCAGTTAATCTATTTTTTATATCTTTACATTAAATGAAAGCAGACATATTGACCTTATAGAAAAAAACTTATAAAATATTGTCATCAAAAAAATTAATGACTTTATATCAATTTTAAAGATCTGTCCCTATATAAATCCATATAGCCTAAATACCAGGTCAGAAAAGGTTAGTGTAAATTGTATCGATTTCAAGGGGAGTAACTCTCTCGATTAAGCCAGTCACTTTACCAAAATAGTGTAGTATGACACTTTTCGCATCCTGTGGATGTTCTGTTTCATGAATAATTACTCTTTACCTCTATCCCCCTGAGACTGAATGTGTCGGCCTGGATCAGTCTGCGCGGATTACGCAGGCTGCTCTGGGTCGATACATTACGCAGAGGCCATCATGTTGGTTTTCTCGCGGTGCGGCTCATATTGTGAGATTTACAGTGATAACTGACTTGGACATATTATACTAAGGTTGAAATATCACCCGGAGAAACGAAATTGTCCAATATTCAACACTGTGTAGCAAATAAAACGTTGAAGTCATATATGGCACATGTTAACATATATACATATTCTGTGTAGTTTGAACAAAATAACGTTACTGGTTTAACGGATCCAGATTTTTTTTTTTTAAATTAAAATAATATTATCCCAATAATTGATAGTCTATTCAAAAGAATGAAAGATTTTCAAAAGTTACCGAGTTTTACTTGCTACCCATTTTGGAATGTGTGATATTTCAGAATGTGATTTAGCTAGGAGTTCATCTCTGAGCACTGAGAACGTTTTCAGAGTTTTATAGTTTGGGACCCAGTACTCGCGCCGTTTGTGTGGAAAATCCCAAGGGCAGAACCCGCTCACCACGGGTTACAGTTAGGGTTAGGGACTAAACCTAATTTTCGCCTAACAGATCCCTATACCGCTAATGCTCACAGCACTTTGATTATATACCTAGATCTTCGCCACATGTGTATAAAGAGGCCATTAATCTTCAACCGTACACTTTTTAACTCTAAATAGATCGGGACGCTTTAAACATATTAGTAAATGGTAACAATTTGTAGCCAAGAAATATAACTCCGTACAAAAAACTGAAATTGTACAACAGTTATCTTTCTTAGTATGGGAAACTGTAGCATCAATTTCTAGGCTGTACCTTTTGTTAGAATCACAGGTAAAGGATGCCGGTCAAAATGGTGGAAACAAAACAAATTCTGAAAGTTTAGGACAAGACTGGCACAATCGAAAAAAGGTTAAATCAGGATTCAAGCTGTTTATTCGATCACATTTCATCGCATTTTGTGTCAAAAGTAGCCTATCTATTGTGGTTTCCCGGCTAACTGTTGTGATTTTCCAGAATTATGTCAAAGAAAGTGGGTGGGGTTATGAAAAACATTATCAAACCAGATTCATTTCTAACATATCGTTTCTCACAACCGTGCTCTCTTCACATGTTATGTTTGGAAAGGGGATTAACTATGATTAGTCCCTTTACAATTTTGATAATCGATTTATGTTGAAAAAGGTGCAAAGAAAAACGAAAAAAACAAATCCAAAAGGAATTGTCTGAATTTTTTCATTGTGTATGTTTTTTCATTTTCCAATTCGAATCTCTGCTGTTGATTTCCAGGGACAATATATACACGGTCCCTGATTTCTCAAGTTTTGTAACAATTGTATTATAAAAGTTTTCTGATGAATACTGTATGTGTAAACTATTTGTCTACATTGTGCTTAAAACAGTATAAACTTTGAATACAACCAAAGAAAACTTATTTAGCAATTTCTCTGCCCATAATATTCATAAAACTTACAAGCTTTATATGTTCAATCAGGTTGTGTTTTTCAGGGTGTTGGTTAAAGAAAGATAGTTATTTTATTTAGGAAGTGTTCAAAATTCATCCATGAAGGTAAAAGGTTTCAGCAATATAATGAATATTAATGTCATGGTCGGATGAACACCATAAATAGCTTATATGTTCAAGTTACTGATGTAAAGGAAACAGCATATGTTTCGTTGTGTGTGTACTGCTAACAGGTATGGTTATGCTAAAGTGAATGACAAAAATTGCCTCTAGCATCTTTTGTTTCGATTATAATAAAACATAAATGTACCACATTTTGGATTAATAGCAGTGAAATATTTCATAAGAATAACAGGTTGGTATCATGCGAGGTCTAGATGAGTTGTGTGTATTTGATGTTTGACCTTATTCTTATTTCACCTCCAAATCCTATGTTGTAGATACTCAAAAGAAATTGTCTTAACCCTTTCCCTCATACGACATTCTGCAGCAGACGACTTTGAACGTATTTTGTCAAAACATAGAAAATCTCCATAATTGAATGGAAAACCTATGACAAAAAGTGGAAAACATTGTGGCAAAAGGAGAATTTGCACATTTTGTGCAATTTCTTCTTTTGTCACTATGTTTTCAAAAAGCCGTCTGCTGCAGAGGCGTCAGAAAGCGTCTATATGAGGGAAAGGGTTAATGTGACGATTCCTTGGATAAGTAAAATCATAGGGTTTGGTTAGGCTATGAGAGATACATACTGTAGGGGAAAAGAAAACCTTTCCCCTATTGCAGACAACCTTTGATTTTTGTTTATGTTTTTAATGAACAATTTTTTCTTTTGCCACAATGTTTTCAACTCTTAATAAGCCGTAAAGAAAAAAAAATTAATGATACTTCTGCAAATTAGATGTAAATGTCTTCTACACAGTTGGGAAATGGAAATTGCTCGTCCTGAATTTTTATCCTTTGTCTGCAATGTTTAATAAATATTATGAAAGATATTATGTAGACTGTATCAGGTAAAGGGTTTATCATAAGGTTTCCTTCATTTCAAAAGCCATACAAAACTCATAATGTTATCGCTACTCAAAGGAAATAGAATTATAATAGTTGAGATATAATCATCTAATACCAGTTATATTTATGTTTAACCCTTACCACAAAATTGCAGCAGACAACTTAAAAACATGAAGGCAAAATTGCAGATAAATAAAAGTTTAGTAATTGAACCAAGTTGAAAACAGTCTTACAAAAGCAGAAATTGTTCACTATATATTGTCCATTTTTTCTTTTGCCACGACACTGTTTTCAAGTGTTGTGTTGTCCATCATACGACAATTCTGCAGCAGACGACTTTGAACGTATTTTGTAAAAAAGTAGAAAATCTCCTTAATTGAATGGATAACCTGTGACAAAAAGTGGAAAACATTGTGGCAAAAGGAGAAATTGCACGTTTTGTGCAATTTCTTCTTTGGTCACTATGTTTTCAAAAAGCCGTCTGCTGCAGAGGCGTCAGAAAGCGTCTATATGAGGGAAAGGGTTAAGATGTGAAAGTTAAATCATGCTATATTTGATAAAATTGGAAATGTAAAGTTTTGATAAAAACTGAAAAGATAGATGAAAAGGAAAAATTGCTTGTTTTGAACAATTTCTCCTCTTCCATAATAAGCTTTCTTCTGTAAATGTGGTCTGTTTTATTCAGTATCTGTCAGATTATATGTATAACAACTTTGCATTTCATGTTTCACTTATTGTGGTCAAGATTTATGATTTACCAATTTATATGTTATTTTAGTGGAACCTGTGTATAAAGACCACAGGAAGGCACAACCCTGGTCTTTGTTCACATGTTAGTCTTTCAATGCAGTGTCATTTATGCAGAAAATTAGACATTTGGATATAAACAATGTGGTTGCTTTAAACAGGGAATTGCTATACCAAGGTGGTCTTTAAACACAGGTTTGACTGTATAAATTTATGTTGTTGTCGAATAAACACTCCCATCATGCAACAAATCTGCAGCAGATGACTTTAAAAACATAAAATACAATGTATAGATTAAATAATTGAACTTTCATTTATATATATTTTTTACATTTTTGCCTTGATATGTTCAAAGTCGTCTGCAGCAGATTTGCTGTATTTGGGAAAGGGTTAATGAATGTAGAATGATTGAATAGAGCAATTTCTATTTTTGTAACAAGGGTTAAAACTATCCCACATACAACAAATCTGCAGCGACTTTGAAAAAATAAAGTTAAAAAATAGGTAAATATAAACATGTCTTCATGAAAGAAGAATTATTGAATAGAGCAATTTCTCCTTTTCTCAAAATGTTTTTAATAGTAAACTGCTGAAGATGTATCAAAATGCATCTGCAAGTGGGAAAGGGTTAAGATCAATGCACTGGCTGACAGACCAGGACATCCCTTGAAGGCATTTCCACAGCATAACAGTGTAAAACGAACTGTCACATACACAACGAATATTGTAAAGCTGTCCATTACACAATTATGGAGTGTGACATAACATCTTGTCTGACCAGTTTGGTGTCCGCTCAGTGACCAAACTGACCATTCCATGTCTACTTTGTCAATTATGCAAATATTTAGGAAGCGGCCAGGTAGAATTAATCTGTAATTTAATCAAGTGTAGGTAGACAGACTGCTGTCAGTCCAGTGCAAAATTGATACAATCACAAATATCTTAACCCTTTCCCTAATAAAGAGCCTTTCTGATGCATCTGCAGCTGACGACTTTTGAAAACATTGTGGCAAAGGGAGAAATTGCTCTTTATGCTCTTGCCAAAATCATTTCAACTATATTAAATAATGATACTTTTATTTTATAAAGATTTTCCATATTTTTACCAAGATCTTTTCAAAGTTGTCTGCTGCAGTTTTGTTGAATGTGGGTAAGGGATAACCCTTATACAGACAACTTCTGTGTTATGCAGTTAACAACCTTTGAAGAACAATTTATTTGGAAATTATGCAAATGAGCAATTTTTTCCTCTTTTTCAACCCTGTTGAGGGTCAACTTTATTAACCGTACTTCTATAGTTATCATCATGTTACATTTTTTCTCTATGATGTTTTTAAAACAGAGAACAATCTAGCATTAACCCTTGCCTATATACATCTAATATGCAGCAGACGACTGAAACAAAAATGAAAATCTGTTTTTATGAAAATTTAGTTTTTAGAATAGAGTTGAAAAATTTCGTCTTGGCCACAATGTTTACAAAGAAAAGGGTTAGATATATTACATCAGGTAAACAGTTCCAACAATCTGACATTGCATGAAACTCGACGCCCCTTTCTGTTGGCATTTTTGAAAACATCGCGCGAAAAGAAATTGTTCTTATCCTTCAATTTCATTTAACCCTTTCCCTCATACGACAATTCTGCAGCAGACGACTTTGAACGTATTTTGTCAAAACATAAAAAATCTCCATAATTGAATGGATAACCTATGACAAAAGGTGGAAAACATTTTGGCAAAAGGAGAAATTGCACGTTTTGTGCAATTTTTTCTTTCGTCACTATGTTTTTCAAAAAGCCGTCTGCTGCAGAGGCGTCAGAAAGCGTCTATATGAGGGAAAGGGTTAAACTTATGTACACATCATTGTCTTGGTTAACCCTTTCCCTCATTCGACAATTCTGCAGCAGACGACTTTGAACATATTTTGTCAAAAAATAGAAAATCTCTATAATTGAATGGATAACCTACGACTAAACGTGGAAAGCATTGTGACAAAACGAGAAATTGCTTGTCTGAGCGGTTTCTTCTTTTGTCACCATGTTTTCAAAAAGACGTCTGCTGCAGAGGCGTCAGAAAGCGTCTATATGAGGGAAAGGGTTAAAAGGCAGCTTCCCACATACAACCAATATGCAGTAGATGACTAAAACATCATGATAGGCAAAAGTAAGTTAATTCTCTATAAATTCAAGTCTTATTTGTGCAGTTGTGATAGAAATATAGTGGTCTATGGATTAATTAAATGTTTCAACTTACTTTCAAAAATTGTAGCAGACAACTTTGAACACATCTTGGCAAAAATATGGAAAATCTCTACAAATTAAAGTTTAATTATTGAATAAAATTGAAAACATGTTTTGCAAAAAAAGAAATAATTGCTCATTAAGAAGCATCAAAATGTTTCCTCATATAATTGGGAAGTGTTAACACTTATATAGAGAGGTTATATATTATATATTGGTGTTTAAAACATAGTGAATGACACTTAGCTTAACATAATGAACTTTTAACAAGTCCATCAAGAGTGTATTGTTTTAAAACAAAGAAAGCAAAGGAATATAAACAAAGCTAAAACCAGAAAAGAATTGCTTTCTTTTCACATGATACATGAAATGTCATTCTTACATGCACTTTTATTATTTCTGGTAACACCTTTTTTTTTAAAATAAGTTAAATGTATGCTTGTATGATGTTTTCCTTAAAAACTGAAAGTACCAGTTTTTTGAAAATGTTATCATAAAAATAATTCATAAAAAGCACATTGATCCTGTCTTAATTACTTGCACAGGACATTTCTTAAAACAGTATAAGCCCAATTAAAACAAACGGGAACCATTAATTTCAAAGTACACGTCAAACAGAATGTAGGAGTTAAGGGCGAACTCTCATTGTATGTTTTGTGATAGAATGAATGTTCACTGGTCAGGATTTAGTCGCAGTCATCGAGGATATTTAATTAATGAGTGTTAACTTATATACATTGCTAGTTATTTGTTAGTTGTTGTGGATAATAGTGTGGACATTTCAGTTAAATCTATGGAAATTATAAGCAAAAGATTGCGTATTTAATTCTTAGTTGTAAGAAGGACACAACAAAAATCAGGTATTTACCCTTTCCCATAATATTTTGACACAAAAGCAGCAAGCAAACTGCTATAATCATCAATTCATCCTCTTGCCACAATGTCTTGAACTCAATTTAACAATTCTTCTTTCAATCATAGATATTTTTGATTTATTTACGTAGATGTTCGCAAAGTTTGTCTGCTGCAGATTTGTCTTATTTGGGAAAGGTTTAAAGAAAAAAAATGCCAATAGATTTATTTCTACTTGAATATTTTAAGCTTAATATGACTTGTAAACAAGTGATCTTTTTCATTGTTTGAAATGGGATTGCTTGGTACTTGGTATATAATATTCTTTACGCAGTTTATCATGCATGCATTAACCCTTTCTCTCATACGACAATTCTGCAGCAGACGACTTTGAAAATAGAAAATCTCCATAATTGAATGGATAACCTATGATTAAAAGTGGAAAACATTGTGGCAAAAGGAGAAATTGCACGTTTTGTGCAATTTCTTCTTTTGTCACTGTTTTCAAAAAGCCGTCTGCTGCAGAGGCGTCTTAACCCTTTCCCTCATACGACAATTCTGCAGTAGACGACTTTGAACATATTTTGTCAAGAAATAGAAAATCTCTATAATTGAATGGATAACCTATGACTAAAAGTGGCAAACATTGTGGAAAAAGGAGAAATTGCACGTTTTGTGCAATTTCTTCTTTTGTCACTATGTTTTCAAATAGCCGTCTGCTGCAGAGGCGTCAGAAAGCGTCTATATGAGGGAAAGGGTTAACCCTTTACCACTTGCAGAGACTGTAGTGAAGTGGGTTGTCAGTTTGAACCCGGCAGCTCAGCCAACATAATCTTTCCGACGTTTGACAATAGTTATTGTGACAAGTGTCTGAGTCTTCTATTGATGAACTAACAGTCAATATGGAAAAGCAGCCAGTTGCTTGGAAAGAATGTTGTGTGGAGTATTGGCATGAGAAAGTCAAGAAACACAGAGTTAGGTGAACTGGTCATTGTGATATGACTGGAAAGTTGTTGAAAACGGTGTAAAACCCCAATCAATCATCCTTTGCCACATTCAGACCCAGTTGTGATGTCATATTGCAGACCCTATTTGACATGATGTCTGGCAGATCATGTTTGAATACATTGCAGGAAAGTAGAAATTGCTCAAGTAAATTGATTTGTCATTCTATTGCAATGCTTAAGTCCTTTCCCACATACAACAAATCAACTACGTTGAAAACATGGTAGTCAAAAACATAGAAAATCTCTATCATTGAAGGTAGGCCTATCTTGAATGAAACAAGGTAAAAATATTTTGGCAAAAGGAGAAATTGCCCGTTTTGAGAAATTTCTTGTTTCATCACAAGCGTCTACATGTGGGAAAGGGTTTAAAAACTATAAAGAAGTGCATACTTATTGTTCTTTAATCCTTATTTGTCCTACCAACACTATTTTGTAGAAATATCTCATATTTTCTAAAGCTTAGTTACGTTGCTCATTGATTGAAATGGCCAAAATGCAAAACTCACTCTCAAATTTCAGTCCATGAATATTTAGTAATAGCAAAGATAAGCCCCACACATTCCTAATTGAGAGTACCTTTTTATGACGGGCAGTGAACTGAATGATGTATTCACAAGTATGTGTGTGGTCAATTTAATTTCACAACACTTTGAAATAATTCTGATGAAAATCTTGATAGAAAATTGGGAGCTTATTTCTTAAACAGAGTTGAAAAAAATGTGGATAAAAGAATACATTTAACAATTTCTCCTTAAACTATTGATTGTTTGGTGTTTTAACTAAATGCTAAATTATTTTCGTCTACTATATGCTTACTGAAATTGAATCG
Organism: Serripes groenlandicus; assembly: GCA_031761405.1. Taxonomy (NCBI): domain Eukaryota; kingdom Metazoa; phylum Mollusca; class Bivalvia; order Cardiida; family Cardiidae; genus Serripes; species Serripes groenlandicus. The sequence goes on from JASEVX010000005.1 coordinate 31,626,364, forward strand.
GAGTGGCAAACAGTTTGGATCTCAGATCAGTCCCCACGGGGACTGATCTGGATCCAAACTGTTTGCAAATGTCATCAACGGGTGACAAAACCCGCCGCTAGCGTGCTAAGAGTTAAGCTGCCTTCAGCAATTCATATCACAGCGTGTCCTGGGTAAGTTACCAGTACAACTGGCCAATTTATCCTGTCATCCGCCAGTCAGTTGTAATGCTAACCCTGCAACCCTGAGCACAAAGGAGTACAGACATTACAGACCTGCAACCTATTGTCGAAATCAAATGTTGATGGCTTTGTTACCATAAGGTCATTTGTTTTAATCCTTTCCTGATGGAGAATTCCCACAAACGAAAAATTTGCAGCAGACTAAAATGTTATAATTGAGTAGAAAACTTATGAGCAATAATGCTATTTCTCTTTCTCTGTTACAATGTTTTTTAAAGTTTTCGCTGCAAACGTGTTAAAATGTTTCAGCAAGTGGGAAAGAAGTACCCATTTAAGCCGGACTGTTTTTATTCAATGAAAGAACCATGTTTTCAAAAAGCCATCTTCTGCAGAGGCATCAGAAAGCGTCTATATGAGCGAAAGGGTTAAAGCAACAAATTGGATTTTTTCCTAATGAAAGCCTAATGTCATTATGAGCAATTTCACTTTGCCACGACATTTAAAATGTTGTCTGCTTCAGAGGTGTCAAAATGTGTGTACCTGTGGGAAAAGGTTAAGTGGGCCAAGTTATCACTTTCCCTCATATAGACACTTTCTGATGCCTCTGCAGCAGACAGCTTTTTGAAAACATAGTGACAAAAAAAGAAATTGCTCAAAACAAGCAATTTCTCCAATTGCCACAATGTTTTCCACTTTTAGTCATAGGTTATCCATTCAATTATTGTTTATCAAAAGTGACTTATAGGCCCTACGCGGCCGGATGTTTATATTGTTTGATGTTTGTATTTGTAAAATATGTACACAGTTGTCACAATAATAAAATAATTTACTTATACTTATAGAGAATTTCTTTTTTTGACAAAATATGTTCAAAGTCGTCTGCTGCAGAATTGTTGTATGAGGGAAAGGGTTAAAGAAAGTAAAAAATATTTGATTTATATTGTAGTATGGTTGACCCCATTCTTGTCATAGTTTTAAGGCATATAAAACTGCTTTATATCATCTAGGTGTGTGCTTTGTACAACCTCATAACCGAAAACCACAGATATCTTTATATTGCTCACAGGTCATGACTCAAATTAACTAGCAATTTGTCAAAAGCATTAACCCTTTCCCACATACAACAAATCTGCAGCAGATGACTTTTAGGGATATAAACATAGAAAATCTCTACCAATGAAAGTGTAATTATTGAATAGAGTTAAAAACATTATGGCAAAAGACGAAATTGCTCATTGTGAGCCATTTTCCTTTTGACATCTAAGTTTTCAAATAGGTCAATCTTTGGTTTTACCAAAGACCTAATAACACATGTGTTATTAGGTCTTTGGTTTTACTCTTAATAAATTTTCTTACACTTGTGTATTAAATTATATGTTCATCATTGAAAACTTTGTTTTGTATTGGAAGATATGTTTACAGTTTGACCCCTGTGACTTTCCAAATTAAAACAAATCTGCACAGACCACTTTGAAATCTTCTAGGCCAAAAAATGGAAAGTTTCTTCTTTTTATCTAAATTTTAATGAAAAATGTTATGAATTAATTGATCCTTTTGTCACATTGTTTTCAAAAGTAGTCAGCTGCAGAGGTGTTAAAATGTGTATGAAAAAGTTTCAATTACCTTTATTCCTTTCCCTCATATAGACGCTTTCTGACGCCTCTGCAGCAGACGGCTATTTGAAAACATAGTGACAAAAGAAGAAATTGCACAAAACGTGCAATTTCTCCTTTTGCCACAATGTTTTCCACTTTTTGTCATAGGTTATCCTTTCAATTATGGAGATTTTCTATCTTTTGACAAAATATGTACAAAATCGTCTGCTGCAGAATTGCCGTATGAGGGAAACGGTTTAAGTATAATAATACAGTTTAATCGGTCATGTAAAAATGCGTTTCCTGTAATATCATATTTCATGCACTTCATACCATACTGTGAAGTGGCTTCTCTTACTGTCAAGTGAAACTGAATAAATTATGTAACCATATATATCCCTTTCCCATATATCCACTCACATCCCGATGTATTTTAATGAATCTACAGAAGATCACTTTAACCTTTTTTATCATATAGACACTTTCTGACACCCTTTGCAGCAGACGGTATTTTGAAAACGAGCAATTTCTCCTTTTGCCACAATGTTTTCCACTTTTATTAGTCGCCGGGCAGAAGCCCGCGACTTCTATTTTTAATAGCTTTTCGGAAATCACATGGGAGGGCGGCTTATTATTAGAAAGAAACAAATCTAGATGATTTGAACATATTACAATTGTGGTTGTTTACGAACACTAATAAATGACACATCTAAAATGAAATAAATATTCCGATTTTTTAATGTTTGCAGTTTTTTTTATTTCACTCGCATTTAAGTTTTTTGTCTTATTTACGAAGACAAAAGTGGTCCCTTCAAGACGTGAACCAACACCCCCTAATGCAGACTCTTATGTGTCATCATTGAGGTCAATTTCGGATTCTCCTTTTAATAGCAATTTTAACTTACTAAATGTTGTTTTCATGTTCAAAGAGATGTCTTGATTTGTGTAGAATTCATTTAATAATGTTAATCCATGAATATCTAAAGTAGGAACTGTTTCTAAGCTAAATATAGACCCTATTCTGTTGTGTAGTTTCGTGACCTTTAACATCGATTTTTATATCAAAAATACATTACCAGTCATTTAATACCTGATATATCATCTCTATACACCTTAATTATCCAAAAAAAACGCCCACGCTAGCATATCCCTCACGTATCCGTGACATACACGGCCGCCCGGAAGTACAGGCGCGCACGTGAGCGGGTAGTCACTTTTCATTTTTGGATTCACCGGAGTAGTCGATAAGAAAATTTATATTATTATTTCTTCTTCCAATTAACTCTTTTGTTTTATAAGGCCCTGCCTTATAATCATTTAATTGTCCAAAGATATTTTGTCTACATTAACGTCACAGCCGTAAATTATTTACTTTATTGCTGTATTTATTGTTTTGTAGCAGACGATACGCTGAGAAGCACGTGGATTACCCCACCCGCTAATTTCAGTTACCGTCTTCGGGTGCGGAAGTCTTGCTGTTTTCAATACTTTTTCCCTACCCTGTTAGCGATAGTACATTAACTATTGCTGTATGAATTATTGACTGTCCTATTCAATATTTGTGAAAAAAATTTGATACAAAATTTATTTCAATATACGTGTCCAAACTACCGGTGTCACCGTGGTGTGGATATATTAAAACGGATTATAAACGGATTATATACGGATTATTTACTGTTTGGTGAGTATTTTTGAATTATGTCAATGTCAATTACTGGTGAAGGGATGCGGAGCCCATGTGGTCATGCTGTGCACCTATGGGATTCGCATCCGACCTGCGTTGTGTGCACCAAATGCACACAGGCTTCACCTTGCGAGTACTGCTCGACATGGCCTATTTCCATTTGGAAAAAGGTCGTGCGGAGTAAGACTCGTAAAAGCAGGAAGATAAAGAAGACCCCTAAGAGGGTGCCTTTATCTTCATCGAGTGAGGCAGAGTTCGAGGGGTTCTCCCAACCGGACTCTGCAACGGTGTTGAGCGAGTCGAAGGGCAATGCTGAGCCTTCTTCTCCGCTCAACACAGCCGTTTTTCCGCGCGCTGAGGAAATTCGGATGGTAGCTTTGGGTGAGAGTTGCTCCGTCGGGAAACTTCAGAAACCGTACGGAAACAGCGGGGAAAATGCTCAGCTGGATCATTTAACCGCTGAACCTCACCATCTGTCGCCTGGTGTCAGGGCTGGGCCTTCGAAAGAAGGAGTGCCTTTGGTAGCTTTCCGGGATAACCGCATGAGTTGTACCAAGTCGACACCATACTCTGAGCTACAGCGGTCTTCGGACGGCTGCAGAGTACCGGTTACTTACGTTGGTGGACGTAGTATTCCGGAGACTTTGTATAGTGCAGCTTCACTCCTGCCTATGCATAGTCAACCTGGGTTTTGTTGGGCTGAGCAACAAAACCCAAATACCGAGGCACGTCAGGTCACCGGGCAACCGGAGAGGAGTCATTCGTTAATGACGCGACCTTTCACCAGTCAGTCCGGGTTGGACTGGACTGGGCCAGTCAGTCACGTTGCCATGACTAGACCAGGTAGTCGCTCACGTATCTGTGATGCGACAGGGCAAAGGTCCGATTGCAAGGACCCAGCCAGGCAAAAGGTTGATCGTTTAGCACCGATTCATCCTGGCAGTCAGACTATCTTAATTGATTCGACGACTAGCCAAAATCGCGCGCATGGAGACATGCCGCATCAGGTCAGTAGCCCATTTCGTTATGGTGCTACGGGCCAATCGGTCACGCCTGTGAATACGACACAAACACCAGTGTCTTATGTAAACACAGGCCAACCGAGTAGTAGGGCATTTTTCAATGCCTCGTCTACACTGCCAGACGACTATGTAAACATGGCGCGTCCAGGCACGGGTTCTGTGGTGATAGACCGAATTGATTCAAATTATCGATCGATCTCTGCTCCACTACAGAATCAGAATAATTTTAACTGTGGTATTGCACCGGGTTCGATTATTCCTCTGTCTTCCATCGGGTATGGGGGTTACGAAAAATCTTTTTCTTCCCCTGGGGGGACAGTGTATGTCGCTAGAGAATACGCTGCCCCTCAATACCAGCCACCGGTCCATACTATGGAACCGTTAGGTGTTAGACAGGCCTACCGGGATCAGCATTACCCATCTCATGGGGATTCACTGCTCTCGGGGGGACACCTATTTGATAGGCAGTCCGGTTATAGGCAACCTCGGGATGGTAGCTTTGGGTGAGAGTTGCTCCGTCGGGAAACGTCAGACACCGTACGGAAACAGCGGGGAAAATGTTCAGCTGGAACGTTCAACCGCTGAACCTCACCATCTGTCGCCTGGTGTCGTGGCTGAGCCTTCGAAAGAAGGAGATGCCTTTGGTAGCTTTCCGGGAAACCGCAGGAATTGTACCAATCCGACACCATACTCCGAGCTACAGCGGTCTTCGGACAGCTGCAGAGTACCGGTTACCTACGTCGGCGGACGTAGTTCTCCGGAGACTTGGTATAGTGCAGCTTCACTCCTGCCTATGCATAGTCACCCGGGTTTTGTTTGGGCTGCACAACAAAACCCAAATGCCGAGGCACGTCAGGTCACCGGGCAACCGGAGAGGAGTCATTTGTCAATGACTCGACCTGTCACCAGTCAGTCCTTTTTGGACACGACCGGGCCAGTCAGTCACGTTGCCATGACTAGACCAGGTAGTCGCTCACTTAGCCGTGATGCGACAGGGCAAAGGTCTTATTGCAAGGACCCAGCCAGGCAAAAGGTTGATCATTTAGCAACGATTCATCCTGGCAGTCAGACTTTCTTAAATGATTCGACGACTGGCCAAACTCGCGCGCATGTAGCCATGCCGCATCAGGTCAGTAGCCCATTTCATTATGGTGCTACGAGCCAATCGGTCACGCTTGTGAACACGACACAAACACCAGTGTCTTGTGTAAACTCAGTGCAACCGAGTAGTCAGGCATTTTTCAATGCCTCGTCTACACTGCCGGCCGGCTATGTAAACATGGCGCGTCCAGGCACGGGTTCTGTAGTGATAGACCGTATTGATTCAAATTACCAGTCGATCTCTGCTCCACTACAGAATCAGAATAATTATAACCCAGGTATCGCACCGGGTTCTATTATTCCTCTGTCTTCCATCGGGTAGGGGGGTTACGGAAAATCTTTTTCCTCCCCTGGGGGGACAGTGTATGTCGCTAGAGAATACGCTGCTCCTCAATACCAACCACCGGTCCATACTATGCAACCGTTAGGTGTTAGACAGGGTTCAACGGCCTACCGGGATCAGCATTACCCATCTCATGGGGATTCACTGCTCTCGGGGGGACACCTATTTGATAGGCAGTCCGGTTATAGGCAACCTCTGGATCAGAATACATTGCGTCATTCAGTGAAAGAGAGGTCGAAACCGTCCAATACGGTCAGTTCGGCCCCGGCAGAAGTTTTTGCATGGCCGTCCTCTGCTGCGGAGAGGGGGCCTGCTTCGCAAAATCTTCGGCAAAACATGGATTTTCTGATTTATCCCTGTCTGAGTCGGACATAGATCTACCGGTTGGAATACCGAGTAGACAACCTCAGAAGAGTACCTACAACCCTACATCTTCGTCTGACGATAATGAGGGAAATAGGTCAACTTCCGATGAGGAGCCAGCTGTAGAGCGTTGGTCTCTTCAGCAGGCTATTGACGAAGTATTTCGGGTGGTGCCGAATACTTCATGCCCTAAGGTTGACGCTCCCCACGTCGCAAAACCTTTCGAGCCGAGAGGAACTTAATGTACAAGCTTTTCGCCAGTGCACTTGCTTCCTCAAACTAACAACTTGGGCAGGTTGTTAGACCAATTGCAGTCGACCAGGTCTCTAGAGGCTATACCTCCAGGCTGGTCGGTCCCAGGACCCATTTCTAGGAAATGGGTCAACTCTAAGGCGTATTCTACGTCTAAGGAGTTCTTCCCGGTCAAAGTGCCAGCTTTAGACGGGGATGCAGCTACACTGGGGTTAACTGCACCCGCTTCTGTCCAGGTCTCTTTTAAGATACTAGAGAAGTGGGAGACCAGAGCAAGACTGGGTGTATTGGTGTCATCTCATGACAACCATTTCGCAGTCGCTCTGTCTTTGTTGTTGAAAGAGGAGAATATCTCTAGCCTAGGGGCTAACAGAATTCTCGAAGCTTTCGACACAGGCAACAGGCATCTCATGGCACTGAATCTTCAGACCATCACAGAGATACTGTCCATGAGGAGGGACGCAGTTATAGTTGCTCCTAACTCATTGCTACATGCTAGCAAGGACAGCCTGAAAGCCGCACCATTGGAGTCGAAACAACTCTTTGATGGAAGGATTGCTGCGGTGACAGCTTCTGATGCTTCAGAACAGTCGACGCCTTTCGGCGAACGCAGCTAAGGCTTTTGCGCAGGGCCAGAAACGTTCAACGTATTCTGCGAATGTGGGTAGTTCTAAGAAACCCAACCCAGCAAAGAAGCCAAAACGGTATGTGAAGGCGTTTCAGCCTAAACAAACCCCTTCCACGGGTCAGAAATCGGCTAAACCGAAGCGCCCCTATCAGGGTACTAACATCGGCAGCCTGCTAGAGTTAACACGAATCCGAAGCCGCAGCCCTAGGGATTCGCTCCTCTCTATGACAATCCCAAGGTCGGAGATTACAGTCGGGGGCCGCCTGTCATTTATCACGGAGGAGTGGGAAAGTGTCACATAGGATCGTTGGATTTAGTCTGTGATACAGGAAGGGTATCTGATTCCCTTCATTTCCCCCCCTCCTCTGACAGGCGTGCCGATCGACATTTCGTCTCGTCATCCGGCCATGTCAGAGGTGATTTCATCGCTTCTGAAAAAGAATGCCATAGAGAGCGTTCTCAACCCCAATTTTCGGGGTTTCTACAGCCGTCTTTTTCTTGTTCCGAAGAAAGACGGCAAGTGGAGACCGGTTATAGATTTATCTGCGCTAAATCTATTGATTCCGGTCGATAAATTCAAAATGGAGTCGACCCGCTCCATCCGAGTTGCAATTCGGAAAGGCGACTGGGCGGTCTCTCTAGACCTAACACACGCCTTTTTATCACATCCCGATCGCTTCCTCCTCGGGGAAATACCTTCGGTTTGTGATAGAGGGAGAAGTGCTCCAATTTCAGGGCTCTTCCCTTCGGCCTCAAGTCCGCCCCTCGAGTGCTTACGAAGATATCAGGGCATGGGAGCATTTCTTCGTATGAAAGGACCCCAACTTCTTCAATACTTCGACGATTGGCTTCCCCACAGGACGGATCGTGTACTTCTTTTTCACGATCTATCCCTAGCCTGGCGGACCATTCTGCGGTTGGGTTTAATACCCAACACGCAGAAGTCGGAATTAATTCCGTCAAAGAGGTTCACGTTCGTGGGTATGACGTTTTACACCGACTTAGCGGTAATTCGAGTACCTTCGGACAGAGTCTATTCACTAATACAGAATAGACAACTATATTCCACTCATTCGGCAGTGAACGTTCAGAATTCGCAAAGGAATAATAATAATTACTCCCCGAGTTCATAATGAGGCTGAGAACCATTTTGTCAACTTCCGGTTTCACTTCTGGAAGGAATTTGATGACAGAACACTTCTCTGGCCCAGAGACCGTGGTTATACGTCCTTCTGGCCTGCCTATCGGCATAACCGTTACATCTTCCTTAGATATAGACAGTTCTTACCGATTGATGTTAATAAGGTAGGTCAATCTCTCTGAACGTTTGTCGACGGCTACCGCTTCCTAAGTTTTACTGAGAATTATAAATTCGTATTGCTTGGCGAACACTAACAGGGAAGTGAGTTCTTTGCTTTCAGTAGAAATGAATTACATTAAGTTCCACAGACTGATGGTTAGAATTAGAAAAAACCCATTTGTAGGAGTTAACTCCAAAATTAGGATTTGTCTTGCGTCCTTTGGTCGCTTACAAGAGCTCCATACGAACTCTTGAATCGACGTCTTTAAAGTTTTTTACTTATAAAACCGTCTTTTTATTAGCTTTAACTACAGATCGTCTCTGTAGAAACCGGGCAGATCAGATTCAATGAATCTGATGGCTCCTTACTCTACTGTGTCAACAAGGGTTCCCGTCTAAGAACCAGTTGCAGTCGGTCCTGCCTGGGTCCCCTTGTGGCTTCACAGCGAGTGGTTTGCTAATTCACATAATCCAACACATAAATAAAGTGAATACCGATTGAACCTGTATTCAATCCCCTCTTTCCCTTTATACATCCGTTGGAATCAAGTATGTTTGTTCTTTAAAAAATATGGAATAATATACTACAACGTACCTGGAACGACAGTAAGTATTGGTCGAACCTCCCGTCCTATGCTACGAAGTCATCAGGTATTAAATGACTGGTAATGTATTTTTGATATAAAAATGAAGTTTTTTAAAGTAAAACATATTTTTATTAGAAAATACTTACCAGTCATTTATAGAGTCCCACCTCCCAACCCCGCGTCGTCACCAATACTTAACGGTGAATGAAAAGTGACTACCCGCTCACGTGCGCGCCTGTACTTCCGGGCGGCCGTGTATGTCACGGATACGTGAGGGATATGCTAGCGTGGGCGTTTTTTTTGGATAATTAAGGTGTATAGAGATGATATATCAGGTATTAAATGACTGGTAAGTATTTTCTAATAAAAATATGTTTTACTTTAAAAAACTTCATTTTCGCGCATGCGCATTTCGATATGAAAAAGCGAGTGATATTATTCTATTTTAGACAAGTACAAGACGAATGTTTGACGCAAAGCGTCAAAGAGAAGCCGCAATATTTCGTTGTACATGTAGAAATAAGAAAAAAAGAACATTTTTAAAACCACAAACAATAGAACAATTTAAACTGTAGACGGTAATGCTGATATATTTCTCCTTTTGAAGACTTTTGTTTTCTTCAAATTACCTCCCTTTAAAGCAATACCAGGATATTTACCTTGTGATTCGAATAAGATTGACAAACATTGAAATTATATGAATGAATACTATTATTTAAATAAGTAACAACAGCAAAATTAAATTTAAGCCAGATAAATGTGTACACATTTCGTTAATTTTTTATAGATACCCTAATGTATAGGTATGTATATAAAATTTATAAGCAAATGTTTTCATTACTACGTTCCTAATGTTTGAATAGACTAAGGAAAGTCAAGAATACATAAATAAATCAATGCAGTCTTTTCCGGCGACATTCTCTTGTTAATTCAATTATAGAGATTTTCTAATTTTGACAAAATATGTTCAAAGTAGTCTGCTGCAGAATTGTCGTATGAGGGAAAGGGGTTAAACAACTTGCTCTCCATTTGCCACAATTATTTCAACTCTGTCCAAATCATAGACGTTATGATCATCCATATTTTTGGCTAGATGTATTTAATGTCTATGATGTATGTGAGAAGAGTTTGAGCACTGTATTTTTTATCAGAAAAGAACAAGAACAGTGTGTATACCTGGGTATACTATGATCATACCTTTCAAGATAATCATTAAGTTGTCTGTTTACATAACGCAATCTGATCTGAATCATCAGCACAGTCATCTCTATCAGATGCCATACCTAGACTCAAACTCTAAACATATGCCTAGCCTATTATCTTAATTGCATATAGCCCAAAGGCATATATAGCTTCTATCAAGAAAATTGATCCTTTAATTAAGATAGAATAGCCTTTATAAATTTGGATCACAATTTGCTTGGAAAATACTTGATGTTTGTTTTGGTGATATCTCCACCAAGTTCTTATAATATTTATATGTGTCAAATCAAGTCAAAATCTAGGTCACTTGGCTAAAATTAAGAATTATCTTGTGGACTCTTTTGGATATCTTTTTTAATCCAAATCCTATAGTTTTACAGAGCTCTACATAAGGGGCATTTTTCATGTTCTAAAATCCTTAATTGACTTTCAAACCCTATATTGTGGGTACTAGTGTTGGGCCATCGGTTACATTTTTACAATCGATTATCGGTTACAATCACTTTGCCTCATTCGATTAGACATCGATTATATAATCGGTTCATACAGTATTGTATTTTACAAGCCTCAATGTTCGCAATGCTTCTTATTATTTATAATATTTGATAAAAAATATACCGGCTTTATGTCTTGTCTTTACTAGGTTGAATCATTTTATTGCCAAAAAAACACTTTGTTTTTATCTCAAGTTGTTGTATTCACATGCTAGCCCACCAAACATGACTGCGAAAGTAATCTCCCTTGTCGAAGCGAATATTAATCAAGCATAAATGAAGCAAAAAAGGTGAACCGATTGATAATCAATTGTGGTAAAATGCAATCTTTTATTGCCAATGTATTGCATATCCGATCAACTTTCGATTATTATAGATCATCGGCCCAACACTAGTGGGTACTCAAAAGAATCGTCTTTTGAATATTTAGTTTATTAATAAGAGAAATATTATGGGGAAAAGACCTGCTTACTCCCTCTTATCTAGTCCTCTGAGATTTATCAAATAACAACTCCAGAGCCATGGTTCAGTTGGGCAGTACATGAATGCATGGCCACTATGACCCTCTTGTTTAGCATACTTAGGAAAACAGATTCTATTCTCACAACCTATGTTTATATAATTATAATGTTTATTCTCGTCACATTATTTGTTGGTCTCTGTCTATATTGTAGGATTTATATTACCCATATTGTACCATTAGAAAAATGAGATATCCATTTTCATCACATTAGCAATAAACCATAGCCCATGGTTAAAACTAGTGTATTAATTTATTTATAAGGCAATGGCCGGTTACGACCTTTTAACTCCCCTTTCCCACTTGTATACACTCTCTGATGCCTCTGCTGCAGACGACTTTGATGAAACATTGTGGCGAAAGGAGAAATTGCTCACAATGAGCAATTTCTTGTACTGCCATTCAGTTTTCATATTTTTTCAGTATTTATAACTTCATTTCTAGAGATTAATCATGTTTTTGCCAGGATTATTTCAATGTCATCTGCTACAGATTTGCTGTATGTTGGAAAGGGTTAACAGTGTACATGTCAGTGATGTTATACTTTAGAGATGTCTATTCTTATTTAATGGTAACCCTCCATTTTTGTACAAATCTGTAGCAATCAACTTGAAAAACATAAATTCTTTGATGCAGATGCATCTGCATGTAGGAAAATTAAGAATATCTTACAAGAAAATTTAAAACATCTAGAAAATTGATGGTATATGATTTTGATTTCATAAACATGCTTTTAGAAAACCTTTTGCTCTAGGGGCATCACAAGTCATCTAGGGTTATAGCTTGCATTAGTCCAAGTTTGTAGAGAATATATATACCATAATTTATGGCGTTTACATAGTTAGTGTTTGCTACTGCCCTTAAATCAATGGACCGTGGCTTTCTCAAAGTACTTTATGTGTCACCTGCCCTGACAGGGAGAAACATAAGGATCACTTCTGTCCGTCCGTCCGTCTTATCACACTTTCAATCTCTGACACCTTTGCAGGTGACACATGTATTTCTTTAAACAATAGTGTCATTTTTGCAAATTGAAAAAGTCGGATATCAATTTGAGCAATCTGAGTTTCAACATGTAAGACAATGTTTTCACCTGCAGAGGCATTAAACAATGGACCATTGAAAGGTTTAATGTCCTGCAATGGAATAGTCAAATTTAAACGAATTGTTCTTTTTCTTCCAGGTAGAGTTGTCCAACCTATTGTATAACCATGGCGTCGGAAAGTGACATCAAGGCTCAGATGCTTCAGGATGATGACCTTGGGAATGAAGGTGAGAGGTTCACTCCTGTACATGTACTATGTTATAGGTTACAAATATTTACATAAATGATATGAGCAATTACTTACCATTATGCATTATGACGCGTTTGCAGCAGAAGATGTTTGAAAAAAATGAAGCTAAAGGAGAAATCTTTCATCTAAGCAATTTCTTCTTTTAACTTCTTCTTTGCATGCTAAATAATTTACGTCTACTATATTGTCGTCTGCAAAATTTTGAAAAAAATATTTATTTTCCACAAATGTTTACTGAAATTGAATCGGATTGACAAACAGTTTGGATCTCAGATCAGTCCCCACGTTTTGTGGGGACTGATCTGGATCCAAACTGTTTGCAAATGTCATCAACGGTTGACAAAACCCGCCGCTAGCGGTTTCCAACTCTGTTCAAAAATTAAACTTTCGTTGATAGAAGTTTTTCATGCTTTTGCTTACATGTTTTCAAACCCGGCCGGGTAGCTCTATTGGTAGTGTATCTGACTCGTGATCTGGAGGTCACGGGTTCGATACCCGGTTGCGGCGACATTCTTTCGGGCGATGTTTTCCATTGCCTCTCACCTCTGATCTATGTGAGAAAGTAGTCAGTGGCTTCGAAAGAATGTTGTGTAAGTACTGGTGTGGGAAAGCCAGGAAAATGGGTAGGTGCACTGACCGCCGTGATATGACCAAAGCTGTTGAAAGCGGCGTTAAACTCCAAACAAACAAACAAAACATGTTTTCAAAGTCACCTTGCTGCAGATTTGTTGTTTGTAGGAAAGGGTTAAATGAAAACTTGATTGAATTGTCTTGAAATGTTAACTCGATTAACTATTAATTTTGTTGTGATATTGTTGCATGGAGGCACAGGCTGATCTGGATCTTCGCTTGTTGAAAAGTCACGAAGGTATTTTTAGTCTGGCTTGGCTGAACTTTGAATGAGTGTCATCTCTCTGAAGGGTGTTTAGTCAGACAATTAGCTTAACCCTTTCCCTCATACAGCAAATCTGCAGCAGACGACTTTGAACGTATTTTGTTAAAAACTAGAAAATCTCCATAATTGAATGGATAACCCATGACAAAAAGTGGAAAACATTGTGGCAAAAGGAGAAATTGCACGTTTGCTGCAGAGGCGTCCGAAAGCGTCTATATGAGGGAAAGGGCTAAACCTTTCCCACATACAGCAAATCTGCAGCAGACGACTATGAAAACATAGTGACAAAAACCTGAAAGATTTCCATAAAAGATAGCTCAATTGTAACATAAAGTTGAAAACATTGTGGCCCAAGGTGAAATTGCTCATGATGAGCAATTTCACCTTGGGCCACAATGTTTTCAAAAGTCGTCTGCTGCTATTGCGTCAAAATGCGTCTGCAGGTGGGAAAGGGTTAATTGAATCATTTTCTTTTAACCCATTACCACATAAACAAATCTGCAGCAGATGACTTTGAAACAATCAAGTGCAAAATATATAAAAAAATCTCTATAAAATGAAAGTATAATTAATGAATACAGTTGAAATCATTTTGGCAAATGGAGAACTTTTTTATTATGAGCAATTTCTCCTTTTGCCTCAAGCCGAGGCTGTCAATCCAGGGGTTGTGAGTTCGAATCCCAGCTTGGCCAACTTTCTTCCCGACGATTGACAATAGTCAATGCGACATGCGGCATTCGTCTTCCACCAATTGGCTAAGTCTATGTGGAAAAGCAGCCAGTTGCTTGGGAAGATTGTTGTGTGGAGTACTGGTGTGAGAAAACCAGGAAATGCATGAGTAGGTGAACTGGCCTCCATTATATAACTGAGAAATTGTTAAAAACGGCATTAAACCCCAATCAATCAATCAATACTTTTGCCTCAATGATTTCAAAAGTCGTCTGCTGCAGGGGTGTCAGAAAGTTTCTATTTGTGGGAAAGTGTTAATTAACACAGATTCGAAGGGATTGTAATAACAATTGTAATTATTCTGTTCACATTAGGAGTTTAAATGTGCTATGTTGCAATTTTTTCTAGAAAACTGTATTCTCTGTCTTCATTTTTAGCTTCACTGGCTGAAAGCTAGTCGAGCTTATGTCATGGTGAATTGTCCGCCATGCGTCCGATAACTTTTTGCTTCTAACGACTTCTCCTCCCTAACCACTTGGCCAATTTGGATGAAACTTCATAGGAAGCATCCTCTCAATGTCCTCTCCTGAATTCCTTCAAATTGTTTGGAACCATGCAAAATCCTGGTTTCCATGGCAAGCGAAAGAAAAAAATAGTGTAAATTTAAAAGATCTTCTCCTCCAAAAGTGTCTGGCCGATTTCCAAATAATTTTGTAGACATGTTTCTTGGATGACCCTCTATCAGATGCCTTCAAGCCATGTTGATTTAACGAAAAACATGGCCGCCAGTGGGCGGAGCTATTTTGCCTTATATGACTAAAGTGAAAACTTAAAAATCTTCTTCTCCGAAAGTGTCTGGCTGATTTTCAAATAATTTTGTAGAAATGTACCTAGGGTGACCCTCTATCAGATTCCTTCAAGCCATGTTGATTGGTCAAAAAACATGGCCATCAGGGGGGGGCGGGGCTGTTTGGAGATTTAAATTTTGCCTAATGGCCGTGGAGCGATACTGGCCCTCTTTGGCCTCTTGTTTTTAACCTCAAGAAGAAGACACCTGTATTTTATTTAATTGGCTAATATATCTGTTGTTTAAGTATATATTAATTATTATTTGCTCGTGTAACATTAATTCGTGTTAACATATTTTTGAATATTCATCTCTTTTTAACTTTTCTATGAATTATGCCAAATTGGCTACATTTACATATATTTGATGATTTGAAATCTTGTTGCATTGGCATGCAGCAAAGACTTGTGAGACTAAGTATACACACAGTCTTACCAGAATCATAACTGCATACGAGCCGTTCCACAAGAATAGACCAAGATCAGTCTCAGCATGCCTCGCAGGCTAACCCGGACAGACACTTTTTGCCTCCTATGGATTTTCTGTTTTAGGAATCATTACTCTATACCTCTATCCCCCTGAGATGGAATGTGTCGGCACAGATTAGACTGCGCGGACTGCCCTTTCTGGGTGGATATATTACGCAGAGACCAAAATGTTGGTTTTTCTCGTGGAACAGCTCATATAATTATGTTATCTGCTTTAGATGATGATGGGATGTTTATTTCATTTACAACAGTGCTTTTGTGTCGCCTTCCTTGGTAGGGAGACACATAGGGATCACTTCTCTGTCATCAGTTCTGTCTCTGTCTGTCCATACATCCATCTGTCTGTCTGTCTGTCTGTCTGGCCGTCATCCTTTAACTTACTGACATATTGGCTGATCACATTCAACTGAGCAGTCTTGTTGGTTTTATCATGTTATCCAGTTCACCTACTATTTGCTATTTAGTTCCAATTAACCCTTTCCCTCATATAGACGCTTTCTGACGCCTCTGCAGCAGACGGCTTTTTGAAAACATAGTAACAAAAGAAAAAATTGCACAAAACGTGCAATTTCTACTTTTGTTACAATGTTTTCCACTTTTAGTCATAGGTTATCCATTCAATTATAGAGATTTTCTATTTTTTAACAAAATATGTTCAAAGTCGTCTGCTGCAGAATTGTCGTATGAGGGAAAGGGTTAATAATGTACTACTGTTTTAATAAGTGAACTTTGAATAAATATTTTAGCGATCGGCTTGTCGGAAATAGGAGAAAAAAGTCGAGCAGGTAATACAACTAGAATGAACTTATAAATTTTCAACTATTTATGATGCTACTACCACTATTTTCTGAATAAGCATGGACATGATGTGTAATCTTATTTATTGTTTGAAGTACGACCATATTTGTGAGTTTGTGACTTACGTTGTCTTTTATTCTCAGTTTAGCTTTGTTTTTGTGCCTACTCTCTGTTATTTTTCTTTTACTTTTTCTTATTTCGACCTTCTGCCACTTACAGATGCATTTAACGCATTTGGCGGCAGGTGACTTTCAAAAAACATTGTGGCAAAAGGATTGATTCCACATAATGAACAGTCTCTCCTGTGAATTTCCACAATGTTTTCTCCCCATTTCAATAATTAGATATTTATCTGTAAAGATTATCAAATTAACTGCTCAAAGCTACTGGTTGCCTGCCAGGTTGGTTACAAGAGAAGTCTTATTCTTCTTATTGATGTTTTATGGATAATGTACTGAGGAAAGATTGCTAATGGATGAACATTTGATACTTTTTAGCTCTACTATTCAGAGAATATGAGAGCTATTCACTCACCCTGCGTCTGCGTCACACCATGGTTTAAGTTTTGCATGCAAGTACATATATTTCACCATAGCACAGTTACTATTAGATGTATTGCATGGAAACGTTCTACAATGCTTCCCAACTATCACACCTATGTAATTAATGAAGTTAGATAACTCTACCCTGCATTTAATGAAAGGAATGGCTCTTTTTGTCCCCCGCTTTTAGCGAAAGCGTGGGGACTATTATTTCTCATTCGTCAGTCCGTCAGTCCGTCAGTCCCTCCGTCACGCTGTCACAAAAACTTTAACCTTGGTCATAACTTCTGAACCGTAATAGGTACTGCTTTCATATTTCACATGTGTATTCCTTGTGACAACCCCTTTCCATCAATACCAATTTTTTTGACCTTGACCCTGGCGGGGGACCATAATTCTCTGAATTTGCTTGTTTACTTAGAAATTCTGGTTAAAACTTTGCATGCAACTACATAAAGAGTCCATATCTCATTAACTACTTGATGCATTGCATTGAAACATTAGGAATCCGCTGTGGTCGAGTGGTTAGCGTCGGGGATTTCGAAACCGGGTGTCCCGGGTTCGATCCCCAGTCGCGGCACTACGGTCATGGTGGAGTGCCCTTGGGCAAGGCACATTTTCTAGCCTAGTACTGGTTTGTTTACCCAGGGTCATGAATAATTAAAATTAATTGCGCGCTAAATGACCTAAGCTCTTGATGCGCCATAAAACAATATACATTCATTGCATTGAAACATTAACAACTCTTCCCAACCATCACACCTATGTTATCAATCAATTAAGTTAACTTTTTCGTGCATATATTGCAAATAATGGCTCTTTTTTAAACATAGAAATTCTGGTTTAGATTTTGCGTGCAACTACATTAAGAGTCTATATATCAGTTATTACTAGAAGCATTGTGTATTGAAACTTTATACAACCCTTCCCCAACGAACCATCATACATATGTAAAAAATCAAGCATATAACTATATCCTGCATATAATGCAAATAATCACCCTTTCAGGAATTCTGGTTAATGTTTTGCATGCAACTACATTAGAGTCCATATCTCAGTAACTTAAAAGCGGTAGAAAAGTCAAGCACGCTGTCTTACGGACAGCTCTTGTGGTTTGTGTGGTTACAAAAGGTTAACTGAAAAAAAAAAATCGCAAATATAAGAGCGGCTAATTTCCTGTTAAGGATTCAGCGAAAATATATGATAATTTTGGGAAATGATATAATTGTGGTCTACTTGCATAATTTATACACACACACACACATTGTTTCACTGATTTACATGTAATTTGCATGTGCATGTGTCAATCACATATTGATTGTACTAATTATACACCCATCTTAGCCCTTTCCCGGATACAAAACATTTGCAGCAGATGACTTTGAATTTTGTTTAGGAATCCGCTGTGGTCGAGTGGTTAGTGCCGGGGATTTCAAAACCGTGTGTCCCGGGTTCGATCCCCAGTCGCGGCACTACGGTCATGGTGGAGTGCCCTTAGGCAAAGCACATTTTCTAGCCTAGTACTGGTTAGTTTACCCAGGGATCATGAATAAGTGAACTGTCGCCGTGATATAACTGAAATAATGTTGAAAGCGGCGTAAAACCCCAATAAATAAATAAATTGAATTTTTGTTTGGCAAAAATGTTGAAAATCTCTGTAAATGATAATGTATCAAATGAATAGAGTTGAGAACATTGTGGCAGAAGCCGTCTGCTGCAGATGTGCCAAAATGTATTTGCAGATGAGAAAGGGTCAACAGTGCTTATCATGAAAGTAATTGTGGGTAAAATTCTGCTATTATTTTAAGTGAAACATTTAATAGGAATGTTTGGTTATACTTCTAGAAAAAACTAGATAGATGGTATAAATAAATGACAATGACCCAGGATTTGAAGTGTCAGTTTACAAAACTTAATACCGAGTATAAACACTGGTCAGATTCCACATTATATGTATCACCCTTCTTTTTCCCATCACAATCATGATTAACATCTGTCTTTATTTTGTAGATGTGAGATCATGTTAACCCCTTTCCGAATTGCATTTGACATGTCAACCTTTTTTTTAAACATTGTGGCATAAGAAGAAATTGCTCATAATGAGAAATGTTTCCTTTTGCCAAAATGTTTTCATCTCTGTTCCATATTTACGCTCTCGTTTTTCAGAGATTTTTCATTTTTTTGCCCATTGGTTTTCATTGTTGTCTGCTGCAAAAAAAAAATGATGTGTGAGATTTAAGTGAGATGAATAATTATTAATTTGATTGAACGTTGCCTCAAGGCCTCTTAGCTCTGTACTTCTGTTACATGATGACACAGGAATCCGCTGTGGTCGGGTGGTTAGCGTCGGGGATTTCGAAACCGGGTGTCCCGGGTTCGATCCCCAGTCGCGGCAATTCGGTCATGGTGGAGTGCCCTTGGGCAAGGCACATTTTCTAGACTAGTACTGGTTTGTTCACCCAGGGAACATGAATAATAAAATTTAAATGTGCGCTAAATGACCTTAGCTGTCGATGCGCCATAAAACAATACACATTCATTCATTCATTACATGATGACACAAGTTGACACATCTGCAGCAAACAACCTTGAAAACATTGCGGCAAATTAAAAGGGGAAATGTTTATCATGTGCAATATCGTCTTTCACCACAATACTTTCAATTTTATTCTTTGATTATACTCACATTTATAGAGATTTTTCATTTTTTGCTTAGAAGTTTTTCTTATTTGTATAATGTGGAAAATTTAGGCAAAATAGAACACAACAATGATTATGGCTGGCCACTGTTGAAATAAGATCCGTAACCCTTTTCCTCATATGACAATTCTGCAGCAGACGACTTTGAACATATTTTGTCAAAAATTAGAAAATCTCTATAATTGAATGGATAACCTATGACTTGAAGTGGAAAACATTGTGGCGAAAGGAAAAATTGCACGTTTTGTGCAATTTCTTCTTTTGTCACTATGTTTTCAAAAAGCCGTCTGCTGCAGAGGCGTCAGAAAGCGTCTATATGAGGGAAAGGGTTAAAAATATTATGACATATAAATTTCTGTCACTGAGATTTTACATAGTTTTGGAGCCAATTGGTACATCTCATATTATTATTGAGCCTTTGAAATGTTATGACACCAATTTCTGTACTTCAACACCCTTTCCAACAAAAAACAGATCCTCTGGACTGATGTCTTAAAAAAATATTTTGGCCAAAATATTGAAATTTTCAAAAAATAAAAGTATAATTATTGATTTGAGTTGAAAGCATAATGGTCAAATGAAAAATAACTCATCATAATCAATTTCCTCCTTTTGCCAATTTTTTTTAAGATCATGTTAAAGATCATCTGCTGCAGATTTGTCAAAATGTTACAAGTGGGAAAGAATAAATGTAATTAGTATACAGGGGGAGGGAGAGGGATAGAGAGAGACATATAGACATTTACATATACCTGCAGGGAGTGACATAGAGAGATAGAGAGGTAGACAGACAGAGGGGCAGCCTAAACGTTAAAGGCCTGAAGGGAAATGAGAGATAGACAGATAGAGAGAGGGAGAGAGACAGAGACAGAGAGAGAGAGAGAGAGAGAGAGAGAGAGAGAGAGAGACACAGAGAGACAGAGACAGAGACAGAGGAGAGGAGAGAGAGAGAGACACAGAGAGAGAGACAGAGAGAGAGAGAGAGGGAGCAATAGAGAGAGAGACAGAGAGAGAGAGAAGAGAGAGGAGAGAAGAGAGAGAGGAAGAGAGAGAGATAAAGAGAAATTAATATTATATATATCATATGCCCTGCAATAAACCTGATCTAATGAAGAAGGTGGGGCTTTATGAAATGTTAGTATCCTACAGTATCCAATAGTACCTACCATTTACATACCTTACTAGCATTCATTCATGAAATTACTTATTTAACCCTAGACCTATACTGGGCAGGCTAATCTTGGTACAAGGCATAATATCATCCATAAACTCAATCTGGCAATACTTATGTGAATAACTGTTAGACTCATTTTAGCCCCATCCGATGTGAAGTGCGGGATGAGCTAATATGATCACTCATCGTTAGTCTTCGTCCGTTTGTTCACATTTTCAAATAATTTCATAGGAATATTCCATAGGTGGACCTCTTTTAAAGACGTTCAGAGAATTGAATTATATTTAGAACTTTGGTTGCTGCGGCATTAGAAATGGGGAGGAATCCGCTGTGGTCGAATGGTTAGCGTCGGGGATTTCGAAACCGGGTGTCCCGGGTTCGATCCCCAGTCGCGGCACTACGGTCATGGTGGAGTGCCCTTTTCTAGCCTAGTACTGGTTTGTTTACCCAGGGATCATGAATAATTAAATTTAATTGCGCGTTAAATGACCTTAGCTGTCGATGCGCCATAAAACAATATACATTCATTCATTCATTAGAAATGGGGGGGGGGGGGGGGGGGGAATGCAAAAACTTTAAAAATCTTCTTGTCAAAAAATACAGGGATTGCAGGTGTTGTAATATTATTGGCGACTTACTTTAGATGGGTAAGGATTGCCAACGTGAACAAATATTGTTCATTTCTTGAGTACTTTCTTAGATGAGTGTTCCAGGGCCGCATGGCCCTCTTGTATTGTTGTTATTTTTCGTGTGGTCTGTCTCAGCAGGATGACACAAAGAGATCATCTTCATCAGTTTTAAGCAAGTGGCTCATCAGAGCAAATTGCTATTGTAGGCGAATTTCGAAGTAACTCATCGAAATATAGACCGGAATCAGTCCCTAATGTTAAAGACTTCTTAAATATCAGCAATGAATTACTTCAAATATCTTTTTCTACAGCTCTCAATTATTGAACACCATTTTGGGTTCAGAGAGATCTCTTGATGTTCGTAGATTGTGTATAATGTCAATGAAACCACATGCATGTGTGGAATATTTGCTTAAAATGAATGTTCTGGTTCAGAGTATCCATGTCTGCAGTATCGTACCGCGAATTAATCAGCCACTACCTAAACAAAATGCAGTAACTTGTTGGGATAACAACAGGAAAATGGATTTCATTTGACATCACTTAAAATTATTAGGAATATCTCCAAAGAAATTTGCTTTTAAAATATATGAATTACAAAATTGAAACTTGAAATGTATTTCTACACTTTCAACATGACTTAATCACAAACGCTAATAAAATAAATATTTTTTAGTCTAGGCGTATGGATTTCAAAAATCCTTTTGAATAAAATGTACAAGACGCTTTTGAGCAGTAACATTAATCAGGAATCAAATTACTATTTAATTCTAGATTCCTGCATAAATATAGCAGCTTCACAACCACAATTAACCACAATACACATCCAGAGGACAGAATAAGATAGTCCCAGTGATAAAATACATACTAAAAGAGAATCAAATTATTGAAATGATAGTTGATATTTTATAAAGATATAACGCTTCAATTATCAATAATTTGTTATTTCGTTTATCAATCTTTCATAATTATATAAATTTACACACTACAGAGCAGAAGCCAGGCTGGTGCACCAGGTTGCATGTTCACTTGTCACACCGAAGACCAGGGTTCAATTTCCGGTCAAGGCAGGTCTTTTTCCCCCCCCTCATATCAGTGGTGCAAACGTCCTTAGACACTGCTGCAACCAACTCCTTGAAAATGTCGGGATTTAAAATAAATTTAAAAGCAATGCATTTAAAACTTTTCACCTATGCTTTGTGAAACCCTTTTAGAAATTGATTAATTTGTTTGTATGATGTATTACGTCGCTTTTAACAATATTTTAGTTATATCATGCTGAAGAAAATGTTGATTAGACAGGATTTCGGTTTTGTTTTGATATTAGAATTGGACACTCAATATATTTATCATTGTTAGGCAGAGACCTTCATGTGATTTATATATGACATTGATGTACTTGTGTTAATTGCATAAAAAAATAATGGCTAAAATCCATTATAAACCAGAAGGTGTGCTGAACAGAAACTACCCTGAGATAGCAGATGCTCGTATATGTGTCAAATTTTAGTATATCGATAGACCACCATACTTTGTGTACAGTATTTTGAGTTCAACTCCTTTATCATACAATTATATGAATATAACAAAGTCCTATCATAAAGTGTTCTAGTTAGACTTTTGGGATTGGTTAATCCATGTCCAAATGAAACCTGCAGTTAGCCCCTTGCTGTGAGCACCTTCAGTGCTTTGATTCTGGACATTTTTCATCCACATGCAGGCACATGTGTTTCTTTAAACACGCTTGTCTTATTTTAACCCTCTCCCACATACAGATGCTTTTTGGCGTCTCTCCCGCAGAAGATTTTAAAACATTGCGACAATAGGAGAAATGAGCAATTTTCCTTTTGTCACAATGTTTTCTTCTATATTCAATATTCATATTTTTTCCCGAGACGTTTTCAATGTAATCTGCTGTAGATTTGATGTATGTAGGAAAAGTTTAGAAAATATACACAGACCTGTTGTCCAATCTGCACAGTGTGTAATTTTACTTCTTTCTTTCCTTTATTTTTTATTCAAAGATGACCGGAGTTATCTGGTGAGAAATAGGCCGCAATACAACTCCACGGGCAGTTTAGTCTTTGACGTACCCTACTCTGGTAAATGTTTGAACCCATTTTGTTGTTGTTTTCTCACGTTTTGAATGCCTGATTAACTGCTTTTATGTTTTTAATTAATGTCCATCCTTGAATTTATTCCCATGATTAAACCTTTTCCCACATACAGAGGCTTTCTGATGACTCTGTAGCAGCCAAGTTTTGAAAATATTGGGACAAAATGAGAAATTGCTCAAAACAAGCATTTTTTCAGTTTGCCACAATGTTTACAATATCATTCAATAAAAAAAAAATCATTTAACTCTTTCAGCGCCGAATTGTTTAAAGTAGACTCTTCCATGTTCAAAATCGGATGTCTACATTTTTTCATGCAATTACAGTTTGGACTATTTTAATAACTAAAAGGCAAACAATGCTGATTTCAGGTGAGACAGCTCGTTACGTCATCTGCATTGTTTGCAAAAACCTCAATATTGCCTTTGGCGCTGAAAGGGTTAAAGAGATCTTCCATATTTTTGACCACATGTTTTCAAAGTCGCCTGCTGCAGATTTGTGTATGAGGGGATTAGTGTTAATCAGTGTGAGTGAAGTGAATTATCACATAAAAGCTAATACAAGTAATACAAGTCCATTTCTGAATAATTCCCATAATTATAACATAGTGAGTGAAGAGTTTTATCACATTATTTAGAAACGCAAACACATGAAAGCTAATACAAGACCATTTCTGAATAATTCCCATAATTATAACATAATTTTGAAGAGATTTATCAGATTATTTAGAAACGCAAACACATGAAAGCTAATACTTGTTATGAAATGTTTTCTTTTGTTTGTCATGAGAGCTAGAATATTTTAGTAGAATGCTATTCATTACATCATTGTGATTTTATGACGAAACATTCAAGTGTCGGCCCTAAATGGTGTCAAGTCACTTTTCAAGCTTTTAGTTTTGACCGAGATTTTTACCAAAAATTAAAAAAAATGGCAAAGTGAGACTGAACTTCTGAAAACAGATATGTTACTATAGTATAGTCTTAACCCTTTCCCTCATATAGATGGTTTTTGACGCCTCTGCAGCAGACAGCTTTTTGAAAACATAGTGACAAAAGAAGAAATTGCTCAAAACAAGCAATCTCTCCTTTTGCCACAATGTTTTCCACTTTTAGTCATAGGTTATCCATTCAATTATAGAGATTTTCTATTTTTACCCTAACCCTTTTTTCTTTCTATTTTATGTCTATGACAAAAAGTCGTCTGCTGCAGAATTGTTGTATGAGGGAAAGGGTTAAATCTTTATTTGAGTCTTATCTGTGCAAAAAGGTAAACATTGACTTTTGTAAACAATGTAGATCAAGCCCAGTCTGTGCATCCACACAAGTCGGTTCAAGATCTAAAAACTTCACATATTACTTCCATAGGCTTTCTAGAAGCTTCTGTCAAATTGTGTAGATCCTGGCAAGATGAAGCAGATGTACAGACTGATCTTATGTAATCTTATGAAAACATTCATGCAAAAGTATGGAAATATCTATGAATGAAGCATATGAGCCGTTCCACAAGAAAACTGACATTATGAACTCTGCGTAATGTATCGATCCGGATCAGCCTGTGCAGTCCATGCAGGCTAATCTGGGCAGACACATTCCCTCTCTGGGGGATAGAGGTATAGAGTAATGATTCCTGAAACAGAATATCCACAAGAGGCGAAGAGTGTCTGTCTAGGTTAGCCTGCGCGGCATGCTTAAGTTGATCCGGGTCGATACTTTACTCGGAGTTCACAATGTTGGATTGGTCATGGGAAGGCTCATATACAGTTATCAAATAGAGTTGAAGAGGTTCATTATTGCCAATTTCTCCTATTGCCACACTGTTTCAAAAAGTTGTCAGCTGCAGATGATCTTATATGTCTGCATGTTGGAAAGGGGTTAAAATGTTTTTCAATTTAATAGTAAATGTAAAATATGTAATCTTTAAACTAATGGCATGTTTCATCTTATGGTAGAAAACGTTAATATAAATTGTTCATACATTATTTTTTCCGTAATACAAATCAAACTGTTTGCTTTTTTGCCTAGCTACTAAAGCTTAGAGAAGGTTTACAAAATTAGCTAGAAATTAACACATTTCTGTAAAATGCATGAGTGTTTGTGAAGTGTTTGTGAAGTGTCAGATTGATGTGTGTGTGGTTTGTTGGGTTCTCATCGATGTATTTTAATAGTAAATATTACTTGTTATGTTAATTTTAAAAGACTTAAAATTACAGTTTGAAAACATCTGAAGAAATTATTAGAAATTTAAAAAAAAAATCAAATTATGAATTAAAAATAACTAATTTGGCAATACAGTTAACACTTTTCCACATGTAGCCTCATCAGCAGACGGTTTTTTGAAAACTTGGCGACAAAAGAACAAATTGCTCAAAATGAGCATTTTGTCAACATGTTGTTCTTTCATTTAACCCTTTCCCTCATACGACAATTCTGCAGCGTATTTTGTCAAAAAATAGAAAATCACCATAATTGAATGGATAACCTATGACAAAAAGTGGAAAACATTGTGGCAAAAGGAGAAATTGCACGTTTTGTGCAATTTCTTCTTTTGTCACTATGTTTTCAAAAAGCCGTCTGCTGCAGAGGTGTCAGAAAGCGTCTATATGATGGAAAGGGTTAAAAAGGGAGTTTCCATTTTTTTTTTAAAGAAGTCTGCTGCAGATTTGTTGTATGTGGTAACGGGTTAAATGTTGTAGCTTGACTCAAAAGTTATGGCATATAAATTTGTTCGGCAAACAAATTACACGTTTTAGTACACTACTCAAAGGATTATAATGGAACTTTGTAATCGTCACTTTCCCACATACAACAATTCTGCAGCAGACGACTTTCAAAACATATTGGCAAAAATGTAAAATATCTCCATAAATGAGTTTAATCATAAACTAGGCCTGAAAACATTGTGGCAAAAGGGGAAATTGCTCATCATGAGCAATTTCTCCTTTTGCTACAATATATTTAAAAGTTGTCTGCTGCAAATGCGTCTCGAATGCGTCTGCAAGTGGAAATGGGTTAACTCTTTGTATGCTTAATTATTTTCGCCTGTATATTGTCATCTGCAAAATTTTGATTTTGTTTTTTGTTTTCCAAAAATGTTTACTGAAATAGAATCTGAGTGTCAAACAGTTTGGATCTCAGATCTGATCTGTATCCAAACTGTTTCCAATGTTATCAACAGTTGACAAAACACGATGCTAGCATGCTAAGAGTTAATGTTCAATTTTATGTGTAGGTTTATATTACATGTTATTTTATCAAAGTTATCTCCCTTTGTACTCATTCATACAGCAGTTTGGATATTGTTTCTTTATCCGTAGTATTCACCGAGCCAGTGCATGTTTAGAATACTGGCTATGTTGTTTCTCCTTTGATATTGAAAAATGCATCTAAATCGGGTGTCGAGTTGCGAACATCGTTAGCTGTCAATCAGGGGTTGTGAGTTCAAATCCCAGCTTGGCCATTCATTCTTCCCAAAGATTGATAAAGAATGGACTAAAAGTTATGATTGAAGATTTTTAACCATTTCTCACATGCAGAAACAAATTGATGCATCTGTAGCAGACAACATTTGAAAACATGATAAGCAATTTCTTCTTTTGCTACAATGTTTCCAACTCTTTTTGATTATTATTATACTTTCATTAACCCTTAACCTCATATAGACGCTTTCTGACGTCTCAGCAGCAGATGGATTTTTGAAAACATAGTGACAAAAGAAAAAATTGCTCAAAATGAGCAATTTCTCCTTTTACCACAATGTTTTCCACTTTTTGTCATAGGTTATCCATTCCATTATAGAGATTTTCTATTTTTTGACAAAATATGTTCAAAGTCGTCTGCTGCAGAATTTGTCGTATGAGGGGAAGGGTTAATAAAGGTTTTCAATAGTTTTGCCTACATGTTTTTAAAGTCAATGTTTTAAAACTTTTTAACAATTATGCTTTCATTTTTATTTATATATATTTTCTATATTTTTGACCAGGTGTCTGCAGATTTGTTTTATATGGAAAAGGGTTAAAAGTGTGGGAGTGAAGTGGGATGGGTGTGGCACTATTTAAATATTTAATATTAGTTTATCTCTTTACACAAAGAATTTTACATGAAAAAATACTTTAAAGATAGTGTAGATCAAGATCAACTTTCAGTTTATGAGTATGGTTAGATTCTTGGACTGATGTATACATGTCCATAATTTGAAGATTTATACTGTTTACCACAATACTGACATATTTTGACGCCTCTGTAGCAGAAGAGTTTGAAAACAATATGACAAAAGGAGAATTTGCTCATTTTGAGCATTTTCTCCTTTTGCCATAATGTTTTCAACTTTTTTCATTAATTTTACTTTCATGAATACAAATATGTTCCGTTGTTTAGCCGGGATTATTTAGAAGCCATCAAGCTGTTGCATATTTGTTTGATGTGTGAAAGGGTTAATAAATCGATATCCACCAAACAACCATTATTATATGATCAAGTCCATTGGAAAAGGTACAAGTTGGCTTTTGTGAACAGTGTAAATTCAGATCAGCCTGTACTGTCTGGTCAAGATCTACACTCTTGACATTTTATTAAGCATAAATTTGTTAGAAGCTTCTGTCAACTTGTATAGATTTTCAGATAGAACTGCACATGTACAGGTTGATCTGAAGTTACACAGAACAGAAATGCCAACTTGTGCATTTTCCCATGTTTTGGTGCATTTATAAGAAGGAAAGATACTTCAGAATTCATAGATAATGATACTAGATCAGGTTAAGGGTCAAGAATGTACCCTAAATGTTATCCCTTCCCCTTCCATTTGGATTGCACTTGCAGCAGACGACTTTTGAAAATGCTGTAGCAAATGGGAAAACAATGCTCCACATGAATATATTCTCCTTTTATGCCACAATGTTTATACTATTCAGAATATATATATAATCATTCTTTTCTTTATAGAGATTTTTTAGTCTTAATTGTTTCCAAAGTCGTCTGCTGCAGATTTGGTGTATGTGGGTTGGGTTTATCTTTAAATAACAGACATTGTCTATTCACAATATTTTCAAGTAGATTGGCAATAAATTCTGATGCTCAATATTTACAATACATTGCTTTCAAAATCGACTGCTGCAAATGGGTTAAAATGCATCTACTTGTAGAAAATGATTTATCCTTTCCAACATATAACAATTCTGCAGCAGATTGATTGGGGTTTAACGCCGTTTTTAACAATTTCTCAGTTATATCACGGCAGCCAGTTCACCTACTCATGCATTTCCTGGTTTTCTCACACCAGTACTCCACACAACAATCTTCCCAAGCAACTGGCTGCTTTTCCACATAGACTTAGCCCATTGGTGGAAGAAGAATGACGCATGTCGCATTGACTTTCGACAATCGTCGAACTCACAACCCCTGGATTGACAGCCCGCGTCGCTACCGACTGAGCTACCGGGGCTCGGCAAATTAATTCTGCAGCAGACGACTTTGGAAACAATTAATGCAAACCAATTGAAAATCATGATAATTGAAAGGTTTTAATCATTAAATAGAAATGGAAACAGCAATAATTATTACTCTCCTTTTACTACAATGTTTCCAAAGTCGGCTGCTATATCTGCATTTCGGAGGGTTTTTTTTAAACTGTTTTCCATTATGCTTTCATTGTTTGCCTGAAAATTAAAAAATATTTTTCATGTGACGTAGCAGATTTTTCTTAAAAATCTTGAGTCACAATAAGAAATTGCCCTCTACTTATTCTGTTCCTATGACATTTTCTACTGTCTTAACCCTTTCCCTCATACGAGAATTCTGCAGCAGATGACTTTGAACATATTTTGTCAAAAAATAGAAAATCTCTATAATTGAATGGATAACCTACGATTAAAAGTGGAAAACATTGTGTCAAAAGGAGAAATTGCACATGTTGTGCAATTTCTTCTTTTGTCACTATGTTTTCAAAAAGCTGTCTGCTGCAGATGCGTCAGAAAGCATCTACATGAGGGAAAGGGTTAAGAAGTTTCCTGATATTTAATTTCTTGTCGGATGACTTCAACTTTAAGTGTCTAGTAAAGGTATGTCATGTACAGGGTTATAAAGTGGATAATGATGTCAAAAAGACAGTTTTAACATTTTCAACCCTTTCCGACCTAAAAACACTCTCTGACATACGCCTCTGCAGCAGACAACTTTTGAAAACATTGTGACAAAAGAAGAAATTGCTCATGATGAGCAATTTCTCCTTTTGTCACAATGTTTTCAACTCTATTTAATGATTATAGATTCATTTAAACAGATTTTCCATGTTTTTGGCACAATATTTTCAAAGTCGTCTGCTGCTGATTTGCTGTTTGCGGGAAGGGATAGTTATGTTGACTTTCATATTTTTGAGCAAACATGGTCTTGAAAGAAAACCTATTTGAGAGGTACTTGACTCTTATATGTGTTTCTTCTCGTCACATGGTGTTTCTTATGTCTGTCTGACAACTTTTTAAAACTTATCAAATTACAAGGAAGTTATTGCTTGAAATAATGCTCTTTTAACCCTTCCCCACTTGCAGACACATTTTGATCCATCTGTTGCGGTTTAATTTTGAAAACATTGTGCCAAAATGAGAAATTGCCTATAACGAGCAACTTATCATTTTGCCACAATTTTCAATAATAATAAGCATTTATTAATAGAGATTTTCCAGATTATTGTCTAGATGTTTTCAAAGTAGTCATATGTTTGAACAGTCTATGTGGAAAAGCAGCCAGTTGTTTCGAGAGTATGGTGTGGAGTACTGGTGTGAGAAAAATAGAAAATACAGAAGTGGGTGAACTGGCCGCTGTGATATGACTGAAAAATTGTTGAAAATGGCGCAGAATTGTTGTATGAGCGAAAGGGTTAATATCGTTATGTCTCAGCCAAGTGTGATATCCAGTGAGATCGGCTCAGACACTACAGTAAGGCATAAGGAGAGACCTTCCCAAATATGCTTAACCCTTTCCCTCATATAGACGCTTTCTGACACCTCTGCAGCCGACAGCTTTTTGAAAACGATAGAGACAAAAGAAGACATTGTTCAAAACGAGCAATTTCTCCTTTTGCCACAATGTTTTCCACTTTTAGTCATAGGTTATCCATTCAATTATAGAGATTTTCTATTTTTTGACAAAATATGTTCAAAGTCGTCTGCTGCAGAATTGTCGTATGAGGGAAAGGGTTAATGCTTTCAGCTAAATCCTGTTTATATTAATATTTGATTTGAAAGTGTTATAATATGTACATGTATATTAGAATGTAAATAAAATATTGTTTAAAACCAAGGCATGGCCCTGTGAAATGTACATCTACATGTTTATTGAACTGAATAATGTAACAGTTTGGCACGTTTGTTCCATCTCGCGTTCAAATGTTATCTGTTGCAGTTTATCAAAAGTCGTCGGATATTGACAGAGTTACAATATGATAAATTTAAAAGAAAGAATTTCCAAATGTTGAAGTTTAAAATCAAATCTGCAGGTGAAGACTGCATACATCTAGCAAAAAATACGCAAGATTTCATATAACTGGCATAATTGTTGAAAGAAATGAAAAAATTGTGGGAAAAGGAGATATTGGCCATTATATGAGTATTTTTCTCCTTTTCTGTCTGTGTTTCCAAATAAAGTCTGCAGGTGCAGAGATATTTTTACAGAGTGATTGAGGAAAGAATGGATTACTAAGTTATATGTGTTTCACCTGTCCAATATTGGTTGTTTGTGTTGGTCAAGGTAATAAATGAGTGGATTGACCTCAAAACTGTCCACAAATATGTCAACTTTTAACCCTTATCACAATTTGAGAAGAATATACACAAAAAGATGGTGCAGATCTCACCTATTGTTGTTAAATTTTCAAAATATTATAAGAAATGGGTTACATATATATGAAATGACTTCGCATAAAATATGATTGGTTTGAAATAAATCAAATAAGATCTTGGGGTCTAAATTTATAAAGAGCTAGTTAAAAACTAAATGAGTCTATTCCAAGTTGTTTCTGTGAACCCTTTCCCATATGAAGACAGATTTGAATGTAAATCTGCGCCAAACGACTTTTGAAAATATTGTGACGAAATGAGAAATTGATCTTTGTGAGCAATTACTTCTTTTGCCACAATATTTTCAACTCTATATACTTCAATTTATTGAGAATTTCCATGTTTCTAACCTAGATTTTATAATAGCTGGTGTCTGCTGCAGATTGTATCTAAAACAGGTAATAAGTCCTTAATGCAGGTTGCTTCAAATTAATGTTATTAACCTTTTCCCAGAGACAAGAAATCTGCCGAATATATACATCTTGATTCTTGGCGAAACCGTGGAAAATCTCTATAAATGAAAGTTGTGGCAAAAATCGTCTGCTGCAGATGTGTCAAATTGTGTTTATATGTGGGAAAGGGTTAAATGATATTATATAGAATATAATTAGCTTAATTAACCCTTTCCCACATACAGACACTTTCTGACGCTTCTGCAGCAGAAGACTTTTGAAATAATTGTGGCAAACAGAGAAATTGCTCATTATAATGATCAATTTCTTGTTTGGCCACAATGATTTCAAATTGATTAAATAATAATACTTTCATTTATAGAAATTGTTCACATCTTTGCCGAGATGATTTCAAAGTCGTCTGCTGCAGATTTGTTGTATGTGGGAAAGGGATAGCCCAACTTCGGAAATGATCTCTTTTTCCTTGTTGTATTACATAAGGGACATCAGAAGTCAAAAGCTGTGGATACCATGTTTACGTATTGGGTGACAGGGTATAAAAACATCATAATTACGCCAATGACCTGAGAGTTTGCGACTCGGGGAGGGGGGGAAACGTTCTGATGTAGTTTTCACTTGACTGAGTTTGTATGTATTACTTGAATAGGAAAAAAAAATAACAACGTAAAACTGTGTTCAGGAGAATGACGGATATTGGGTTTTATATGGCATAGATCTAGATTTACACAGGTATTTCTGTCAATATCTTTTATGCATATAGGTACATCACACATTCAGATTTAAATGCTTAATGTAAATAAACAACAGTCATTGCTAAAATATTGGGTCTTTTTAGTTGGTACCCACATTTTTTAAGTTAATCATTATGATTACAGTTAATGCAGAATGAGTCGTATTTATAAATGAATAAATTTTGTATCATTAGAAATTGATCAATAATGTTATGCACTTGCCTTACATTGAAATTGAAAACTTCTTTAAAACTGAAAGGAAAAAACTGAATTTTTGAGTGCAAATGTTGAACTTGCATATAAACATTTGTGTAAATGTTATTTATTGCAGAGACAGCTAGGGTTTTATTATTGATTCATTCAGAAAACGTTGTTTGAACATTGATTTGCTGAATTATTTTGTTGACAAGGATGATCAAATAGTTCAGAGCAGTCTTATACTCTGTCAATATAAGTATTTTCTTGTCTGTAAGTAAACCCCATCATGACTGATTGTAAGAAATAAGATCTAGTGAAATAAGAATAGTGGCTGATATTTTCTTCTTTGCAACAAATATGATCGTTAATATGTTTGTGGCCGAGTGGTTTGCGTTGGAGATTTGGAACCGGGTGACCCAGGTTTGATCCCCAGGTGCGGAGCTGTGGTCAATGTGGAGTGCTCTTTGGCAAGGCACATTTCCTAGCCTAGTACTGGTTTGTTTACCCAGGGATCATGAATAAGTGAACTGTCGCCGTGATATAACTGAAATAATGTTGAAAACGGTGTAAAACTCCAACAAACAAACAATTCTTTGACAGTTAAAACATTCCATTAAGACAATGCACAAAGTGGGCTATAGATTGTACATGCTTCTGTTAGGGTTGCATACATGTGACAACACCTTAATAGTTCAGTTCTTGTTCTCAGCATATATATATATTTAACTTTTACTGGAAGGTAGTTGTGTAATCTAAGTAAGACAAAAAGATATGTTAATTAATACATACTATTATGCAATCGTGTAATAGAATCACAAACTTTACAGTTTATCCTATCCAACTTATAGACAGACAAAAAAAAAGAAAATATTATGGCCAAAAGAGAAATTGCTCATGATGAGCAATTTATCCTTTGGCCATAATGTTTTAATCTCTTTTCAGTAATAATACCTTTATTTTGTGGATTTTTTTTACATAGTTTCGCCTAGATACCTTTATAGTAGTCTGCTGCAGATTTGTTGTATGTGGGGAAGGTTTAAACAGTGGGAGATTTGTCCTCTGTGTTATTAGATTGTTTTGTTCCTCCAGTAACAATATAATCACATTCCTTTGATGAACAAGAGCGTGACTATATTTACTAATAATGATGATAAAACAACTGTTTTGAGGGATTCATGGAAAAGTGTTGCAAAGCAATTTTGTTTTTTAGTTACAACTGTCTTCCGTGAGTTATCCAGATTTACATTATTATGCTGCTGGAACTGTTCTTCAGCTGAACTCTTTATCTTGGTGAAAACAATTGCCGGCTGTTCATACATGCAATAATAAATTGGTATAATAATAGGAATGAATGAATGAATGTATATTGTTTTATGGCGCATCGACAGCTAAGGTCATTTAGCGCGCAATTAAATTTAATTATTCATGATTCCTGGGTAAACAAACCAGTACTAGGCTAGAAAATGTGCCTTGCCCAAGGGTACTCCACCATAACCGTAGTGCCGCGACTGGGGATCGAACCCGGGACACCCGGTTTCGAAATCCCTGACGTTAACCACTCGACCACAGCGGATTCCTAGGTATAATAGGAACAGTAAGTGTTCAGGATTTGAGACTGAGATCCCTGGCTTGATTCTGCAACAGTTATGGTGAAGAGCATTTACAAATTACAATGTAGTACTAAAGTATCTTAATTTTGCCATAAAACACATGTAAATGTTATACTGTTGAAAATACCGTAAAAACAACAAAACTTAAAAAGAAAACCCCAAACTGCATATCATGACGGAATGTCTTGTTACAATGGAGAGCAGTAGACTTTATAGATACGTTCTTACAGGGTCCGAAGTTCTTTATTCCCATTTATTCAAATATGACTGAAATTAGTTTGAAAATAGGAAATCAGGCATAATTTATCACATTGTATGTGGTTTATAGATGCATCTAAATGTGCTGAATGTGGTTTAAAGTACTGAAGTGGAAGTTAAGATTATGTTTATTTGCTGCATGACAATGCAATGTTCATAAGATTTGGTTTGAAATATACTTATGTATCTGTATGGTATCAAAGAAGAATAGAAGCCGGCTGCCACTATAAAATGAAAAAAAGTGCTGCTATGAACAGATTTTAGTATGATTGAAGCAATACCTTTTGAAGAACAAATGTTACTTGCCATTTTAAATCATAGGTGCAATTGAAGAACCATGACATCAACTGATCCCGGGTCTGATCCTCTGTCAGAATGGCCTGCACGATCAAGGACCTCATACAAACAGATGATGCACTTTAGTGACCTTGACAATCTGTCACTACCTTCAGGTAATTTATGGTGACCATGACAGCATATTTTTGGGTAACCATTGAATATTTGTATCTCATTTCTTTAGAAATATGAATATCTTTTATTCTCTTGTTAAGATTAGTAGCTATGTTTACTATTTAATATTTAGATATTCGTTCAGAATATATACTAATTGTATCTGATAGAATTGAGACATCAACATCTCAACTTAGGGAGGGCTTTCATTTGCTTTAATGTAATAATATTATGTGAAAAATGCTTGCAAATGCTGCACTCTTTTAATAATGATGATGAACTGTATTTTATTTGTAATGCCGTAAGTCTTTTTGATAGATGAAATGAATATTATTATTGTATACCTACACATTTTGCGGAGCAAATACTTGAAAAAATATTGTGCAAAAGCGCAACATGATGGATTTTAAAATTCTGTATTTGCCCGGGACAAATACGTTACCAAATTTGTTGATGTGACTTCATTGAAATATAGTCAAACCTGTTGAGCAATTCCCTGTCTATGGCAACCAAGAACTCTTTTAAGATCCCAAATACTCATATTCTGCATAAATTATTATTATAGACGCTGTAATTAAAGACCACCTATAAACAAAGACCATATTGTTCTCTTCCTGTGGGTGATCTATAAGCACAGGTTGAACTGTATGTTGTAACATCATTCAAAAATAGTAGTGTGATGACCTAATAACCCAACATTCATGAATATTATTGAATGTAAAAAATAATTGTGATTTCATTAATAAAAACATTTGAAATAATATAATTTATCTTTTTTGTCTTAAAAGTTAATACATGTACATTTGTAAAGGACTACAGTTATTATAGGGATATAATAAAAGGGAAATTGTGTTTCAGAAGCACTTACATGCATGGCTTTCAGTTTTGCTACTTAGTGCGTAGGCAAATTGTCATCGTGCTTGACCTTAGGTTCCGCAAGATATCCATATTTCCACGCCCCAAGTAGTACAATACAAAGCAATGTTATATGCTACTGTAACATAATATTTCCTATATATACATGTTTTCTGTTCACATTTCTGGGGTTCCGGGTGTCCCGGGTTCGATCCCTAGTCATGGCACTACGGTCATGGTGGAATGCCCTTGGGCAAGGCACAATATCTAGCCTAGTACTGGTTTGTCTACCCAGGGATCATGAATAAGTGAACTGTCGCCGTGATATAACTGAAATAATGTTGAAAGCGGCGTAAAACCCCAATAAATAAATTCACATTTCTGGAGCTTTTCAGATATCTACATCAGATGAAATCAATGTGTCTATAGGCTAACATTTTCATCAGGAGCAACTTCAGCCACAAACTTTTCAATCATTTCAATTTTTACACTTTCAATTCTAGGGATTTGATATTATGGTCATTGACACTGTCAAGTTGGTTTGATATTTTATAGTTGTTAACATGAAGACATTGATAGATATGAAGTGTTACACATCAAACTTGAGTTTGCTTCATAACATACTTGACACTTCACTAATGATAATGTAAGCAATTGCCCAAATTCAGAAGAAATATGTATCAACATTAATGTGACTATTTTCCAAAGCACTTTTAATTCTTTGAGTATGATTCTCTACATTAACCCTTTCCCACATACAGACACTCACTGACACCTCTGCAGCAGACAGCTTTTGAAAACATTGTGACAATAAAGGAAATTGCTCAAAACGAGCAATTTCTCCTTTTGCCACAATGTTTTCAACTCCTTTTAATGATTATAAACTTTCCCTTATAAAGATATAACATAATCTAACCCAGATATTCTCAAAGACGTCTGCTGCAAATTTGTTGTATGTGGGAAACACTTTCTCAAATTATGCTTCTGCTATAGTGTTTGTCAGACAAGATCTTTCTGGCAATGCATAATATCATTGTGACGAAAGGAGAAATTGCTCAATATGAGCACTTTATCCTTTTGGCACATCATGCATTCAACTCTGGCAATGCATAATATCATTGTGACGAAAGGAGAAATTGCTCAATATCAGCACTTTATCCTTTTGGCACATCATGCATTCAACTCTATCCAATAATTAAAGTTCAATTTTTTTTACAGAGATTTTTCATAGTTTTTGCCGGGATGTTCTTTAACCCTTTCCCTCATATGGACTTTCTGATGCCTCTAAAGCAGATGGCTTTTTGAAAACATAGTAACAAAAGAAGAAATTGCTCAAAACAAGCAATTTCTCCTTTTGCTACAATGTTTTCCACTTTTAGTCATATTAGTTATCCTTTCAATTATGGAGATTTTCTATTTTTTGACAAAAATATGTTAAAAGTCATGCAGAATTGTCGTATGAGGGAAAGGGTTAATATTATCAGCTGCAGATTAGTTGTATGTTGGGAAGGCATAAGGGAAATGTGTTGATTTAAAGGTCATCAATTTTTGATAATTGTTAAGTCATTGACCACTGCTCATATCATGTTTAATCACTTATTACACACAGGATATAAATCTGAAGTGATTTTGTTTTAATCCTTATTTATATCATTTATGTGGTGGATTCTTTATGGATACAAAAAAACAGGACTGTTGCAAGTGTGATACAATTGGATTTATGTTTAACTGATATAAATTGACACATTTTTTAGTCCACAGATTTTAATGTTTAAATGAATCATACACCATCTGTGAATGTTAAGGTTCATCAAGCTGTTTTTGATTATTTAACAATATTTCCTTAGTAAACTCTAGATCTAATCATCTTACTTAAAATTGTGCCAGTGCTGCGCAGCAAAAATCGGTGCATTCAATTTCTTCTTGATTAGATTTCTTCATAAGTTAACCCTTGCTCACATATAGACGCTTTCTGATGCCTCTGCAGCAGGCTTTTTGAAAACGTAGTGACAAAAGAAGAAATTGCTCAAAACGAGGGATTTCTCCTTTTGCCACAATGTTTTCCACTTTAAGTCATAGGTTAACCATTCAATTATAGAGCTTTTCTATTTTTTGACAAAATATATTTAAAGTCGTCTGCTGCAGAATTGTCGTATGAGGGAAAGGGTTAATACATGTTTTGGATTGTTGTTGGGTAACCGTTTCCCACATATCACCAAATTACAGCAGGCATCTTTGAAAGCAAAAAATATTAACAAACCAAGAATTTGATAAATTTGAGCAATTTCTCCTTTTGCTACAATGTTTTCAACGTCATCTGCTGCTGATGGGGTCAAAATGCATCTGCATGTGGGAAAGGGTTAACAAATACAGTGAATTGTTTGAAGTTGATCTGAAACTTTCCTATTTTTTAAAAACTTTTGCTGTTTAAAAAGATTCAAGACAGGCAATTAACCTTTTCCTACAGGAAGATGACTAATGATGAGCAATATCTCTAATATATCCCCCCAACACATGTTTTCCTTCTGCTGCAGATGAATTGTTTGGCGAAAAGGGTCAAGATGTATGTGGGTGGATAAGAAAAACATGATGCTCACAATGTTTTAGTGTCTGGTTGTGCCAGCGCATTTTGGTGTCAAATTTCATGTGGTTGTTTATACCTTCAATGAGATGTAATTCAGTTTCCTCCTTGTTATATTTAACCCTTTCCCACATACAGACATTTTCTGACTCCCCAGATGTTGTTTGCTTTACATAAAGATATATACATGTATAGGTAAAAACTTTGAAAATCTTCTTGCCTGAAACCGAAAGGCCTAGAGCATAGATATTTGGTGTGTAGCTTTGTTTAGTGGTCCTCTACCAAGACTGTTTTACATAGAGATATATAGGGAAGAACTTTGTAAAGCTTCTTGTCTAAAACTGAAAGGCCTCGTTTCTCACTCTGGTCCTATTTGACCACTTTGTAATGTAGTGCCATAAAGCCAAACTCATTCATTCTCGTACAAAATGAAAGGGGTAAAACTTTCAGTTGGGTGAGCAATTAAGGGCGATCTTGGCCCTCTTGATAACAAATGGGCTAGAACGTGGAGGAAGCAGGCTAGCCAGTGCCTAGGAAGAATGTAATGTACAGGTGTGAGAACACCTAGGTGAACTGTCCACAGTTTTATAAGTTGAAAACTAATGATCTCAAATCATTGAAATCAATCAATCATATATTTTCAATTTTAAAGAAACAAGACTGTAAATGGTTCTGTGCTTCACATATTCATCTCCAATAATGTTAAAGCGGGAACATTGTTATTTGTATTTAACCCTTTCCCTGATACAGACGCTTTCTGACGCCTCTGCAGCAGACGGATTTTTGAAAACATAGTGTCAAAAAAAGAAATTGCACAAAACCTGCAATTTCTCCTTTTGCCACAATGTTTTCCACTTTTTATACAACGGTACGTATTATGGTATGGTCATGTCCGTCCCTCCGTCAATTCGGGTTTTCCACAATTTATTCTTACATACTTTGAGCTATTGACCTGAAATTTTGTATATGGCTTTGTAATCATGTGTCACAGATCAATTTTCCTTTATCTCGGATTTCGTCAATTTTTTAATGAGTTATGCCCCTTTATGAACTTAGAATATTTGTCAATTTCTGCATGAGTTACAAAGAAGTTCCTGATGGGCGTATTATGTACCGTTTGCGGTACTCTTGTTGTCATAGGTTATCCATTCAATTATGGAGATTTTCTTTGTTTTGACAACATATGTTCAAAGTTGTTTGCTGCAGAATTGTCGTATGAGGGAAAGGGTTAAAGACCTCATATTTGCTGAACACTAATTATTTGTCATCTTCACATGATGTGTATAAAATACATTAAATTCTGAATTTTGTGCTTCATTGCGATGCTTAGAGGATTAAGATATTTAAAATGAATATTTTATTATTTCAACTAGTATGATTACCGTCAAAATCTTTACAAAACTATTCTAGGATGAACATCAATACATGTATATTCTTCGTAAGATGTTTTTTTGAAAAATTGCAACAAAGTTCAAAACAGTTTTAGAAAAGACGAAATTATTAGCTTTTAGTCATTTTCATACTGTAGAAGGTTGTTCAAAAATTCTATAGCAGAATCATCATAATTTAAACTTGTCAAGGAAAAGTTGTTGACAATGGGCTATCAATTGGTGGTCCTCTGATCAAGTCCTCTGATCACTTTCAAGGTCACATTCTCAGTTTCTGCAGGGACCCTATATTATATGATCCCTGGTTTTTGTAAACAGTTAACCTTTCTCTATTCATAAACTTAAATATGGACAGACATTTAATGGACCAAATTGCTTATTAAGTGTTCATTGCTTAGGTAGATAGCCAAGAATGTTTGCAACTGCAGGATACCATCATTGGTCACTCTCTTTCAAGGTCAAGGTCACAAATGAAGGTTATGGTTTCAGGTGTTAAACACAATGGAAGTTCTGGTTGTCAGATATGTTTTGGGGAAAAACATTTTGACAGTTAAAAGGGTGGACTATTTTCACGCCCTGTTAAACATGCTATAACACGTGAATAACCTTCATCCCTCTAGGTTGCTTCTGTGTTATTGCGTATATATAATTTTCTTACTTATTATATGAAGTTTTAATGTGTTCAGATTTTTGAAAGGAGAAATATGAATTGACCGTCTGGAGATATAGGTTTTGTAAACATTGAATACTTTGGTTTAAAAGGAATAAGATTTTTGTTATGTTAATGGATTACAGAATATTCATGAAAAGTTGTTTTTGGACATGTATCTAAATTCACTCCTTCTCACCCTGAATCTGTTGAAATATGGAGTTGAAGTGAGGCCTGGTGTAGACAACACTTGAATATATTATGGGAAAATTAGGAGGCATTTGCAGCAGACAGCATTTTGAAAACATAGTGACAAAAGGAGAAATTGCTAAAAACAAGCAATTTCTCCTTTAATACCACAATGTTTTCCACTTTTAGTCATAAGTTATCCATTATAGGTTATAGAGATTTTCTAATTTTTGACAAAATATGTTCAAAGTCGTCTGCTGCAGAATTGTCATAAGAGGGAAAGGTTTAAAATGAACACTAGAATATATTATGGGAGAATTATGCATTTTGACGCATTGTGCAGCAGACGACTTTTGAAAATATTAGTTGTTCTTTCATTTAAAGAGAGGAATCCGCTGTGGTCCAGTGGTTAGAGTCGGGGATTTCGAAATTGGGTGTCCCGGGTTTGATCCTCAGTCGTAGCACTACGGTCATGGTGGAGTTACAGCAGCTCTTGGGCAAGGTACATTTTCTGGCCTAGTACTGGTTTGTTTACCCAGGGATCATGAATAAGTGAACTGTCGCTGTGATATAACTGAAATATTGTTGAAAGCAGCGTAAAACCCCAATAAAGAAATAAATTCATTTAAAGAGAGTTTCCATAGTTTTGATTGAATGTTTTCAAAGTTGTCTGCTGCAGATATGTTGTATGTTACTAAGGAATGGGTTTTCATTTTTCACATTCTTAAACATTCAGCTGCTGCTATTATATTGCTGAAAAAAGTTGAAAACATTGTGGCAAATGGAGAAATTGCTTGTTTTGACATCAAAAAATGTCTGCAAGTCCGAAAGGGAAAAGGAGTTACTGTTGATTCACTGGATTTATAATGTTGTTTAAGTTATCTTCATTGAAAACGGATATCACAAGATTAATAATTATGTAACATTTTAAAACGGATATATATAATAAAATATTGATACAGATAGGAAAAAATTACATAAAAGAAGTACAATGTACTTGTTTATTCAGAGCATTATACCCTTTTACCACAATGTTTTCAAAAGTTGTTAGTTGTTGAAGCATCAAAAGCTGTCTATTAAGATTTAACCCTTTCCCTCATACGGCAATTCTGCAGCAGACGACTTTGAACGTATTTTGTCAAAAAATAGAAAATCTCCATAATTGAATGGATAACCTATGACAAAAGCGGAAAACATTGTGGCAAAAGGAGAAATTGCATTGATTGTACAATTTCTTCTTTTGTCACTATGTTTTCAAAAAGCCGTCTGCTGCAGAGGTGTCAGAAAGCGTCTATATGAGGGAAAGGGTTAAAAAAGATTGCAGACAGGTTGGGATGTATATGAAACATTTTTCCTTGTTGATATCTTTTTTTAAATGGAAAAAAAATCAATCCAAAGGAAGTAGAATTTTCATGAAATATCAGTAAGTTCTGTAGTGTGTATTAGATCTTGAAAATTATAGAAACAGAAACCTTTGCTCATAACAATAACAAAAGCTATGTTCTCCAAAATGCCTTTAATAGTCGTCTGCTGCATATGTCTGGGGTTAAAAAAGATCAAGTGAACACTTATATATATAAGCAAGTGTAAAATATTTATGATGAAAATATACAGGTACATCCCTGATAATTATATGATGGATGAATCAACGTGTGATACTTTTTTCTAAATTGAAACTCTGACGAATAGAATACATTGTATAAGTTTAAGACATATAAACGTCAAACTGTGCATATAACATTTCGTCTCAAACGATACTGTTTTTTCCCTAAAAATATATTGAAAATTACCTCTGCTGCAGACAAAGAAATCACATACATGTAGTTTGAAAGGGTTAATTCTCTAAATAAGCCAGGTATATAAATAAATTGATGGTGGACTATTGAAGAAAAGAAAAACCTCAGCAGTTACAGTTTAGTGACTAAACAAAACTGTATATATATAACAAACTTTAAAAAGTAAATGTTGGTGAAATTCGAAACTGTGTAATGGATGTAATGTAATGTAATGGACTCGAAACATTTTACAATTTTGTGTGAAGCAGAACAAACCATAGTTAACAATGTCTTCCAATGATACAGCACAGCTTGTGGATCATGATATAATTGGCAAAGGTTTGTTTATTTTAATTTTATACATTCCTTACAGCAACCCTTTCCCACCTGCAAAAGTTTATTTGTATGCATCTGCTCCTAAAATAAACTTGTGAAAACATTGTTGGAAAAGAAGCAATTGCTGTTGATGAGCAATTTCTGCTTTTTTCCCATAATGTTTTCTATTCTTTTATTAAAAACTTAGACATTTCTCAAATTTTCATCGTTTTAGTTTAGCCATCTGAAATATCTTCTGCTAGATATTATTTTGTTAACCCTTTCCCTCATATAGACACTTTCTGACGCCTCTGCAGCAGACGGCTATTTGAAAACATAGTGACAAAAGAAGAAATTGCACAATACGTGCAATTTCTCCTTTTGACACAATGTTTTCCACTTTAAGTCATAGGTTATCCATTTAATTATAGAGATTTTCTATGTTTTGACAAAATATGTTCAAAGTCGTCTGCTGCAGAAATGTTGTAGGGTTAATGTGGGAAAGCAGAGAACTAGATAAAGAGAAGTAAAGTGGCATTCTCCCACCAAAATATTTATTGTGACTCATTACCGAACCTAATTGTTGTGGATACTCAAAAGAATCGTCTCAGTGACACAACATAGGGTTTGTTTGTCAAATAAGGAATTTAGAAAATGGAAAACGTCCCAATATCTAGAGCTCTAGCAAAGGTTTGTTTACCGAAAGTTACCTGCCAGATGAAGCATATGAACAGTTGTTCCTCCTTTTCCTTTGCATACGC
This sequence comes from Serripes groenlandicus, assembly GCA_031761405.1. Lineage (NCBI taxonomy): Eukaryota > Metazoa > Mollusca > Bivalvia > Cardiida > Cardiidae > Serripes > Serripes groenlandicus. Next base: position 31,669,769 of record JASEVX010000005.1, read on the forward strand.
AGGTGTGGCATAATCTAATGGAGGAAAAATAATATGTATAACTATTGTTTTCTTCAAAAATGTAGGTGGAGAACTTTTGTATAAGGGTTAAAGGTGAAAACATGAATTGTGTCAAAAATGTGATGAGACTAATAATGTCAGAGAAAAAATGGCCTTTTGGGAAAGGGTTTAATTAATCCATTTTTATGTCAAAAATACATTACCAGTCATTTAATACCTGATATATAATCTCTACACCCTTAATTCATCCAGAAAAAGAACTCGCCTTGCGTATTCCTCACGTATATGTGATATACACCCGTAAGAGCGGGAAAGCACGTGATATCTTGCCACTTTCATTTCTGGATCCACCAGCTAGACAGCTAAGAATTTACACATTATTTTCTAATTATTCTTTTCTTGGCTTTTTAAGGCCTATTGCCTTATTTAGTTGTTCATTCAGTTATGTAACTGCATTAATAGATATTCAACTGCATTTAAATGTTTAAATTATTGTTGTAATTGCTTGTTTTTGTAGGCGACAGCTAGCTGAAAAGCACGAGGTGGTTACCCCACCCATTATTTTCAGTTAATGTCTTCGGGTGCGGAACGTAATTGAGTTCAAGACTTAAGTTAAACGATGAGTTTCCAATCCCGTTATAGATTATACTTATGATGTTTGTTGTATTTACATGTAATTATAACATAGACAAAAATTTATAAATTTTGTTTATAGATTATATACGTTCCGGGTTGTCACTCGGGTAGAAAAATAAAAAGTAGAAAAAAATTTGAGAAAATTTTTTTTTGGTATTATTTTGTGTTCTTTTCGTATATATTTGTATCATAAATATGTCACAAAAAGGTGATCGGAGGCGTGGCTCGTGTGGTCATGCTGTGGACCCATGGGACACGCATCCGGACTGTGTGTATTGCTCTAAATGCACACAACTGTCACCATGCGAGTACTGCTCTTCGTGGACGGTTTCTACGTGGAAACTGGTCAAGAAGGGTAAGACTAGCAGAAGCAGGAAGGGTAAGAGTGCCCCTAAAAAGGTTTCTCTGGTATCCTCGAGTGAAGCGGAGTTCGAGGGGTTTTCCCAATCGGACTCCGCGACCGTGTTAAGTGGCTTAAAGGTTAAGGCTGTACCTACTCCACTTAACACAAACGCACCTCCAAGTCTAGCTAGAGACAAGGAGGAGCGTGTTAAGGTAGCTTTGGATGCGCGTTGTTCGGTCGGGGAACTAAAGCCTTCGGGCCTGATACCGTACCGAAACAAGGTAGAGAGTGCTCAAGTGCTGGAGTCATCGTTCCTTGAACCGCATTATCTGTCGCCTGGTGTTGGGGCTCAACCAACACCACACCCTGAGCTACAGCAGTCTTCGGACTGCTGCAGGGTGCCGGATTACGATGTCTGCGGACAGAGTTTTCCGGAGACTCTTGGTAGAACAGCTTCACAACTGCCTATCACTAGTCAACCGGGTTTTGCTGGAGCTGGAAAGCAAGACCCATATGCCGTGGCGCGACAGGTCCCCGGGCAACCGGGTCGTCATCTAGCGATGACGCGACCTGTCACCGGTCAGACGACCGGGCCAGTCAGTCAATTTGCCATGACTAGACAAGGTAGTCATTCACTTAGCGGTGAAATGACAGGGCTGCAGTCGAATAGCTACGACGCGGCCAGGCAGACGGTCACTCATTTAAATATGACGCGACCAGGCAGTCACTCATTTCACGATGAAGTGGCTAGCCAATCAGTCACGCATGTAGCCATGTCTAGACAAGGTGTGGATCAATCATTTAACTATGATACGACCAACCTACCGGTCACGCAGGTGAACATGACGCGGCAGGGAGATAGTCAGTCATTTGGTAATGACGGGGCTAGACTACCTGTCGGTTATGAAAACATCTCACGACCAGACAGTCGCTCATTTGTTAATGACGCAACTAGTCAGCCAATTGCTTATGCAAACATGGCGCGTCCAGGCACGAGCTCTGTACTGAGTGACCGGATTGATACAAATTATCATTCCATAGCGGGTCAACAACAGAGTGGGTGCACGAATAATCAGAGTATAGGTTACGGACCGACCTCTATTATTCACCCGTCTGGCTCCGGGTATGGGAAATCTTGTGCAGAGAGATCCTTTCAATCCCCAAAGGGAACTGTGTACATTGTTAAAGATAACACTTTTCCCCAATACCTTCCACCGGTCCATTCAATGGAACCGGTCGGAAATAGACGGGATTTCCAAGCCTACCGAGAGCATCAAAACCCAACGTATTTTGGGATGTCGAGGCATTCGGAGGGACATCTATTTAATAGACAGTCCTTGGAAAGGCAACCCCTGGAACAGAATACGTTAGCGCATTCTGATAAAGGGAGGGCTAAACCGTCCCATACGGTTAGTTATGCCCAGACAGTTGATCGAACACGACCGCTCTCGGCTGCGGAGAGAGGGTCCGTTCCGTTTGATCTCCAACAGAACATGGTTTCTGCGGAAAGTTCCATGTCTGAGTCCGACGTTGATCAACCGGTTGCAAGACCAGTTAGACGACGTCGAAATCGGATTCAGAGGACTAGGTACTCCCCCAGCTCTTCGTGTAACGAAGATGAGGGAAGCCAGTCAGCTGCAGATATTGAGCCGACTGAAGAGCGTTGGTCTCTTCAACAGGCCATTAGCGAAGTATTTCGGGTAGTACCGGATACTTTGTGCCCAAAGGTTGACGCTCCCCCTCGTTGGAAAAACCTTTCTAGCTTAGAGGAACTTAATGCGGAGATCACTACTCCGTCACAGTTACTACCTCAAGCTAACAATTTGGGCAGAATGGTGGAACAGCTTCAGTCAACCAGGTCTCTTGACTCAGTTGCTGCAGGCTGGTTCGTCCCAGGATCCATCTCGAAAGAATGGGTCTCTCCTAAGACGTATGTCACGTCTAAGGAGTTCTTCCCGGTCAAGGTACCATCCTTGGACGGGGAAGCAGCTACACTTGGACTAGCTACGCCCGCCCATGTTTTAGTGAGTTCTAAATCATTAGAGAGGTGGGAGGCCAGAGCACGGCTAGGAGTAATGGTGGCATCTCACGATGATCACTTCGCGGTGGCTCTGTCCCTCTCAATGAAAGAGGAAAATGTCTCTAGCAAAGGCGCTAGTAGAATTTTAGAGGCCTTTGATACGGGCAACAGGCATCTGATGGCTCTGCAGTTGCAGAATGCCACAGAGTTAATGTCCACGAGGAGGGATGCAGTTTTGCATGCCCCTTCCTCATTGCTACAAATTAGCAAGGACCGCCTGAGAGCCGCGCCCTTGGACTCCAAATTACTCCTGGGTGGAAGAGTAGCTGCGGTGACTGTGTCTGATGCGTCAGAACAGTCCAGACGCCTTTCGGCAAGCGCAGTTAGTGCTTTTGCTCAAGGTCAAAAACGCTCGGCACGTCGACGTTTAAGAGCAAGCCTAAGAAGCCTGTTCAGGCAAAGAAGCATAAACGGGATCCTAAGGCGTTTGTGCCTAGGCAATCCACTTCCACGGGTACTAAGTCGGCTAAACCGAAGGCTCCTTTTAAAACAGGGTCTAAGAATCGGCAGCCTTCGAAGTACAGCGCAGCCCCTAGGCCGCAGCCCTAGGGATACGCACCTCTCTATGGTTATCCCAAGGCCGGAGATTGCAGTCGGGGGCCACCTGTCAGGGTTTATAGAGGAATGGGAAAGTATCACAGAGGATCGTTGGATCTTATCTGTGATACAGGAAGGTTATCTAATTCCCTTCCTTTCTCCTCCTCCACTGACAAGCGTGCCTATCGACATGTCGTCAAGGCATCCGGCCATGTCAGAAGTGATATCATCACTTCTGAAAAAGAACGCCATAGAGAGGGTTCTCAACCCCAATTCTCGGGGTTTCTACAGCCGTCTTTTCCTCGTTCCGAAGAAAGACGGACGGTGGAGGCCGGTAATAGATTTGTCAGCGTTAAATCTATTGATACCGGTCGAGAAGTTCAAAATGGAATCGACCCGCTCCATCCGAATAGCTATTCGGGAAGGCGACTGGGCGGTCTCGCTGGACCTCACAGACGCCTATTACCACATTCCGATCGCTTCCTCGTCGAGGAAGTACCTTCGTTTTGTGGTAAATGGGGAAGTTTACCAATTCAGGGCACTTCCCTTCGGCCTCAAGTCCGCTCCTCGAGTCTTTACGAAGATAATCAATGCTGTGGGAGCCTTTCTTCGCATGAAAGGACCCCAGCTTCTTCAGTACTTTGACGATTGGCTACTCCACAGAACAGATCGTTTACTTCTCATTTACGATCTGTCTCTAGCCTGGCGGACCATTCTGCGTTTGGGTCTAATACCCAACACGCAGAAGTCGGAATTAGTTCCGTCAAGGAGGTTCACGTTCGTGGGTATGACGTTTCTCACCGACTTAGCGGTAATTCCAGTACCTACGGACAGAGTCGATTCTCTTATCCGGAAGATCGAGCTCACACTGGAGCGGACTACGGTAACAGCCCGCTCCATGCTGTCACTTCTGGGTTCCCTGAGTGCAGCAGCCGACCTAGTCAGTCTAGGCAGGCTTCACATGCGACCCCTTCAGTATCTTTTTCTGTCCCGGTGGCGTCCTTCTGTGGACTCACTGGAACAGGAGATAGCACTGACGGATTTCTTCAAGTCACACCTTCGGTGGTGGCTGGATCCGTTAATCTATCCACAAGGGGTGCCCTTGCTCACACCACCTCCGGATCTGTACCTCTTTACAGATGCCAGTGCTGCGGGTTGGGGAGCTCATTTAGAGCCACAGGGCTTTACAGCCCAGGGCATGTGGACAGCGGAGGAACGTTGTTTGCACATAAACAACTTAGAGTTGAAGGCAGTCCTGCTAGCCCTCAATCAGTTCTCTGCCTCCGTTGCGAACAGAACTGTTTTATTGTCGACTGACAATACTACTGTTGTGTCCTACATTCGCAGGCAAGGAGGAACGCACTCCCATCTTCTCTTTCTAGAGACTTGGAAGTTACTCCTTTGGTGCCAGGCGACGTCACTAGTACTGGTAGTGAAACACGTCCCCGGCCGTTTGAATGTCTTAGCAGACAGTCTGTCCCGCCAAAACAAAATTCTTCCGGCGGAGTGGACATTGAACCAGAGTGTAGTAAACTCGGTGTTCATGCGGATCGGGACACCCCTGGTGGATCTTTTCGCCACCAGAGTCAATCATCGGCTACCACTCTATGTGTCACCGATGTACGATCCTGCAGCGTGGGCAGTGGACGCACTGACCCTCGATTGGAACCGCCTGTTCGGGTACGCGTTTCCCCCGTTCATTCTAGTTCCAATCCTGCTTCAAAAGGTTCTTCGCTGTCAGGAGTGCAGAATACTTTTGATAGCACCGTTTTGGCCCCAGAGGTCGTGGTTCAACGACCTCCTGGCCTGCCTCTCGGCAGATCCAATACGTCTTCCGCTTCGAGAAGACGTACTGTTTCAGCAACCAGGTCGGCGTCTTCATCCCAACCTGGCAATGCTACATCTTCACGCTTGGACATTATCAAGCGTGCTATCCGAGAGAGAAGCTTTTCTCAGAAAGTTGCCTCTCGCATCGCAGAGTCGAGAAGACGATCCACTAGAATCGTCTATGATTCCAAGTGGAAAATCTTCTCAGATTGGTGTGGTGCAAGGTCGGTCAATCCGGAGTGTCCCTCTGTAACTCGAATTGCCGATTTCCTTCTTTTTCTTTTTGAAGAAAAACACCTAGCAGTTAGTACGGTAAAAGGTTACCGATCTATGTTATCGAATACGCTTAAGTTCAAAGGGGGAGAGAGCATTGGTTCTAATCCATTTCTCTCTGAACTTATGCGATCTTTCGAATTAGAGAAACCCGTTTTTAGGAGTTTAACTCCAAAATGGGATTTGTCTTGCGTCCTTTGGTCGCTTACAAGAGCGCCTTACGAGCCTCTTGAATCGACGTCTTTGAAGTTATTGACTTATAAAACCGTCTTTTTGTTAGCCTTCGCTACAGCTCGCCGTAGGAGCGAATTGCACGCTCTTTCTGTAGAGACGGGGCACATCAGATTCAATGAGTCTGATGGCTCTTTTACTCTACTGTGTCAACCAGGGTTTCTGGCTAAAAATCAGTTACCGTCGGTAATTCCGGAGCCGATTACAGTTCCTAGTCTATCTGCGAGCTGTGGTCCTTCGGATACCGACAGATCCCTTTGTCCTGTCAGAGCTCTTAAGTTTTATCTTAAGAGAGTTGAGGGGAATAGGGGTCGGAGAAAGAGGTTATTTCTCCCTCTCATAGGTCGTAACGATATATCGGCAGCATCTATTTCTCGCTGGATATCTAATACGATCAAGTTAGCGTACATAGGTTTATCGAGTCGAGATCTTTCCTTTCTGCGGATTCGGCCGCATGAAGTAAGAGCACTGTCCACTAGTTGGGCTTTCTCGAACAATATTCCCCTTGAAGAGATTCTTCGCGCGGCAACTTGGAAAACTCAGTCGACCTTTTCTTCGTTTTACTTACGTTCCATGTCTGGTCAGACAGAAAACTTGTACTCTCTGGGCCCCTTGGTGGCGTCTCAGCGAGTTGTCCGCTAAATATTACACCCAACATAACTTTGAAGTAAACACTGATTGTTCGTCATCAATCCAATCTTTTACTTCCGCTGTTGGGTTCAAGTACTTTGTAAATGAAATTAGAAAATAATACTACTACAAGGTGCTGCTACCTGGAAAGACAGTAAGTATTGGTCGAACCTCCCGTCCGATGCTTCAAAGTCATCAGGTATTAAATGACTGGTAATGTATTTTTGACATAAAAATGAAGTTTTTCAAGTAAAACATATTTTTATTAGAAAATACTTACCAGTCATTTATAGAGTCCCGCCTCCCATCCCCGCGTCGTCACCCAACACTTAATGTTGAAATAAAAGTGGCAAGATATCACGTGCTTTCCCGCTCTTACGGGCAACCGTGTATATCACATATACGTGAGGAATACGCAAGGCGAGTTCTTTTTCTGGATGAATTAAGGGTGTAGAGATTACCGGTATATATCAGGTATTAAATGACTGGTAAGTATTTTCTAATAAAAATATGTTTTACTTGAAAAACTTCATTTTGCTGACATAAAAGGGTCAACCGATTTATTTATATGGTGTTAAGCGTCACCAATAACTATTCTTCTATTTATCCTGACACTTAGAAGAAGTTGTCCGTAACGCTATAACACCTTCAAACCTGTATAGCCATTACTAGCTACCATTTTTAAAGTATTTTGGTACATGTATGATCCAATTGGCAACAAGCGAAAAGGGCCACACTTATGGCTGTTTTCTAGGTCGACATTGTATGTTAAGATATAGTTTAAACATATTTTATTGCCATATAAATAATACACAATGATATACAACATTCATTACGCATATGATAAAAGGGTTAGTTCTAACAAGTTAGATTCAGTCTGTCCCTTTTTGATGACATACATGATATAATTTCTTTGGATGTTAAGATAAAGCTAGAGCTGTAACAGTTTATATCCTTCCTCACATCACATCTGTAGCAGACGTCTTTGAAATCATCTAGACAAACAAAATGGAAAAATGACTGTATAATTATTAGTTCAAGTTTAAAACGTTGTTGAAAAAGGAGAATTGCCAATTATGAGCAATTTTGCCTATCGCCATATTTTCCAAAATCATCTGCTACAGATGCATCATAATTCGTCTGTATGTGGGAAAGGATTAACCCGTTCCCACATACAACAATTCTGCAGCAGACGACTTTCAAAACTTATTGACAAAAACGTGATAAATCTCAATAAATGAAAGTTTTACAATTAAAATGAGTTGAAAACATTGTGAAAGTCAACTGCTTCAGATTTGTTGAATGTGGGAAAGGGTTAAACTGGAACCTTCATTAGTCGCCGGGCAGAAGCCCGCGACTTCTATTTTTAATAGGTTTTCTGAAATCACATGGGAGGGGGGATTATTATTAGAAAGAAACACATTTAGATGTCTTGAACATATTACAATTGTGTTTGTTTAAAAACACTAAGTAATGACACATCTAAAATGAAATAAATATTCCGATGTTTTAGGTATTTTCAGTTTCTTTATTTGGACTCGCATTTATGTTTTTTTGTTTTATTTACGAAGACAAAACAGTCCCTATTAGCTAGACTGGTATACATTTATTTTACACTATATACTACATGTAATCAAAAGGCGATAACTACAAACCTTTACGTTGCAGTCTAATTTGTTTAGTTACGCGCACCTGCGTGACTCGCGAATACCAACTGCGTAGATCAATCTCCTTTGCAGAGAGCCGCTCTTTACACTCACTTACAAATAGTAAATTATAGGTGATTTAAAATGTTTATTTGGTTCGAAACAAATGAAGAATAGAACAAATCGAGATAAAACTGGTTTTAATGGAAAAATGACTTTAAACGAACACTCTCTGCCTATAAAGAGAGTTTCAAGAACGACACCTCTGCGAATAAGAAAGAATCGGGTCTTTCGTACAAAATTATTTCGTCCTTGACAATTTTAAATGTGTCATTTAATTCCCTAAAGGCATATTGCTTCCGATCTGCATATTGTTATGCATCATTGACACAAGGGCGCTCATCATAATATAATTTTAAAACATGAGTAGTTTGTTATTTTCATTATAAAAAAGGAAGGAAAGAATTAAAATAAATCAACATGTTGTAGGGCTAAGTTTATGTTCGAAATTAAGTTTAAATTATACAACAATTTCAATGAGATTTAACTGTTTAGTTGATATTATATTTCGAAGGTGGTCTAATTTATAAATATTGGACTACATTTCAACATTTGTTAAAGTATGATATAATTAGGATGCCAAACTAATATCATTTTGAGAAAAAGAGAAAACTCATGTCTTCAGCGATTTAACCCTTATCTCATTGTTTTAAAAGTAGATTGCTGCAAAGTTGTCCACTGTTGACTTTAAAAGAGGAAAGGTCAAATGACGTGCTATTGCATGCAAATCCTAAATTGTCTGTTTTGTGGTTTTATTGAAAAATAATAAAATTCAAATATTCTGACAAACATCTTGAAAAGTGTATGTGGAATTCACAAATCTTATAATTATTCCTTAATGAAAGCACTGTATACATACTAAGACTAATGATTGGCAAGATTACTCATTTCCATTACTGTTTATGGTCAATAATTAGTTGGTTGTGTGTATGGTCAACCTACTTTGGAATGGAGATTGATCATAAACAATGAAAGGCTTCAATTATCATTTACTTCGTTGACAAAACAATGCAAGTTATGATACATTTTCACTTGACCCCACCCCTGATGTTCCAATATGCCCCTCAGTTGATAACTGTTTATTCAACTACTATAATGTTAGTGTTATGCATAACTGCACTATGGATTTCCGGCGACATTGATGCGTTGCATCAACTTTCTCTTGTAGCTAGCTGATATAATCACTCTTTTAGATCAATGCCCATAATAGACTAAATTGTCATGGGGAACATTCTAACTACAGCTTCTGTTGGCTGTTTATCTGTTACCCTGACATACAACAAATCTGCGGCAGATAACTTTTGAAAAACACCTTGGCAAGAGGAATAATTTGAAAAACCACAATATGTGAAGGTACAGTTTTGTATTCAAGTTTAAAATGTTACGCATTATATTAGCTTTATCTACTTTTGTTACAATATTTTCAAAAGTCATCTACTGTAGATGCCTCAAAATGCATCTGCAACATGGAAAGGGTTAACCTTTAACCCTTTCCCTCGTACGACAATTCTGCAGCAGACGATTTTGAACATATTTTGTCAAAAAATAGAAAATCTCCATAATTGAATGGATAACCTATGACTAAAAGTGGAAAACATTGTGGCAAAAGGAGAAATTGCACGTTTTGTGCAATTTCTTCTTTTGTCACTATGTTTTCAAAATGCTGTCTGCTGCAGAGGCGTCCGAAAGCGTTTATATGAGGGAAAGGGTTAACATTTAAAGGTTACCCACATGCGGACTCCGTTTGATAAGCAGACGACATTTGAAAATATCTTGAACAGATTCCCCTTTTGTCACAATGTTTTGAAACTCCATTCCATAATATAGATTTTTCCATCATTTAGCCTAGATGTTTTCAAATTTGTCTGCTACAGAACTGTTTATGTTGGAATAAAGGTATATGGTATGTGGGTTGATCTGGTTCTCTAATGGTTATAAAATATCATTGACAGCTTGCTGATTACAATATATAAACCCTTTCCCTCATATAGACGCTTTCTGATGCCTCTGCAGTAGACAGCTTTTTGAAAACATAGTGAGAAGAGAAGACATTGCTCAAAACGAGCAATTTCTTCTTTTGCCACAATGTTTCCACTTTTGGTCATAGGTTATCCATTCAATTATAGAGATTTTCTATTTTTTGACAAAATATGTTCAAAGTCATCTGCTGCAGAATTGTCGTATGAGGGAAAGGGTTCAACTTATCTGTTTTCCTGAATTATGAAATTTATGGTTACTCATGAAAGTATTGTTAGATCATAAGCAATTCCTCCTTTTCCCACAATGATTGCTAAAAGTGATCTGATTCATAGACATCTGTATCAAGGATTAAATTACTGTACATCATGTCCCAAGATTTACCGAAGTAACACCGCAAATTTGCTGCAAATGACATTTAAATAATATCAAGACAGAAAAAAAATTGAAATTCTACACAAAAAAACCCAGAGTATAGTTAATCAAATACAGTTGAAAACATGACAAGATGAGAAATTGCTGCTAATTCTTTTTAAAAGTCTTCTATTGCACAATTACCTCAAATTGCATAGGGTTAAGTCTTTTCTCTAACAAATACCACCTTAGTGAGCGGGAGGTCACAGGTTTGATCCCCGGCGGGGGGCCATACCAAAGACTTTAAAACTGGTAGTAATGTTTGGGCTCAGAGTTGGAGTTAACATATTGAAAACATATTAGCAAAAATGTGAATTATCTCCATAAATGAGAGTTCAATCATTAAATAGAGTTGAAAACATTGTGGCAAAAGAGGAAATTAGTCATCATGAGCAATTTCTCTTTTTGCCACAATGTTTTCAAAAGTAGTCTGCTGCAAATGCATCGGAATGCGTCTGCAAGTGAGAAAGGGTTAAATAAAGACCCATGCATACACATTCAACCCACCCCCCACAATTCACAACACTAATGCTTTAGACAACATCTTTGAAACCACCCAGGTGAAAAAAGTTTCTTTATTGTTTTTGAACATTAGTTGAATATATATTTTATTTTGGGAAAAGTAGAAACTGCTCATAAATTCTCCAGCATTTCCACAATGTTTCCATAAATGAACTTGTTGCCGACATGTCAGAAATTTGTCTGTATTTGGGAAAGGATTATAGCTGTAAATAAGAAATGCAGTACTTAACCCTTTCCCACCAATAGACGCATTTTGACGCATCTGCAGCAGAAGACTTTTGAAAACACTGTACCAAGACAAAAAGAGAAATTGCTCAAAACAAGCAATTTCTCCTTTTGCCACAATGTTTTTGACTTTTTTCAGTAATTATACCTACAATTATATTTTTTAGTACACACTTGCAAAGTCATCTGCTGCAGATTTGCTGTATGTGGGAAAGGGTTAAATTGGCCCAGTTATTGGTCCTAGTTTAAACAAACCTTTGGATTAATTAAGCAGTTCTATGGATATTATTACCAAGAACATGAAATTTGATTATATTGGAGAAGAATTGAACAGGAAACAGGCAATTCAATTTATTGAATTATTGTATTAAAAATTTAAAATACAAAATGGGCTATAATTTCTTTACTTTGATATATGATTTGTGTAATATAGACAATTAAGTCTCTCAGAAGGAATTTCAATAGTATGATTTTAGGTTTTAATAATTGCTGGTAATTGTTTGTGGGGACACCGGAGTTACACGTTAGACTAGACTTAACATTTCAACTTCATTTATTGTTTGTTCTATTTTAATAGTTTAAGACGGAACAAATGGATAAGCTCTTAGAAAAAGGATTGTTAGAAAGCTAAAGTTTGATTTAAATTTATATGCAGCAGAAAATTACTTGAAAACTTTGTTACAAAAGGTGGAATTGCTCATTGAATTGTTTAACAAAATTCATCGATTAAACATGTACTTTCATTGCTTCCAGAACTGTATTATTTATCATTTCTATTGCGATGATGGGTTTAGAAAACATTCTGTCAAAAGAAGAAATTTCTCGTAATTATCATTTTATCTTCTACAACAGAGTAACATGCTTGGCTTATCAGCATATTGTTTACTTGTGTTTTCATTCATGAAGGTGTTAGTGGTGATAAAAAAGAGTTAATTTACCATGGAACTTTTGAAATGGAAATCAACTTACAATGTAGTTGTCTGTCCATCATGCCTTCACTTACTGACATATTGGAAGGTGACACATGTGTTCAAACACTCTAGTGTGTGTATAAACTCTTTCCCTCATACGACAATTCTGCAGCAGACGATGTTGAACATATTTTGTCAAAAAATAGTGGATATCCTACGACTAAAAGTGGAAAACATTGTGGCAAAAGGAGAAATTGCTCGTTTTGAGCACTTTTCTTTTGTCACTATGTTTTCAAAAAGCTGTCTGCTGCAGAGGCCTCAGAAAGCGTCTGTATGAGGGAAAGGGTTAAAATGAGTTCATCAGCACAAGTTTGATGTTAGAAGGGATAGAATTCTGTGTCAAAATTTGAATGGCAACTGAATATTGTATAAAATATACAATAAATCTTGAAAATTGATGGGACTTCCATTTGGCAAATATGTTTTGAATCATAAGTGATGACATGATTTATGACTTCAATCCATATCCGGGCAAATGATATAATCCCATGTGCGATAATTGAATTTTGCTTCCAGGAAATATAAGTTTTGTTCAGATATATTTTAACTTATATTTGTAATATAACTTAACATCAGACGAAAGTTAACAAATATTGTCTGTATCTTTTATAAATGTTTTTTTATTTATTTATTTTTTGTCCGTATAGATGATGGTCAAGGTGGAGTATCAACAGACCCCACTGGCGGTGACGATTACAACCTCAAGGTAACTTTTATTATTTGATTCAAGTGTAATCTTAACAGTTAGTTGAATAAAGTTCAACCTTTACTGTTTCATTAATTGATTGAAGTTCAGCCTGACTGTTTCATTTAATGATTCCAGTCCAAGGTCAGCAAACAATGTATAACCTTAACAGTGTTTCATTAATTGATTCAAGTTCAATCTTCAACTTTTACTCTTTTTGCCCTTCTTTTTTCTCACTTAAAGTTCAACTTTTGCAGATAACACTTGTGTTCCATGGAATGCTCTTATTACAATGGATATTCAATAATTTTAGCTCCACTGGCTTATGTCATGGTGAATTGTCCGTCGTGCATGCGTGCGTCGGTTAACTTTTTGCTTCAAACGACTTCTCCTCCCTAACCACTTGGCCAATTTGGATGAAACTTCATAGGAAGCATCCTCTCAATGTCCTCTCCTTAATTCCTTCAATTTTTTTGGATCCATGCAAAATTCTGGTTTCCATGGCAACCAAAACAAGAAAAAAAGGGTAAAATAAAAAAAAATTGTATAATTTTGTTCCTTTGGTGACCCTCTATCAGATTCCTTTAAGCCAAGTTGATTGGTTGAATAACATGGCCGCCAGGGGCGAGGCTATTTTGCCTTATATGGCTATAGTGAAAGCTTAAAAAATCTTCTCCGACGAAAGTGTCCGGCCGATTTTCAAATAATCTTGTAGAAATATTCCTAGGCTGACCCTCTATTAGATTCCTTCAAGCCATGTTTATGGGTTGAAAGCATTGGCCACAAGAGGGCGGGGCTGTTTGGAGATTTAGTTTTGCCTAATGGTCATGGAGCGGTACTGGCCATCTTGGGCCTCTTGTTTTTAATTATTATTGAACAGAAACCTTTAGACTGCTTCTTTGGCAGGCCGACACTTTATGGTAATTTCATTGTCAACTATCTGCCTGTCTGCCCTCAAACATTCCAGTTTTATTTCTATTTCAGGGTCGTAATTTATTTTTTGATGACAAAGTAACGCGTATAGATTTCATTTTGGCGTGGGAAGTTCCAGAGAAGCAAGATGAGAAGACGGAGAAAGCAAGAAAGTCCCGAGAATTGTTTGAAAAGAACTTGGAGGAGGAAGGGCTTATATTGGAACGGGATTTGGTAATATCTATATAAGTTTTCGCCTGTCACTTTCTGTCATGCAGACAGGTTTAAAAGCATTTTCAGCTGACGTTTTTTAACCCTTTCCCTCTTATAAACGCTTTCTGATGCCTCTGCAGCAGACAGCTTTTTAAAAAAAATATAGTGACAAAAGAAAAAATTGCTCAAAACGAGTAATTTCTCCTTTTGACACAATGTTTTCCACTTTTAGTCATAGGTTATCCAGCAGACAGCTTTTTAAAAAAAAACATAGTGACAAAAGAAAAAATTGCTCAAAACGAGTAATTTCTCCTTTTGACACAATGTTTTCCACTTTTAGTCATAGGTTATCCACTCAATTATAGAGATATTCTATTTTTTCACAAAATATGTTCAAAGTCGTCTGCTGCAGAATTGTCGTATTAGGGAAAGGGTTAAAACATTGTGGTGAAAGGGGAGATTGCCCATATTTCTATTTGTTTATACAGTAAAGTGGTCTGTTCAATAGATAGACAATATGAGCGGTCTCGTAAGAAAACCAACATTATGATCTCTGCGTAATGTATCGACCCAGATCAGTCTGCGCAGACTGATCTGGACTGACACATTTTGTCTCGGGGGGGGGGGGGGATAGAGGTACAAAGTAATGATTCCTGAAACAGAAAATCCACAGGAGGCAAAAAGTGTCTTTCCGGGTAAGCCTGTGCGGCATGCTTAGGCTGATAAGGGTCGATACTTAAGGCAGAGTCCACAATGTTGGTTTTCTCGCAGGCAGCTCATATGTAGCTATGCGTTTTTATCAGGGGATACTTAAACTACCTTGCTTTAGAGCTACTACATTTGTCTAGATGTTCTTTGTGTTGATGGGAAGACGTTGTTCCTATTGTATGTTTGTAAGTCAGTTATGAGAGTTATAGAGACATAAGTTTTCATCTCATTCCTTACAAATGTGCACATACACGTTTTTGAAAACTCCGTTGAAAAGAGAAAATGATCAAATGGAGCAATTTTCCCATTTTTCCACCATGTTTTTAACTCTTTTTGAAACCGATATTTCTTAATTTTCTCAGATACATAATACATAAGGAATATTTAACCTTTTCCCACATACAACAATTCTGCAGCAGACGAACTTGAAAGTATCTAGGCAAACATACAGAAAAGCTCAATAAATGTAGGTATAAATACTGAAATAAGTTGAGCAATTTCTTCTTTTGCTGCAGTGTTTTCAAAAGCTGTCTGCTCCAGAGGTGTTAGAAAGCATCTATATGTGGGGAAGACAGTAGCAGTATGTCAAACTGTACTGTACTACGAAGCGTGTGGGAAAATTGATTTCTTGCTATAACACAATTAATAAATTATATAAAATATATGAATGGTGTGTGAATGATGTCCCACCCCACATTTTGAATGAAGTGAAATCATATTTCAATGATATCAAACCATATTTCACTGACGTCCAATTACCATTTTGGGTACCATATTGGATTTGTAGGAAGTTTTATTTGTGCATGACAATATGCATGTACTTGCGCGTGAAAATGTGCAGGTATATGATGAAATGATATATTATATGTAAACAAATAAAATACTCTTGTTATTGTTATTTGGTAATTGTTCTGATATTCCAGGATGATGATGAAGTCCATTATTGTAAAGTGCATGCACAATGGGAGGTCTTGACCAGATATGCTGAGATCTTGAAGATGAAATTGCCCATGAAAGAAGTGAGTTCACTTTCCTTTAGTAGAGATGTGGAATAAGGGAGTTAATTTGATATTAGACAAGTTAAGAGGAAAAGCAGAGTTCTGTTCTCTTTTAAATCATTTCCCTGATAGCCTATTGTTAGAGTTTGTCTGCTTTAACCCTTTCCCTCATATAGACGCTACCTGACACCTTTGCATCAGGCGACTTTTGAAAACAATATGGCAAAAGGAGAAATTGCTCATAATGAGCAATTTTCTCCTTTTGCAACAATGTTTTCAACTCTTTTTAAACATATGAGTAGGTGAACTGATCGCCGTGATATGAAAAAACGGCGTTGTACTCCAATCAATCGATTTTATCCATATTTTTGCCAAGATGATTGCAAAGTTGTCTCTTGTAGATTTGTTGTATGTGAGATAGGGTTCAGTCTTTTGCAATTATTATGCAGCATTTTGACACCACGGCCACAGATGACTTTTGAAAACAATTTGCAAGAAAAACAAAATTTTCCTTTTTTTTTTGACTAGATGTGTCTGTCTGCTGCAGATAAAAATCTTTTTGTCCAAAAGAACTGAGCTGTCACCTATGTTGCGTGTCCATCATCACTTATGCATTGTCTGTCATATTAATTAATTTCTTTAAGCAAAATCTCCTTAAAGTCCATTGAAGCCAAACTTCACAGGAATAATCCTTTCTTGGACCTCTTAAAAATGTGTTCAAAGAATTAAATTCAACTTTGATTGCTCTGCCAAAACTTTAAAAATCTTTTTGTCAAAAAGTACTGGCCCATTTTTGAAAATAATTCTTCAAATTGTTCCTTTGGTGACCCTCTACCACGTTTGTTTAAATAATTCTGACTCTTTGAAAAAGATGGCCACCAGGGGGCAGGGCTCATTTTCATTACATGGTATGTAATATATTCTTTAAAAATCTTTTTGTCCGAAATTACTGGTCTGATTTGAAAAAAAATTGGCACAAATGATCCATGGATGACCCTCTACCAAGTTTGTCCAACTTGTTCTTATCCAATGAAAAACATGGCCACCATGAGATAGTATATAGCAACTCTCTTGTTTTTGTTTTAGACTCTAGTGGCTCAGAAGATTCAAAAGAAGTACTCAAAATGGGAGGTAAGTTGACAGTTGTATGGACCATCGTTTGATGTCACTATGTAAAGTCATTCATCTCACTACTAAATTTTGTACTTTGCAACTTTATTTTTGGGGCACCTCATGGGCACCTCATGGGCATCTCATGTATACAAATTAGTATAGAAAGCAATATTTACTTCATGCTTTTGTTGCATTTATTTTTATATATTGTAAATGTGACAGTGTTTCTCATTAGGGCAATTTATTTACAACAATTTTCTATTTCTTTTGTGCCATGCTCTAAGAAAAGCGACCATAGGACATTTGTATAGACTCCTATCAACCAGAGTATCTATACAGTTAGATCTGGATCTACACTGTTCTCTTAACCTTTTCCAGTAGACGGCTTTGTAAACATAGTGACAAAAACCTGAAAAATCTCTATAAAAGATAACTTAATTGTTAAATAAAGTTGAAAACATTGTGGTTAAAGGAGAAATTTCTCATTATGAGCAATTTCACCTTTGGTCACAATGTTTTCAAAAATCGTCTGCTGCTATTGTGTCAGAATGCGTCTGCAGGTGAGAAGGGTTCATGGTCATAGAAGGTTTGAAGAAACTTTTTTATAGCCATAATCCATTTGGATCAAATTGAATGGATACATAGGTAGATTTCATTTTGCTATCTATACTCGTCAAGATTATGCTAAGGATGTTTTTTTCCAGTGTTGAAAACATTTTGGCAAAAAGAGAACTTGTTCATTCCGGTGGGAAATGGTTAAAGAAGACTTTTGAAGTATTACGAAACAAGGAAATAGGATATTTTGTTTCCTGTTTAGTTCACCTGACCTGAAGGCTCAAGGTGATCTATTCCGATCACTCTCTGTCTTCGTCCGTCGTTTACTTTTAGCTTTAAACAACCCGGCCGGGTAGCTCAATTGGTAGCGTATCTGACTCGTGATCTGGAGGTCACAGGCTCGATACCCGGTTGCGGCGACATTCTTTCGGGCGATGTTTTCCATTGCCTCTCACCTCTGATCTATGTGAGAAAGTAGTCAGTGGCTCCGAAAGAATGTTGTGTAAGTACTGGTGTGGGAAAGCTAGGAAAACAAGGGTAGGTGCACTGACCGCCGTGATATGACCAAAGCTGTTGAAAGCGGCGTTAAACTCCAAACAAACAAACAAAACAAAAAAGCTTTAAACAGCATTTTCTCCTAAACCACTTGACCAATTTCAACCAAACTTCACTTGAATGATTCTTTAGTGCTACTCTTTCAAACTTGTTCAAAGATTTAAATTCTATGAAGAACTTTGGTTGCTGCTGTATCAGAAATATACTATAACTCAGGTGATCGATTTAGGGCCATCTTGGCCCTCTTGTTTATCCATGTTTTTTCCGACTTAAAGGTTCTGGTTAACTAAACTACTTTTACCCAACCTTGTTTCTCTCTAATCAGATAAGTTATGATAACTTTGTGGGATAAATGACTAAACATCAAAAACTTCTTTTACATACCTGGTACTTACATTCATTTTGGGAAATATTCACATTCATTGATTCTTCATAACTGCTATCCTGATTATGATCTTTTAAGAGTTGCCTTTAGAAACACAAACTTTAAAAACATATACTTGGTGAAAACTCACATAATTTTATTCTTGCTTTTGCTCACTATGTATTCTTGGGGCATATAAATTATATGTTATTTTAAATTATACGTAATAATGTATGTGTAGCAGATATTATTATTTGCTTTGCTTTCATGATATGCATATTTAAATCCATGTGTTTAACCTTTTACCTGATCAAAATATTTTTACACATCTATAACCAAAGGATTAAGGAAGCAAAAAAATATATCTAGCCATTGGTTATAGCCTTTTGCCACATACAACTAATCTGCAGCAGACAACTTTGAAATTGTCTCAGCGAAAATATATAAATGAAAGTGTAGTTATTGAAAAAAGTTGAAAACATTGGCACAAATGGTAAAACTGCTCATCAAAAGACATGTGTGGCAGAATGAATGTCCTAATGCATCTTAAGGTTTGAAAGGGTTAACCCTTGCCCTCATATAGATGCTTTCTGACCCCTCTTCAGCAGATGGCTTTTTGAAAACAAAGTGACAAAAGAAGAAATTGCTCAAAACAAGCAATTTCTCCTTTTGTCACCATGTTTTCAAGTCTATTCAAGTATTGTTCTTTCTTTTAAAGGGATTTTTCTGTGCTTTTGCCTAGATGTTTTCAAAGTCGCCTGCTGCAGTTTTGTTGTATGTGGGAAAGGGTTAATTTGTCAATTTTTGTGTGTGTATAATTTCTATGTGTTTGTGTATGAATGTTTACAGACTACAATGGATATGGTGAGTAGAGTGAAAAAAACTGCAACAATTATCTCCCTTTACTGATAGAATTCTCTTCCCTCACACTACACTAAAAAAAAGGTTGGAATGAAAATTTGAAAACATTTTTGAAAAAGTCCAACTTCATTAGGTTAAATATTTAAATATATGTTTAAGCTTTGTTTGAAAATTATCTCTTACAGTTCTGTTTAAAATAACTGAAATTTGATAAGTCAAAAGTCATTTGTGAGAGAAAAGGTGAAACTATTTAGAATGTTGGATGGAATATCTTGTAATCGATGATAATGTTACTTACAGCATTTTTGACGTGTATAATAATAACTTTAATAATAACAGTTATGATTTAGTAAACATTTATTTCTATGTGTAATTTCTGTTTTGCTCTATGCCATTGGGGATGAATCTATTTTAAAAGAGATGCTTTCCTGAAACTGTTTCCTATTTGCAGACATATTTAACTCTTTCCCTGATATAGACACTTTTAGACGCCTCGGCAGCAGACAGCTTTTTGAAAACATAGTGACAAAAGAAGAAATTGCACAGAACGTGCAATTTCTCCTTTTGACACAATGTTTTCCACTTTTTGTCATAGGTTATCCATTCAATTATTGGAGATTTTCTATGTTTTGACAAAATACGTTCAAAGTCGTCTGCTGCAGAATTGTCGTATGAGGGAAAGGGATAAAAACATCTGCACCAGATTACTTTTGAAGACATTGTGGCAAAAGAAGAAATTTCTAATAGTGAGCAATTTCTCGTTTTGCAACAATCTTTATCACTTTATTCAATAATTATTCTTTCAAATCAACCCTTTCCCTCATACGACAATTCTGCTGCAGACAGCTTTGAACATATTTTATCAAAAAATAGAAAATCTCTATAATTGAATGGATAACCTAAACATAACTAAAAGTGGAAAACATTCTGGCAAAAGGAGAAATTGCTCGTTTTGAGCAATTTCTTCTTTTGTCACTATGTTTTCAAAAAGCTGTCTGCTGCAGAGGCGTCAGAAAGCATCTATGTGAGGAAAAGGGTTAAGAGAGTTCCATAGTTCTCTGCTATTGTATGTAATTATATAATGAGCAAGGCAACAAGAAAGAATTTTGGAGGTTTTGGAATTTATGGCAATTTTAATAAGATTGCAGACATTTGCTGTCTTTTTGTAGTCATAACCGTCCTCCAAAGACTTTCTTAAAACCAGAAGAACTAGATAGCAAACCAAGTAGACCCTGATTAAACTGCATATAGGCAAATGTTGATCTTGGCCTTCACTAGATGTTAATCCATAGGTTGACTCAAATAATGAAGAACTTTGACCAATGCTGTTGAGCAAAATGGATGCACACAAAATCATCTTCCTGTTGTTTAAAATATTTAGTATGAAAATATGTATCAGGCTAGGTTGTTGCAGTTCTTGTTGTTTGGCCTTTCATACTCAGACCCTTTCCCATATGCAGACACATTTTGACACATCAGCAAAACACGATTTTTTTGAAAGCATTATGGGAAAATGAGAAATTGCTGATAATGAGCGAATTCTCCTTTCCCAGTAATGCTTTCTAGTCTTTTTGAAAATTGATAGTTTATTTATAGCGATTTTCCATATGTCTCCCAGAATGTTTTAAAAAGTTGTTTGCTGCCAATTTATTGTATGTGAGAATGGGTTAAGATGATCCAAGTTTCTGAATCTTTTGCTACAGAGTTTGTTCATTTGTCACAAATTCCACCCAACTCCTCTCTGCATTATGAAATCGCACTCTCCTGTATAAAAGCAGTAGTCTGCTAGTTATTTGGCTAGTTATACAATGATATAAAAAACACACATAATAAAAATGAAGCAGCATGCTTATAGATCTGCATTCTGATCTCGACTTAAATTGTCCCTGAACAATAAGCAAAGAACTGACATATCGTAAATAACATATTCTAAGGATACTGCCCAATCCTTCAAATATGTTACTTAAACCAAACAATATTATGAATGCCCGCTCATGTACCAAGCAATTTACATGTCCTCTGCTGCAAAGGCGATGTTTTTTTAGAGAAAGTGTCAAGTTGTAGTTATGTTCAACCTTTTCCCACATATAAATTCTTCCTGACTATCTTTGAAAGTATTGTTACAAAAGGAGAAATTATTCAAGTTCAAGCAATTTCTCCTTTTGCCACAATTTTTTCAATTTGTTTCGGTAATTATACCTTCATTTATAGAGATTTTCGTTTTTTTTTGTCTAAATGTTTCCGAAGTTGTCTGCTGCTGATTTATTGTATGTGGGAAAGGGGAGTTAAACAGACCATAATATTATATATTCATCATGTGAAAGTTAAATGTACATGCTTAGGGGAAGGGTCCTGCATTGCTTTAGTGTTTACTTAGTTCATACTTCAGCTGTTACCTAGGCTAGAGTGTTCAAAGATTTTTTAATATTTTTTTACAATATTTGATAGCTTTTGCTGCAGTGTTTTTAACACTTTTTTGGACCATTTTGTACAATTTTCACCTTTACATTGAACTTTTATGAAGTTTTTATGCGACCGTTTCTTAAAAACGGTACGTATTATGGTATGGTCATGTCCCTCCCTCCGTTCCTCCGTCCGTCCGTTCGGGTTTTTTGCACTTTTTTCTTACATACTTTGAGCTATTGAGCTGAAATTTTGTATAAGGCTTTGTAGTGATTTGTCAAGTTCATATTTCCTGGGATTTCGTCAATTTTTGAATGAGTTATGCCCCTTTTTGGACTTAGAATATTTGTTTTCCGCACTTTTTTTCTACATGCTTTGATGTATTGAGCTTAAATTATGTATATGGCTTTGTTATCAAGAGTCACAGATCAAGTTTACATTTCCTTGAATTTCGTCAATTTTTTTAATGAGTTATGCCCCTTTTTGGACTTAGAATATTGGTTTTCCGCACTTTTTTCCTACATACTTTGAGCTATTGACCTGAAATTTTGTATATGGCTTTGTAATCATGTGTCACAGATCAAGTCCACATTTCCTCGGATTTCGTCAATTTTTGAATGAGTTATGCCCCTTTTTGGACTTAGAATATTTGTCAATTTCTGCATGAGTTATGCATTTTTCATAGTTTCCCATTATTCTTTAACAACTTATTCCTGAACGACTTTATTAACTTTTTACAAACAAACAAAACAAAGAGGAAACTTACAAAGAAGCTCCCGACGGGCGTATTATGTACCGTTTGCGGTACTCTTGTTAGATCACCTGAGCTGAAGGCTCAAGGTCATGTATTTGGATCACTCTTTCTCTCTCTGTCGTTATCTTTAAGTTTCAAACAACATCTTCTCCGAAACCACTCTGCCGATTTTGACCAAACTGATTAGGAATGTACCCTTAATATTGATCTTCTTTCAAATTTGTTTAATGAATTGAATTCTATGTAGAACTTTTGTTGTTACAGCTTCAGAAAGGGGGAAAATGACATATCTTTTAAATTGATCTCTGAAACTGCCCGTCTGATTTAAAGATAGTTTAGCAGAAATGTTCCTTACGTGACCCTTTACAAAATATGTCTACGCCATTTTGGTTGGTTGAGAAACATGGCTTCAAGGCAACATCAATAGGAGTAAAATGACAAAAAATTTGGTAGATATGTTCCTTTGGTGACGCTCTACAAAAATTGTCATATTGATTGGTTGAAAAACATGGTTGACAGGGGTTTGGGTTTGCTACACTTGTTATTTTTCCTGTCAATTTGCTTACTATCCCCTCGGCTAACAAAGTTTGCGATTGGGGATATAGTAACAGGACTGTCCGTTTGTTTGTTCGTTCATTCGTCCGTCGCAACCTTGTGACCACTCTACACTGAACATCCTTCGACCGATCTTAACCAAACTGGGTATACAGTTAGTATATGGCAAGGTCTATTTTCAAGGTCATAGGTTAAGGTCAAGGTCAAAGTCAAAATTGGACTTTGAATACCGAGGGGATGCATCCGCTTTGCGGTGCCCTTGTTACTTTTAATTTTCCACAGCTAGCTTAGAATTCCTTATTATAAATGCCCCCTTCTGGTTTGCTGTTTTGTTTACAGGATTTACTCTTTGCAGTTACACATTTGCCAGTTGTCATAACTCTTTGCCCTCTTGTTAAATGTATCAATGTTAATGTACCCTTTTCCCCATGCAGACATATTTTGCCACATTTGCAGCAGATGAATTGTTTTGAAACATTGTGGCAAAAAGAAAAATTGCTCAGGATGAACAACTTCTTCCATGTTCTAACTTTACTAAATTATTTTACTTTCATTTATGTAGATTTTTCATATTTTGCAATTATAAAAATAAGTAGTCTGCTGTAGTTTTGTTGTATATGGGAGTGGCTTAAACATCAAAACAATACCAAAGTATGGTCAATGGAATAAGAACAATGTATGGAAATGTATATACGGTGTTGCTATTTTAATTAATATAAAATGTAGCTTGTTTATGATGAGCATGTGTGAGGTGAATGCATCAATATAGATGTATATAATATTAATCCTGTCCCACTTAATTAACCCTTTCCCCTATGTTGACGCTTTCTGACGCCTCTGCGGCAGACAACTTTTGAAAACGTTGTGACAAAAGAAGAAATTGCTCAAAACGAGCAAATTCTTCGTTTGCGACAATGTTTTCAACTCTATTCAATTATTTTTTTTTTTCATTTATAGAAAGTGCCAATACTTTTGCTTACATGTTTTCAATGTCGTCTGATGCAGACTTTCCTTATGTGGAAAGGGTTTAAAATGCACGTATTGAATCATTCGCGGCAGACAAGTTTTGTTAACATTTTGGCAAAATGAGCATTTTATCCTTTTGCCAAAATGTTTGAATTACAGTATTTTCATTTATAGAGATAATCCTTATCTTGGTCTTGAAGTAATCAAAGTCGTCTGCTGCATATTTATTGTATGTGAAAAAGGGTAACTGTTACTAACTTGTCTTAACCCTTTCCCTCATACCACAATTCTGCAGCAGACGACTTTGAACATATTTTGGCAAAAAGTAGTAAATCTCAATAATTGAATGGATAACCTATGACTAAAAGTGGAAAACATTGTGGCAAAAGGAGAAATTGCTTGTTTTGAGCAATTTCTTCTTTTGACACTATGTTTTCAAAAAGCCGTCTGCTGCAGAGGCGTCAGAAAGCATCTTTATGAGGGAAAGGGTTAATTTATTTGACTTTATAATCTGCTCTGTCCAAATTACCAGCTGCTCATGATTTCCCAGCGGTTCGTCTTTAATAAAATAATGAAGGAAAAGAAGAAATTGCTCAAAACAGGGAATCTCTTCTCTTTCCAGCATGTTTTAACAGTCTTGTCACAAATTTGGACATTAATCATTGCAATTTCAGAAATATGAATTATCTAGAAATTGTTATGAGGAAAATGATTTAATTTAACCCTTTCCCTCATATAGATGCTTTCTGACGCCTCTGCAGTAGACGGCTTTTTGAAAACATAGTGTCAAAAGAAGAAATTGCTCAAAACGAGCAATTTCTCCTTTCGCAACAATGTTTTCCATTTTTAGTCATAGGTGGGTTATCCATTCAATTATAGAGATTTTCTATTTTTTGACAAAATATGTTCAAAGTTGTCTGCTGCAGAATTGTCATATGAGGGAAAGGGTTAAAATATTCAAGCAATATATTTATGCCTGGTCCAGGGAAGATGAGCAAATACGTGTATGAGTTCGAGCAAGGTACCGATGATAAGTGTTCAGACCAAGGGCAGCAGGACTTGCATGTCATGTCATGAAAGGGTTAACAAGAACATTTGTAATATCGGCTGCCCTAATTATGCCTTTCATTTGATGTTACCAAATTTGTTATATCTCTGCAGTATTTTTTTTAAGATTTCTCATGAAGTTTTTCCTTTTCTGTCATAAAATCAACTTTTTTCATTAGCCTTAGACTGTCTACCATTTTACGCATACCATGCAAGAATAATAATATATTAACAGTTTGATTTCTGAATACCGTAGTTTCATTATTATGTGAAATACAGATGCAATTTTCCCTTATTACTGTGTGAAATTACTGTACCTTGAAAAGAAATGTATTATATGTCGGTAATTAATTTCCCACTTGATGTATCAGTCGCAGATGACTTGAAAACATTGTAGCAAAAGTTTTTGTCACAATGTTTTAAACTCGATTCAGTTAATTAACCCTTTCCCACATGCAGACGCGTTTTGACACAATAGCAGCAGATGACTTTTGAAAACATTGTGGCCAAAGGTGAAATTGCTCATGATAAGCAATTTCTCCTTTGACCACAATGTTTTCAATTTTATTTAACATTTAAGTTATATTTTATGGAGATTTTTCAGGTTTTTGTCATTCTATTTTCAAAGTTGTCTGCTGCAGATTTGTTGTATGTGGGAAAGGGTTAAACTTTTATTTACAGAGATTTTTACATATTTTTGTGTAGATGATTTTCAATGGTGTCTGGTGCAGATTAACTGAAAGTGCAAAAAGGCTTAAACAAAATATCTTTGTTTTCTTTTCTATCTTGCATCATACAGAATCTTCTTTTAAAGAACAAGGAAGACCTCACAATATGTGAGAAGTTACTGGTATCACTGGTGTGTTATTGTTTAAAAGTTAAAAGAAAGTTTGATGTTTCATGTTGCCATTTATTGCTCGTCTTGTCTTATTTGTCTCTGTTATTCTTAGCCCTTTCCAAATTACAGACGCTTTTCGACGCCTCTGCAGCCAAACACTTTTGAAAACAGTGTGACAGAAGGAGATATTGCTCAAAAAGCAATTTCTTCTTGTGCCACAATCTTTTCAACTTTTTTCAGTAATTATAAATTCAATTATAGAAAATTTCAATGTTTTTGTCTAGATATTTACAAAGTTGTGTGCTGCAGAATTGTTGTATGTGGGAAAGGGTTAATTTGCTTTCAACCAGCGGTTTTGCAAAGCACATTGGAATGCTGCTACACTGGAATGTTTCGCCCTGCTCCAAAAGGATCCCTTCAACCCCTTTTTCAACATCGTTTATGCATGTTGATGCCTCTGCATCTGAGACAGCTTTTGAAAAATGGTTGCAGAAGGAGAGATTGATTTTAACTCAATTCAAAAATTATATTTATATCCTTTTGGAGATTTTCCAAATATTGGGCTAAACGTATTCAAGTCGTACGCTGCCGATTTGTAACTGTGACTTTTGTAGAGAGCATGAGTAGGAGCATGTGATCTGTGCCACAAGAAGACCAACATTGTGGACTGTGCGTAATGTATCGACCCATATCAGCCTGTGCAGTCCGCATAGATTAATCCGGGTCGACACATTCCGTCTCAGGTGGATAGAGGTATAAAGTAATGATTCTTGAAACAGAAAATCCACAGAAGGCAAACAGTGAACCTGTGCAACATGCTTAGGCTGATCCGGGTCGATGCTTTACGAGTCCACAATGTTGGTTTTCTCGTGGAATGGTTCATGTTTGTCATAACCGCATCTTGATGCATGGATATGTGAATGGGCTGAATGTGTCTTCAAATGTCAGTTTAGTGTGATATCAAGCAAGCATCTACAGTTCAGTTTTTACTATACACCACAAGACAGGAAAACATTAGCCTTCTGAGGTGATGAAACTTATATAATCCTTTCCCACATTCAACAAATTTGCAGCAGACGACTCTGAAAACATTTAGTTAAAAAATAATATTATTGAAATTCTATAAAAAGGAAAGAATAATTATTGAACACATTGTGGCAAATGGATAAATTACTTATTATGAGCAATTTCTCCATTTGCCACAATGATTTTTTAAAGTTGTCTGCTGCGAAGGCGTGAGAAAGCGTCTGTATGCGGGAAAGGGAAAATTTACTTTTAGTCTTGTCAATTCTCCAGAGGCTTCTGTAATGCTTCTATGACTAAATTGGGGACAGACAGATTCTGATCAGAATCCAAGCCTGAGCTGGATCTTTCCTATTGGCAGATCCCAGAAAGTTGCTTAGCATGTGAAGTGGCCCCTTTACGTGAAGGAAGGAAATACTTAGGTTGTATTCAGCTGGTCTTTATGTTTTATTTATAAAGAAACAATGTAGAATATGTGGTAATGTCTGATTTCACATTTATTTCCAACTCTATGGACCTAATAGTATACTAAAAGTTTATACCCTTTTTTCCCTTGTTTAATCCTTTAATTACACATTACTCTTATGTTATCCTTGGTTTACAGTGCATACAGATGACTATGTTAGCCTTGGTTTACCTTGCATACATATTAGTGTTTGTTATGCTTGGTTTACCTTGAATACAGATTAGTGTATGTTATCCTTGGTTTACCTTGAATACAGATTGGTGTATATTATCCTTGCATACACATGACTATATTATCCTAGGTGTACCTTGCATAAACATTACTCTATGTTATCCTTGGTTTACCTGACATACACATTACTCTATGTTATTCTTGGTTAAGCTTGCATACATATTAGTGTAAGTTATCCTTAGTTTACCTTGCCTACAGATGACTATGTTAGCCTTGGTTTACCTTACATACAGATTAGTGTTTGTTTCTCCTTGGTTTACCTTGTATACAGTTTATTGTATGTCATCGTTGGTGTACCTTGCATGCAATGACTGTATATTATCCTTGGTTAACCTGGCATACACATTTCTCTATGTTAGCCTTGGGTTACCTTACATACAGATTAGTGTATGTTATCCTTGGTTTACCTTTCATACAGATAACTATGTTATCCTTGGTTTACCTTGCTAGCATATTAGTTTGTTATCCTTGGTGTACCTTGCATACATATTAGTGTATGTTATCCTTGGTTTACCTTGCATACATGAGTGTATGTTATCCTTGGTTTACCTTGCATACAAATGACTGTATAGTATCCTTGGTTTACCTGGCATACACATTACTCTTTGTTATTCTTGGTTTACCTTGCATACATATGACTGTATAGTATCCTTGGTTTACCTGGCATACACATTACTCTTATGCTATCCTTGGTTTACCTGATATACAGATTAGTATATGTTATCCTTGGTGTATCTTGCATACACATTACTCTATGTTATCGTTGGTTTACCTGGCATACACATTACTCTATGTTAGCCTTGGTTTACCTTGCATACATATTATTGTATGTTATCCTTGGTGTACCTTGCATACAGATGATTATGTTATCCTTGGTTTACCTTGCATACAGATGACTATGTTATCCTTGGTTTACCTTGCATACAGTTTAGTGTTTGTTATCCTTGGTTTATCTTGCATACAGATGACTATGTTATCCTTTGCATACATATTAGCGTATGTTATCCTTGTACATGTACTTGTATGACTGTATTTTGTCCTTGGTTTACCTGGCTTACACATTACTCTATGTTATCCTTGGTTTACCTTGCATACATATTAGTGTATGTTATCCTTGGTTTACATTGCATTCAGATTAGTGTGTGTAATCCTTGGTTTACCTTGCATAGTATACTTGGTTTACCTGGCATTCACATTACTTTTATATTATCCTTGGTTAACTTTGCATACGTATGAGTGTATTTTATCCTTGGTTTACTTGGCATATACATTACTTTGCATACAGTTTTGTGTTTGTTATCCTCGAATTACCTTGCATACAGACTTATGTTATCCTTGTTTTACATTGCATACCTATTAGTGTATGTTATTCTTGGTTTACCTTGCATACACATGACTGTATTTTATCCTTGGTTTACCTTGCATACACATTACTCGTTATCCTTGGTTTACCTTGCATACACATGACTGTATATTATCCTTGGTTTTCATATCATACAGTACTGTATGATTTCCTTGATTACTTTTGCATACTTGACACTGTATGCTTTCCTTAGACATTTATCTCGCACCCGCACCCCTTTGATGACTCTTTCTATTTAGGGAATGAATCCACCTACTACAAGTAGTTGCTCATTAAATCTTTTAAGTCTGTGTTAACTTTGTAGAATAGTTTTCTAAGTGTCTTTAAGAATAGTCAGAATAGCTCCATTACTTGGCATTTAAGGATGTAGGAATAACATTATAACTAAGAGTACCAGTCCTGTCCTTGGATCAGTTTATTGTAGAATTAGTAAATTATATTAGATAACACTTTTCCACATACAACAAATATGTAGTTGACAATTTTGTGAATATCTTGGCAAATGTTCAGAAAAAAATCCATAGACTAAGATTAAGTTATTGTATAGATTTTAAACATTATCGCAAAAGAAGAAATTGCTCATCATGAGTAATTTCTCATTTTACCTCCATGTTTTCAACAGACGCCTGATGTATGCGCGTCAAAATGCATCTGTAAGTGGGAAAAGGTTAAAAACAAAATGAAGTCTGTAGAATACATTTGAAACATAGGAATAGACTTTAAACCAATACCTTTTATTTTACCTTTAGATTGTGCAACTTGCATAACATGTGATTTAACCCTAAGTCTTTCTCAGAACTATAGTGAAAATACACCTTTGCTCTTCTATTAACCCTTTCCCACATACAGCAAATCTGCAGCAGACACCTCTGAAAACATATTGGCATAAAATGTGAAATATCTCAAAAAAATAGAGTTTAATCATTAAAAAGAGTTGAAAGCATTGTGGCAAAATGGGAAATTGCTCCTTTTGCCACAATGTTTTCAAAAGTCGTCTGCTGCAAAAAGTTATCGGAATGTGTCTGCAAGTGGGGTATGGTTAACCTTTGTATCACCTCTTTACCATTGTAATAGAATTGACTTCTTGCATTTTGTGGCTTGTTTATAATAATTATACCATTTCATGGTATTTTTCTATTACCTTTTATAAAGAGACTCAAACTAAGTTCAATCTTAAAACTATTTATTTTACGTAGATTGTGATGCAATTTCTTACAACTGATATTAATGACTCTTGAAGTTCCTTGATACTAAAGCCTTTCTGGTTTTGAGTGTGGAAGGTCCCAAATATTTACCTCATTTCTTACTTAGTTTTCTACCTGGAAAATATACACAAATATTTATATCTTCACTTTAATTATGAATTCAACCTCTCCCACAAGCAGACACATCTGCAGCAGATGACATTTGAAAACATTGTTGCAAAAGGAGGAATTGCTCATTCTGTGCAATTTCTCCTTTTGTCACAATATTTTTTTATCTCAATTTAATAATTAATCTCTCTTTTGTGAAGAATGTTCACATTTTGCAAGAAACTTTGAAAGTCATCTGCTGAAGGTTTCTTTAACCCTTTCCCTCATATAGACGCTTTCTGACGCCTCTGCAGCAGACAGCTTTTTGAAAACATACTGACAAAAGAAGACATTGCACAAAACGTGCAATGTCTCCTTTTGCCACAATGTTTTCCACATTTAGTCATAGGTTATCCATTCAATTATAGAGATTTTCTATTTCTTGACAAAATATGTTCAAAGTCGTCTGCTGCAGAATTGTCGTATGAGGGAAAGGGTTAATGTTGGAATGGGTTGAGGGCCATACTTGATATTTTTTATTGTTGTATACACCGTCAACCATGATTTAAGAATGAGCAATTGCATGACACAAAGCCCTTTCCCACATATAACAAATCTGCAGGAGACGAATTTGAAAACATCTTGACAATAACACAAAAATGTCCATAAATGTAGGAATAATTACTGAAAAGAGTTGAAAACATTGTGGCAAAAGAAGAAGTTGCTCGTTCTGAGCAATTTCTACATTTATCACAATGTTTTCAAAGGTCGTCTGCTGCATAGGCGTCAGAAAGCGTCTATAAAGGGATAGCAAGTTATTTGATTTGGAGGATGACTCAGAAATTGATTCTTAGATACTGGGATAACAATGGTTATTATTATGATGACCAATAAGAGTGTACATAAAGTTTATGTATGATGTCATGTCATTTCTAGAACCCCGTAAAAGCAGTGAGTACCACCTTATGGAACTCGGTCAAAAGAATAGTGGACACGGTGAAGAGTCCATTCCTACTCGACAGGAAGCTGATGCCCAAAATACGCAAACAGCCCACACTGGTCTACACCAGGGATAGGGAGTATTTGTAAGTACATGTATACGGTTATCACAAATAGTTTCTGGTTGAGGATAATCCCCTCCCAACATACATGTTTAACCCTTTCCCACATATGACAAATCTGCAGCAGACAACTTTGAAAA
Source organism: Serripes groenlandicus (assembly GCA_031761405.1). Lineage (NCBI taxonomy): Eukaryota > Metazoa > Mollusca > Bivalvia > Cardiida > Cardiidae > Serripes > Serripes groenlandicus. The sequence continues at coordinate 31,701,244 of JASEVX010000005.1, forward strand.
TGTCTGCTAAAAAATATGGATAATTCTCAATAAATGTAGGCATAATTATTGAACAAAGTTAGAAAACATTGTGGCAGAAGGAGAAATTGCTCGTTTTGAGCAATTTCTCATTTTGTCACAATGTTTTCAAAAATCGTCTGCTGCAGATGCATCAAAATGCGTCTACACGTGGGAAAGGGTTAACAAAATCCCACGTAAAGACGCTTCCTGAAGCCTTCTGCAGCAGACGCTTCTTGAAAATAATGTGACAAAAAGAGAAATTGCGCAAAAAGGAGCAATTTCACCATTAGCCCCAATGTTTTCAACTCGATTCAATAATTACACATTGTTTGATAGGGATTTCCCGCATTTATGCAAATATGTTATCAAAGTCGTCTGCTGCAGATTGTTGTATGTTGGAAAGGGTTAAGAAGTCTGCGGCAGATGATTTTGAAAATAGCAAAAATATGAACAAATTATTATCTAATAAGAGTTGAAAACAATGTGGCAAATAGGGTATTCGCTATTTAATTTTTCCATTTACCACAAAGTTTTTCAAAAGTCACCTAAGACAAACATCAAACTTCATCTGCAAGTGGGAAAAAGTTATATAGGATTCATATCTATCGTGTCTACTTCCTTATTTGTTTACTTATTATGGCATTTTAATTGTCTTCTCATTTGAAAGTTTTTTGTAAATATTTATCAAAAGTCATCTGTAGTTAAGGTAAATATAAATTTGGACAAAAAGCAAAATTAATTGCTGTAAAAAAATCGTTGTCATAAATGTTTTTTAAAATCACTTTTCCACAACATTCTTCATTATGAGAGAAATGATCAAACAAAGTCTGTCAAATGTAACCCTTTACCACATACATCTAACAAATCTGCAGCAGACGACTGAAATCAATTTGACTAAAAATTTGGAAAATCTCTGTAAATGAAAATGTAATAATCGGAAAGAGTTGAAAACATTGTGGAAAAGGAGAAATTGCTCATCATGAGCAATTTCTCCTTTTGTCACTATGTTTTCAAAAGTCGTCAGCTGTAGAAGTGTAAAAATATGTCTGTATGTTGGAAAGGGTTAAAAGAGCCATTGCTCTTTTGTTTGCAGGTTTGATATCCCAGCGCAGAAAGAGTTGTTTTTCAGCAATGCGGAGAGAAGCAGGATTGTTGACTTTATATTGAGAAGAAAACCCTTCGGAGAGGACAAGGCTGAAGCTTATACATTTGGTAAGTCTTTTGAAGAGTTCATCTGCTATGAGTGTTTTCATCTGCATGGGTTACATCTGGTCAAGCCCCAGTTGCTTAGTCGGTAATGACGTGGGCTGTCAATCCAGGGGTTGTGAGATGAACCCCAACTCTGCCAACATTCTTTCTGACGTTTGATAAAAGTCAAAGCGACAAGCGTCATTGGTCTTCCATCAAACGACTAACAGTCTATGTAGAAAAGCAGCTATTTGCTTGTTAGGACTTTTTTGTGGATTACTGGTAATAGAAACCCAGGAAACACATGGGTTGTTGAACTTGCCACTGGGATATGGCTGAAGAATTGTTGAAAACAGTGTTAAACTCCAATCAATGAAAGAGGGTAACATCTGAGGAAGAAATTGTAAAATATCTGGATAATTGTAAACATGATTGTGTAACAAGATTGAAAACATTGTGGCAAAAGGAGAAGTTATCAAATATTGTCTTTATCAAGGAAAGCTTTGAGAATGAACACTGAAACAGTCACAACTATGGAAAGGAAGACACCATAGATTTTTATTTCGAGTATTGCACCACCTTACTCTGTGTCATGGGTCATTGTGACTTAAGGCAATTCGTCTCCTTCCAATGGGCTACCACCAATGGGCTAATGTCTATGTGGAAAAGCAGCCAGTTGCTTGGGAAGATTGTTGTGTGGAGTACTGGTGTGAGAAAACCAGGAAATGCATGAGTAGGTGAACTGGCCGCCGTGATATAACTGAGAAATTGTTAAAAACGAGCAATTTCTCCTTTTGCCAAAATGTTTTCAACTTTTTTCAGTAATTATACCTACAATTATAGAGATTTTCCATATGTTTGAGTAGACATTTTCAAAGTTGTCTGCTTCAGATTGGCTGTATGTTGGAAAGGGTTAACCCTTTCCCTCATATAGACGCTTTCTGACACAGCTTTTTGAATACATAGTGACAGAAGAAGAAATTGCACAAAACGTGCAATTTCTCCTTTTGCCACAATGTTTTCCACTTTTTGTCATAGGTTATCAATTCAATTATGGAGATTTTCTATGTTTTGACAAAATACGTTGAAAGTCGTCTGCTGCGGAATTGTCGTATGAGGGAAAGGGTTAAAAAACATATGCAAAAGTATTTTATTAACTCTTTCAGCGTCAATGACGTATTGAGGTTTTTGTAAACAGTACCGATTCTGGTGATTCAGCTCGTAATGCAGCATTGTTTGCATTCTAGTTTTCAAAATTTTCAAAAACTCTTTTATTTCATGAAAAAATGGAGTCACCTGATTTTGATCATGGAAGAAAGAGTCTACTTTAGAGACTTTGGTTATAAAAGAAAGAGTTAAGAGCTGTATGTTAGTTAACCCTTTCCCTCATACGACAATTCTGCAGCAGACAACTTTGAACATATTTTAACAAAAAAATGGAAATATCTTTAATTGAATGGATAACCTGTGATTAAAAGTGGAAAACAATGTGGCAAAAGGAGAAATTGCTCGTTTTGAGCAATTTCTTCTTTTGTCACTATGTTTTCAAAAAGCCGTCTGCTGCAGAGGCGTCAGAAAGTGTCTATATGAGGAAAAGGGTTAAATAAGTGTTTCATAAAACCTTGTTATATCCCGATAATCAAATACGCCTGAGTTGAGCATTATAAGCACTGCGACAAACCAACCTTTGTGTAATTAGTACATTTAGTATTAGTGGAAAAAGACTTGCCTGCACCTCCATGCTACCGGATGCTAAGTTTCTATGACTAATTAGTGAACAGTACATTTTTATTAGCGTCTGTGCCGTACGCGGTGCTCTTGTTTATTTTTTAATGCTAAGCTCTTTTCCACATAAGACAATTCTGCAGCAGACAACTTTTAAAACATCCACGCAAATTACATCTGCACTTGGGAAGGTGTTAAGTTGGGGTCGAAAATCGGTATTAATTAAAAGTTGGATTATTTATGTAATTCTATCTTTGAATTATCTAAGCATAGTAATTCTAGACCATGACTTCCATTGGATGGTTTTGAAGATTTAAAGAGTCTTAGATGTGATATTAGGTATAGGATTTTAATTAAAATAGTTTGTTATTATGACGGAATTTGAACATAATATGTTAACCCCTTTCCACATTCAACAAATCTGCAGCAGACGTCTATGTTGAAGTATAGAAAACATCTTTATTATTAACCCTTTCCCTCATACGACAATTGTGCAGCAGACGACTTTGAACATATTTTGTAAAAAAATAGAAAATCTCTATAATTAAATGGATAACCCATGACTAAAAGTTGAAAACATTGTGGCAAAAGGAGAAATTGCTCGTTTTGAGCAATTTCTTCTTTTGTCACTATGTTTTCGAAAAGACGTCTGCTGCAGAGGCGTCAGAAAGCGTCTATATGAGGGAAAGGGTTAAATGATTGTAATAATTACATACAGAACAACATGATCATCATTACAAAGTTAAAGGTAACGCAATGTTTGGCTTGTCACTTTGATCTTTTCCCACTTACAACAAATTTACGACACAAGATACAATGTTGAAAACATTATGACAAAAGGAGAAATTGCTCTTTATTTCTCCTTTTACCACAATATTTTCCAAAGTTGTCTGCTAGATGTGTCCAAAAGCAGTTGTGAAAGGGTTAACCATTTCTGTACACTAATGTCTTCGTCACTGTTTTTACCTCCTTTTTAGAGTGGAAAAAGACCCACATCAAATTAACCGTTTCCCACCTGCAGACGCATTTTGATGCAGTAGCAGCAGACAACTTTTGAAAACATTGTGGCCAAAGGTGAAATTGCTCATGAGCAATTTCTGCTTTGGCCACAATGTTGACAACTTCATGTAACAACTAAGCTATCTTTTATGGAGATTTTTTCAGGTTTTTGTCATTATGTTTTTCAAAGTTGTCTGCTGCAGATTTGTTGTATGTGGGAAAGGGTCCAATGGTTCCTTTTCTGGAAATGTTACACACTCTCTATTGTACAAGTGCTTTTGTTACAGAGAAATGTGAAAACATTTGGTATACTGCTGAAGAATGTAGTGAAATTGAATTTTAAAAAAAGTACGAAAAAGAACCATTGTATCATTTTGAGATGTGACTACTTTATCAATGTGACACTGGCACTACTTTAACCCTTTCCCTCATACGACAATTCTGCAGGAGACAACTTTGAACATATTTTATCAAAAAATAGAATATCTCTATAATTGATTGGATAACCTATGACTAAAAGTGGAAAACTTTGTGGCAAATGGAGAAATTGCTCGTTTTGAGTAATTTCTTCTTTTGTCACTATGTTTTCAAACAGCCATCTGCTGCAGAGGCGTCAGAAAGCGTCTATATGAGGAAAGGGTTAAACTGTGCAAGACATTAGTACAAGTTACACATTTGAATTTTTTTGTAACGGATAATACATATAATTGCCTGATATGAGACTTTTGAATTTTTCTCTCGTTTCTTAAAATGCAAAGAAAATATCAAAAGACTGAAAAATGGAATACAATAATTTTAAAGTTTCAAATTCATTGGCAATCAGCATAAAAAGGTATCTGTTTCAGAGAAAGGATAGGATGAATGGTTATCCCTTTCCCTCATACGACAATTCTGCAGCAGACGACTTTGAACATATGTCAAAAAATAGAAAATCTCTATAATTGAATGGATATATATAACCTATAACTAAAAGTGGAAAACATTGTGGCAAAAGGAGAAATTGCTCGTTTTAAGCAATTTCTTCTTTTGTCACTATGTTTTCAAAACTGTCTGCTGTAGACGCGTCTGAAAGTGTCTGTATGAGGGAAAGGGTTAAATGAAATGTTGAGAGCTAAATGTAGTTAGAATGGCTTTATTTGTTGTTTTGAAATTGTGGAGGGTGGATTTTGTTGCACTTTTTTACGACTGGGATAGAGGAATAAAGACTGTGCACATGATGGAAGCAGTATTTTTTTTTTATTTATTGGGGTTTTACGCCACTTTCAACATTATTTCAGTTATATCACGGCGACAGTTCACTTATTCATGATCCCTGGGTAAAACAAACCAGTACTAGGCTAGAAAATATGCCTTCCCCAAGGGCACTCCTACATGATCGTCGTGGGTTAAAGCAGTAAAACATTAATGTAAAATTTAGTCCTTTCCCATTTACAACAAATCCGCAGCAGACGACATTGGAAACTTGTGGACAAAATATAGAAAATCCCTATAAATGAGGGTATATTAACTGAAAAAAGTTGTAAACGTTTTGGCAAAAGAAGAAATTGCTTGTTTTGAGCAATCTCTTCTTTTGTCACAATGTTTTCAAAAGTCGTTTGCTGCAGAGGCATCGGAACGCGTCTAGGTATATGCAGGAAAGAGTTAACCAAAATGACGAATTTTGGGTAAATATCAAAAAAGGAATTTGAATTTGGATGGATAAACTTTTTGCATACAATGTACTCTGCTTTTACACCTTTTCCAACAATTTAACAGCACACTACTTTTGAAAAGGTTGTTGCAAAAGAAATGTTTCTCCTTATGACACAATGTTTTCAACTCTATTCCATAATTTTGTTAAGCCTATAAATGAGGGTATATTAACTGAAAAAAGTTGTAAACGTTTTGGCAAAAGAAGAAATTGCTTGTTTTGAGCAATCTCTTCTTTTGTCACAATGTTTTCAAAAGTCGTTTGCTGCAGAGGCATCGGAACGCGTCTAGGTATATGCAGGAAAGAGTTAACCAAAATGACGAATTTTGGGTAAATATCAAAAAAGGAATTTGAATTTGGATGGATAAACTTTTTGCATACAATGTACTCTGCTTTTACACCTTTTCCAACAATTTAACAGCACACTACTTTTGAAAAGGTTGTTGCAAAAGAAATGTTTCTCCTTATGACACAATGTTTTCAACTCTATTCCATAATTTTGTTAAGGTTTATAAAGGTTGTCCATATTTTTGCCAAAGTGTTTTTAAAATTGTCTGCTGCAGATTTTTGTTTGTGGGAATTACTGGACACTTATTTGAAGTATATTGTTTTGATAATTATTCCAAATAGAGCCATCTATCCTTTTCAAACAATAATTTCAACAATTTTCTTCTATTAAGGTGTAAACCCCTTCCCTCTTATGACAATTCTGCAGCAGACGACTTTGAACATATTTTGTCAAAAAATAGGTTATTGAATGGATAACCTATGACTAAAAGTGGAAAACATTGTGGCAAAAGGCGAATGTTTTCAAAAAGCCGTCTGCTGCAGTGGCATTAGAAAAGCGTCTATATGAGGGAAAGGGTTAATATGTTGCTTAAATTACCTGACCTACCGGTATGTGATCACAGGTTTTGATTTAGTTGCTGCTTTTTTTGTCATGGTTTGGTTTAGATTTTATTTTCATCATGAATCATACTAACCTTTGCTTTTTAATCTTTTCCCACTTGCAGATGCATTTTGACGCATCTACAGCAGACGACTTTTTGAAAACATTGGTCAAATGTTAAAATGCTCATAATTAGTAATTTCCCCTTTCGGCACATAATGTTTTCAACTCTATCCAACATTTATATTTTTATTCATGTAGATTTTTCCTATATCCGTCTGTATGTCTTCAAGGTCGTCTGTTGGATAATTGTTGTATGTGGGAAAGGGTTAACTGAATTTTACCGAATTCAGACAACCTTGGAAGCCTTTGCAGGAGATGATTTTGAAATACATTACTGGAAGCAATTTCTCATTAATTTAACCCTTTCCCTCATACGACAATTCTGCAGCAGACGACTTTGGACATATTTTGTCAAAACATAGAAAATCTCTATAATTGAATGGATAACCTATGACTAAAAGTGGAAAACATTGTGGCAAGAGGAGAAATTGCACGTTTTGTGCAATTTCTTCTTTTGTCACTATGTTTTCAAAACGCCGTCTGCTGCAGAGGTTTCAGAAAGCGTCTATATGATGGAAAGGGTTAAACCCCAAGTCTTTAAAATTATACATGTACTTTCAATTGTCTACATGATACAACTTCTTCCTTAGATGTTTTCTAAGCAGACAACTCTATATTAAATTTTACATCCTGTTGATTTAACCCTTTCCCTAAACGATTTCCAAAGTCGTCTGCTGCCAATGCATCAAAATGTGTCTTAAAGTCACAAAGAGTTAACCCTCTCCCTCATATAGACACTTTCTGACGTCTCTGAAGCAGACGGCTTTTTGAAAACATACTTACAAAAGAAGAAATTGTTCAAAACAAGCCATTTCTCCTTTTGCAACAATGTTTTCCACTTTTAGTCATAGGTTATCCATTCAATTACAGAGATTTTCTATTTCTTAACAAAATATGTTCAAAGTCGTCTGCTGCAGAATTGTCGTATGAGGGAAAGGGTTAACATAGGATGTTGTGTGTCTGTGTGTAACAATTTATGTGCTTTTAGTATCCCTTAACCCAAACATTCCTACATCTTTAACCCTTTCCCTCATACGACAATTCTGCAGCAGAAGACTGAACGTATTTTGTCAAAAAATAGAAAATCTCCATAATCAAATGGATAACCTATAACAAAAAGTGGAAAACATTGTGGCAAAAGGAGAAATTGCAAGTTTTGTGCAATTTCTTCTTTTGTCACTATGTTTTCAAAAATCCGTCTGCTGCAGAGGCGTCCGAAAGCGTATATATGAGGGAAAGGGTTAACAGGTTAATTGTTGATCATTTAACCCTTTCCCGCTTGTAGACTCATTCTGACGCATCCAAGCAATTTCTCCTTTAGCCACAATAACTTCAACCCTCTTCCATAAATAAACTTTCATTTATATAGAATTTCCATATGGTCAGATGGTCAGATGTTTCAAAGATGTTCAAAGAATTGAATTTCATCAAAAACAGGTTGTCATGGCAATGTAATCAAAGTACTTTAAAAAATATTCTTGTCCAAAAAACTGGCCCAATTTGAAACTAGTTTTGCACAAATGTTCCTTGGTTGACCCTCTACCAAGAATTTTCAAATTATTCTGATCCATCCAAAAACAAGGCCACCAGTTAGCAGGGCTCGTTTTCCTTTTACCTGTATGTATAGATGACCCTCTCTACCAGGGATTTTCAAATTATTTTGAATCATCTGACAAACAAGGCTAACAGCTAACGGGGCTCGTTTTCTTTTTACTGTATGTATAGAGACAAAACTATTCTATTAAATCAGATGAGCTAAAAAGGACCTTGTTCATGTTCAGTATTGAGACTTATTAGGAGGTATTGTGTGGGGTATTTGAAAAGACCAAAAGAAATTGCCATTTCGACGCGTCAGTTGCTTGGATTTTATGTTTTATTTTATAGGTATAAAGAAGATGCTGTCAGACAATTACTACTCAGCCGCATATCCATTACACGAGGTAAATTATTGTTTTGTATATTATTTATGATGGGTATATATTTTTTTTACACACAGTTCTTAAAACATCATTATGTGTCCAGATGAAAGAACAAAATCCTCAAAATTCATGTAAGTTTCATGGACACACCTTGTGTTATATAACAAATTGCATTTAAAGAAAAACAAAAAATATACATAAATGCAAATTTAAAGTCTTTAGCCCTGTCCCTCATATAGCTAGCAGGGGGGGTAGGTAGGCTATACAGAGTGTGTACGCAATTTTTCTAGGGGGAATTTTTTTCGCCTCTATATCGTCTGTGGTGACTTCTGGGAGCATTTCAGTAGCAAAATATGACTGATCTTGATGGTATATTAAACGTATTTTCTAGGAAATTTTGAGATAGTAAAATGTGTTTTCATTTGTCATTTTTTGTCAAATCTATCAAGTCAGATCGGTTGTTTTATACTTACGCCTACCATGTGTCAAGTTTTTTTTGCAAATTTGAACTTTTTAAAATTTGAGCACTGGAGATAATTTGTACGCAGCTGCGTATTTTGCATACAGTCAGCTAGGTGCCTGGCTAGCTGCATCTGCAACGGACAACTTTTGAAAACATTTTGGCAAACTCTTTTCAATAATAAAATGATCATGTTCAGAAAGTGTCCATGTTTTGCCTGGATATTTTCAACAGTCATCTGCTACAGATTAATTGTATGTGTAAAATGATAAAAACGTTTTTTCTGTTTTATGTTTATTCAGTGCCATGTTTGTTTACTCAAAAATATAGAAACTAACATTCAAAGATGAGTCACTACACTTACAGCCAAGACCCGGTAGCTCAGTTGGTAGCGACGCGGGTTGTGAGTTTGAACCCTAGCTTGGCCAACATTCTTTCCGACGTTTGACAAAAGTCACTGTGACAAGCGTCATTCGTCTTTCACCAATGGGCTAACAGCCTATGTGGAAAAGCAGCCAGTTGCTTGTAGAGTATGTTGTGTGGGTTACTGGTGTGAGAAAACCAGGAAACATATGAGTAGGTGAACTGGCAGCCATGATATGACTGAAGAATTGTTGAAAACGGCATTAAAACCCAATCAATCAATCAACAGTACACTTACACTGTACCGCTGAGCCGCGGTAGCTCAGATGGTAGCGACGCGGGCTGTCAATCCAGGGTTGTGAGTTTGAATACCAGCTCGGCCAACATTCTTTCCGACGTCTGACAAAAGTCACTGTGACATGCAACCTTCTTCTTTCACCAATGGGCTGTTTAACAATCTATGTGGAAAAGCAGCCAGTTGCTTGGAGAGTATGTTGTGTGGTGTACCGGTGTGGGAAAACCACGAAACATATGAGTAGGTGAACTGGCCGCCGTGATATGAGTACACTTACACTTTACAATATACTATTCATGTGTATACTATTCTGAATAGTATTTTTGTTTCCCATCATTGGCGTAATGCTGCAGCCCTCCATCATCATCATTTAACCCTTTCTCACATACAACAAATCTGCAGCAGAAGACTTTGAACATATTTTGTCAACAAATAAAAACATCTCTATAATTGAATGGACAACCTTTTATGACTAAAAGTGGAAAACATTGTGATAAAATGAGAAATTGCTCTTCTTTTGTCACTGTTTTCAAAGAGTCGTCTGCTGCAGAAGAGTCACAAATTACTGAATTATGTCATGTTTCAGGGTCATTGGAAAGCTGGTACTGCAGAAAATTCACGGAAAGTTCTCTATGATAACTGGGGTTATTGGAAAAAATTCTTCAAGGAACAACCAGTTGAATACCTTAGGTAAGAACAATAAGTCAGCTGTCTTTAACCCCCCCCCCTTTCCCTCATGTAGACGCTTTCTGACGCCTCTGCAGCAGACGGCTTTTTGAAAACATAATGACAAAAGAAGAAATTGCTCAAAACAAGCAATTTCTCCTTTTGCCACAATGTTCTCCACTTTTAGTCATAGGTTATCCATTCAATTATAGAGATTTTATATTTTTTGACAAAATAAGTTCAAGGACGTCTGCTGCAGAATTGTTGTATGAGGGTTGTATGAGGGAAAGGGTTAACACGTTCCCAGATGCAAAAACATTTCGATGCATCTGCAGCAGATGACAATTTAAACAACATTGTTACAAAAGGAGAAATTGCTCATTATTTTCCATTTTCTGACAAAATATGTTCAAAGTCATCTGCTGCAAAATTGTCCTTTGAGGGAAAGGGTTAAGACATCAATCATGTTATTGATGAAAATTTGAAAACCTAAGTCATTTTACAACATGGAAAAAAGTATTGTAAATGAATTAATGTTTTTCACATCTGACATGAATCTTTTATAGAAATCTTCTTTGAAAAACCTTGAGAATGAGCACTTAAAATCTTGAAAAAATTAATGTTAGTTTGTTTACTTTAACTATTGTGGGTGAAATATTGCCTTGTAAATGCTGTCACATTAATTTTGTTTATTCTAGGAAATATTATGAATCAAAAGATATATGTCACACTTGTATTTCAAGAAATATTATAGATCAAAGATATGTCACACTTTTGTATTTCAGGAACTATTATGGATCAAAGATATGTCACACTTGTGTATTTCAGGAACTATTATGGATCAAAGATATGTCACACTTGTGTATTTCAGGAACTATTATGGATCAAAGATATGTCACACTTGTGTATTTCAGGAACTATTATGGATCAAAGATTGCCTTGTACTTTACCTGGCTGGGATTCTACACACAGATGTTGGTGCCGCCGTCCATTATAGGCTTTTTCATCTTTGTTTATGGCACTGTCTACATGAAGGATAGCTATCCAAGGTGGTTTTTTTTTTATCATCTATAACTCTTTCCCTGATACAGACAACATATGATGCATTTAAAGCAGACAACTTTTGAAAACTTTGTGGCAGAAGGAGAAATTTCTCATTTTACCACAATGTTTTCAAATCTATTCAATAATTTAACTTTCATTTATAAAGATTTTTCATATTTTCTGCTAGATGACTTAAATGTTTTCTGCTGCGTTTTCCCTAAAATTGTGGGTATTATATAATGGGAGTGTTGTCTGTTTGCGTGTGCATCTAGTCTGTTATGTATCCTGGCTATTTATTAGCAACTTCTAGCTGAAATTCAATGAACTTTTACGGAAAGTTTACGACATCTTTGTATCTCACAACCCAAACATAGTGTCCATTGTGCAATTATCAAAGAGTTTATCTCCAATATGTCACTTTCATTCTCCATTTCAGCAAAGAGATTTGCAACGTTTCTTCTTCAAATATTACGATGTGTCCATTGTGTGACTATCAGTGCCCCTACTGGAAACTCAGTGATGCCTGTAACGATTCCCAATATTCACGGATGTTCGACAATAATGGGACTGTGTTCTTTGCCATTTTCATGTCCTTATGGAGTAAGCTGATAGTTTGTTTTTATCATATGATATTTTAAAACTTTAACACTATTTGATGCATCTGCAGTAGATGAAATTTAAAAATAAATGTGGCATAAGGAGAAATTGCGAATGCCACAAAGTTTTCAAGGTCAAGGTCACAGTGACTATGATAAACCTGTCAAAAAGGCATTGTGGACGTTGATACTTTATAAAGAGTTTCAGAGAGATCTTGGAAGTGTTTGAGTTTACTGACCTAGGTCAAAGGTCAAGATCACAGTGACTATATAATATGTGTGTCTAAAACAATGTCATTGGTCTAGCACTTTCAATTGTGGACAGAATCCCTTCATACTTCATACAAAGGTTCAGTTTCAAGAAGTCTTGGATGGGTTTGCGTTTCACTGAAGTAGGTCAAAGGTCACAGAGACTATAACATGTCTGTACAAAATAACCCTACGTATTAATATTGTAGGCGATGCTCTTGTTTATTTATAAACATATAAATTTAACTATCTTGTATTCTTTAATGCGGACTGACTCTGTAGTATAATACATGTAGTTAAATAGAGTGTTTGTGTTTTGAGTGGGAAACCCAGTCTTCATCTCCGGTTTGGTCATACCAAAGACTTAAAAAGGGTTAGTAGTGGTCTCTCTCCTTGGCACTCAAAACTTTAGGGTAAGCATTTTATTTGATATGCCAGTGTCCAGAAAAGGTTTACAGAAGTACTGGTGATTTACCTGAGAAATGTTATATACTGATGAAATGTGTATAAAACTCCTAATCAAATTTCAAAATCCTTTACCCCTAGAAAATTGAATTTCGTTGTTCTTACAGGTACCCTGTTTCTGGAGTTTTGGAAGAGAAAAGAAGCTGTCCTTCAATATAAATGGGATCTTGTGGAGTTCGTTAAGGAAGAGGTATGTACTGTACATGTATTATTGTGTTGTCTGTCCATTTGTCTGTCTGTGTGCATCAAACTCTCACTTACCGACACAGAGCTCTAGATAAGAAGAGTATTTCACCCTACCAAATTCCATATTTGACCCTCAAACTCTTATGTTGAGGGTACTCAAAAGAATCATCTCGGTGAAATGAATCTTTTTGAGTTCCAATAACATACATATAATTGGGTTTAATCGAGTCATAAGGGACATACTGTTTGAAAGAGACTAGTTTACTTCCCAAGTCCTCTACTGTCTTACTGGGAGGTGACACAAATGTTCCTTCATACACCCTACTGCTTATAATTTCCTCCTTACTGACTGGTAGTCACAATTCTCTTCTTTAAGCCTTTCCCTCATGCTACAATTCTGCAGCAGATGACTTTGAACGTATTTTGTCAACAATAGAAAATATCTAATTGAATGGATAACCTATGACTTAAAGTGGAAAACATTGTGGCAAAAGAAGAAATTGCTCGTTTTGAGCAATGTCTTCTCTTCTCACTATGTTTTCAAAAAGCTGTCTGCTGCAGAGGCATCAGAAAGCGTCTATATGAGGGAAAGGGTTAACCTTCTTTAACCTTTTCCCACATACAACAAATCTGCAGCAGAAGATGAAAACACCAAATGGTGGAACAAGCTCTTAACCATTTCACACTTGCAGACGTATTTTGAAGCACCTGCAGCAGACGACTTTTGAAAACATTGAGGCAAATGGAGAAATAGCTAAAAAATAAATTGTCCGCTGCAGAGGCGTCCTATGAAGGAAAGGAAAAATATAATTTGATCTCTCTGTAAATCTATTTACTCCTTTTGTCACCATGTTTTCAAGTCCTATGAGGAAAAGAAAAATATAATTTGATCTCTCTGTAAATCTATTTACTCCTTTTGTCACCATGTTTTCAAGTCCTATGAGGAAAAGAAAAATATAATTTGATCTCTCTGTAAATCTACTTCCATGACAATCAACCAATAACCCTTTACCCCTTCCTTTCCAACTTGCAGATGCATTTGCAGCCGATAACTTTTAAAAACATTTAGAGCAATTTCTTCTATTGCCACAATGTTTCTAACTCATTTCAATATTTAAAATTAAAATATTCGAAATTTCATATTTTCAATATTTTAAGAATCGTCTGCTATAAATTCATCACATGCAGGAAGAAGTTAACACTTTCCCTCATATGGATGCTTTCTGACACCTCTGCAGCAGACAGCTTTTTGAAAACATAGTGACAAAAAAAGAAATTGCTCAAAACGAGCAATTTCTCCTTTTGCCACAATGTGTTCCACTTTTAGTCATAGCTTATTCATTCAATTGTAGAAATTTTCTTTTTTTTGACAAAATATGTTCAAAGTCGTCTGCTGCAAAAAATTTGTATAAGGGAAAGGGTTAACCCTTTCCTACATATTAACTCTTTCTGTTGCCTGTGCAGCAGACAAAATTCAAAATGAGCAATGTTTCCATTTGCCACAATGTTTTCAACTTTATTGAAGAATTAAACTTACAATTATATGGATTGTCCATGTTATTGCCTTGATCTTTTTCGAAGTCGTCTGCTGCAACTTTATTGTTTGTGTAAAAGGGTGTAGGTCAAGATCGGCCATCACATTATTCTGAGATCTAACTTAGTGTCCATGTTCCCCTACTACTGTATCAATATGTACATTTGTAACATTAAATTAAGTCTTTCCCTCATACAGATGCATTCTGATGCCTCTGCAGCAGACAACTTTTGAAAAAATTATGGCAAAAAGAGTTAATTGCTCATTTTTTCAACTGTATCAAAAATTGTTTTCTTTCGATATTAGAATGTTTCAATATTTTAACAATCTGTTTTCAAAATCGTCTGCTGCAGATTTGTTGTATGTGATAAAGGGTTAAAATATTATTGTGATTAGACCAATTGCAGGAATTCTGAGAGATTTAACGCTTTCCCTCATATAGACAGACGCCTCTGCAGCAGACGGCTTTTTTCAAAACAAGCAATTTCTCCTTTTGTCACCATGTTTTCAAGTCACCATGTTTTCAACTCTATTCAATTTTTGTACTTTCATTTAAAGGGAGTTTCCAAATTTTTTCAGGATTAGTTTTCAAAGTCGTCTGCTGCAGATTAGTGGTTTTAAGGGATTTTAAGAGTTAAATGTTTTTATCCTTTCAGGAACCACCGAGACCTGAGTATCTTGCCAAGCTAGCTAACTATCCCCTACAGAAAGTGAACCCCATAACAGGGATGAAAGAACCCCATTTACCTTTCTGGAGAAGACGGTTCCCGATATTTGTTTTGTCCTATGGAATCATGCTGTTCACCGTAAGTACTTCTCATGTTGAAGAAGCATTACTTTTTGGTATGGAAACGAAACTATATTGTGAGCATTTAATCCTAACAATGTTTTCAAATTTATTCTGTTGGGTGCGTACATTTCTCCAATCTTGAGAAAATGACACCCAAAATTTAACCCATTACTTCACATGACTTTTCAAAGGTCGTCTGCTTGACAATCATCAGAAAAACAATTTCACCAATCTAGAAAACTGAAAGATCTATATTGATAAGAGTTGAAAATATTGCAATAAAAGGCGAAATTGCTTGTTTTGAGCAATTTCACCTTTTATTGCAATGTTTTCAAAAGTCATCTGCAACAGCAGGCGTCGAGTGTCGTCTGTGTGCAGAAATGGGTTAATATGGATCAGGCTGGTCACTGTTAAAGGTCCAGAAAATATATATTATTGTCAAAGTTTTAAAAGCGTTGAAAAGTTTATCTTGAAATATTAGAATCATAATTCTGAGATTGAATTAGAGAATCTTTTCAACTCTATTCAATATTTAACCTTTCACTTATAGACATTTTCGATATTTTTGCCCAGATGATTTCAAAGTCGTCTGCTGCAGATTTGTTGTATTTGGGAAAGGGTTTATTATCACTTTCCCTGATACAGCAAACCTTCAGATACCTCAGATATTTCTCATTTTTCCACAGTGTTTTGTACTTTTTAGATCATCTAAGCACGAAGTGCGAAGTGAGCTTTTGGGATCATGCATCGTCTGTACGTCTGTCTGTTAGTAATTTCCTACATATGACTTCTCCTACTAAACCAATGGACTGATTTCAAAATAACTTCACAGGAATGTCTTTTAGGTGGTCCTCTTTTAAAGTTGTTCAAAGAATTTAATTTCAAGTAGAACTTTGATTGCTGCGACATCAGAAAAGGGGAAAATTACCAAAACTTTAAAAATCTTCTTGTACAAAAGTACCTGCCCGATTTAAAATAATTTGGCACAAATAATCCTTAGGTGACCCTCTACCAAGATTTTTGAAAATATTACAATCTGAGGAAAAACATGGCCGCCAGGGGGCGGGGCTTGTTTTCCTTATATGTAATATCTTCTTGTTCTAAATCACTGGCCCGATTTGAAAATAATTTGGCACAACTGTTCCTTGTGTGATCCTCTGCCAAGTTTGTTCAATTTATTCTGATCCGTTGAAAAACATGGCCACCAGGGTGGTTGTTTGTTTTCCTTATATGTACAGAGTAAAAACTTTGAAAACTATTGAAGTTCTATTAAATCAGGTGAGCGATAAAGAGCCATCATGGCCCTCTTGTTTCTCAAAAATAACCATCAAAATTTGAGATATAACGTACATATCTTAACTGCATTGTTTTCAAAGCAGATGAGTCTAAAACTACAATACGTGTATCAGGTAAGGGGTTAACTTTTTCCCACATACAACAAATCTGTAGCAGACGACTTTGCAAACATCAATGCAAAAATGTAGAAAATCTCCATAAATAACGGTAAAACCATCGAAAAGAATTGAAAAAATTGTAGCAAAAGGAGAAATTGCTCATCATGAGCAGTTTCTCCTTTTGCCACAATGTTTTCAAAAGTGGAAAAGGTTTAAATTACCACTTGCTTACCCTTACAGATGTGTCTTGCCATTGCTGGTGTGGTGGGTGTCATTGCCTATCGTGTGTCAACGCTCGCGGCTCTACAGTTGTTAGAAGGAGACCAGATAAAACCCAACACGACCATCGATGAAACGAAACATCTTCTTACCAAGAATGCAAGTATAATCACCACAATCACCGGGGCTTGTATAAACTTGACGATTATCATCTTATTAAATATGGTAAGCATCTTTCCTTTGTTTTTATATCCTGACAAACAAAGGCAATCCAAAAATGAACAAAAAAAGAAAAACCTGATCCATAACAATTGTCATTTTTAGGTGGGATTTCTAAAATGTTCACTACCTTTTCCTATCAGGTTGTCATTGGGGCTATTAATTACATTCAGTGATAGGTCTAGTTTAGCCACCAAGGTTGGCTTTGGAGCATAATTAACAGAGAATAGTTGCGTGTTTAGGTGTTATACAAGATAGTTTCACTGAGTGAATCCTTACAAATATTAATTTCACATTTAGCTACCAGGAAATTAAACTCCTTACAATTAAGAATGGAAGAAGATTTCATATTTACATAACAATAACAAATGTTCTGTTTATTTTATACTTTAACTCACTTAATATGGTGGATATAATACACTTGCCTTTCTCTGTAAGATTACACCTTGTTTTGCCTTCTTTAATCCCTTTCCCACATGCAACAAATCTGCATCAGACGACTTTAAAATGTCTACTAAAAATTTTTGGAAAATGTCTATTATTGTTGGTATAATTATTGAAAAAAAATAAAAACTTTGTGGCAAACGGAGAAATTGCTCATTTTGGGCAATTTCACCTTTTGACACAATGTTTTTATAAGTCGTCTGCTGCAGATTCATCAAAATATGTCTACAGTAGGGAAAGGGTTAAAGCAGAGAGCATATATTTTAAGAACAAAATAAAACTACGTCGCAAAACAGAAACAGATTTTGTTGATTTCTTTCAGATTTACGCGCGTGTGGTTGTTTGGCTGACGGATTTTGAATGTTTACGAACCCAGAGTGAATATGACGATAGTATCAACATTAAACTGTACACTCTACAGTTCGTTAACTACTACGCTTCTATTTTCTATATTGCTTTCTTCAAGGGAAGGTGGGTTGTGCTTCTATTGTGTTTTAACCTGTTCCCACATACAGCAAATTTGCAGCAGACGACTTTTTAAATTATGTAGGCCAAAAAATGGAAAATCTTTTTTGTTGGAACTTTATATACTGAATAGATTTGATAATAGTGGCAAAAGGAGAAATAGCTGATCAATTTTCCACTATGTTTTCAAAAGTCGTCTGCTGATGCGTTGAAATCTGTCTGTAAGTGGGAAAGGTAAGGATTAAATTACAAATGAATGCTTCAATGGTAATTATACCCCCTTCAAAGAAGAGGGGGTATATAGGAGTCACTGTGTCGGGCTGTCGGTCGGTCGGTCGGAAGCCATATTTGAAGCCATATTTTGTCCGCCTATTTCTTACAAACCACTGGGTGGAATTCAATAACATTTTAAATGAAGGTTCTATACCAAGAGGAGATGTTCATACCGTAAAGGTCTTACAATTGCATGTTATTTTACAGAGTTATGGCCCTTTACTTATTAAGTTATGGTGTAGGTCAAAGTGCTGTTTTGGGGGTATTTATCATCTTCAGTGATAGTTCTAGTTTGAAATGTTTTAGTAATTAGATGCTGCATTTTTCATATCAAGCTGGAGAACATATTAAGTTTGTTATGATAGGGGTTCAATGTCAATCTCGACTACCCGTATGTTTTATTCTTCCTAGGCAACCGGCTACCTTCTCCCATAGACTTCTAGGGGATTTATACATGTTACAACTGTATTTTCCGTATATCATGACAGCCAGTATACCTGCCCACACGCTTGAAAGCTTCAAGCCTTTCACAAATACAACAAATCTGCAGCAGATGACTTTGAAAATAGCCCAATAATAATATGGAAAATCTCCCTTAATGAAGACATACGTATTGAATAGAGTTGAAAACATTGTGTCAAAAGGAGAAATTGCTCGCTTTGAGCAATTTCTTCTTTTGTCACAAAGTTTTCAAAAGTAGTCTGCCCCAGAGGCATCAGAAATCATCTATATGTTGGAAACATATATTGGCCACTTCCTACTTTTGTCAAACGGAAAGATTCAATGGTCCAGTTAAAACTGCCTACATGGACAGCGCTTATTTTTACCCTTGTATCCATTACTAGTTAACCTTTTCTCAGATACAAGACGTCTTTTAAAACATCTGGACAAAAATACGGAAAATCTCTATAAATGAAAGTAAAGTCGTTAACTAAAATTGAAAGCCTTTCTCTACAAAGTTTTCAAAGGTCTTCGGCTGCAGATGTTTCAAAATGCGTCTGACTGTGGGAAAGGATTAACCCTTTCCCCCATACGACAATTCTGCAGCAGACGTCTTTGAACATATTTTGTCAAAAAACTGAAAATCTCTATAATTGAATGGATAACCTATGACTAAAAGTGGAAAACATTGTGACAAAAGGAGAAATTGCACGTTCTGTGCAATTTCTTCTTTTGTCACTATGTTTTCAAAATGCCATCCGCTGCAGAGGCGTCAGAAAGCGTCTATATGAGGGAAAGGATTAAGGAATCAAAAAAACATGTTTCCAAAAAAAGTTCACCGTTTACCATTTGTTTTTCAGACTTATTGGCGCCCCCAATGCCTACAACAAGGCATTTGGCGCCAGACAAGAGGAGGTAAGCTGTCCTTCTCTCTTTCTTCCTCGGTTTTTAACCCTTTCCCACATAAGACTTTGGAACCATGTGGACAAAAATATAGAGAATCCCGATAAATGAGGGTATATACCATTTACTGAAAAAAGTTGAAAACATTGTTGCAGAAGAAGAAATTCCTCTTTCAATGTTCTCAAAAGTCGTCTGCTGCAGAGGTTCCAGAAAGCATATATATGTGGGAAAAGGTTAACCCATTCCCTCATTGGAGCAATTTCTCCTTTTGCTGAAGTTGTGTGCTGCAGACACGTCTAAATGTGTATGTATATGTTGGAAAGTGTTATCCCCCCTATTACCTGATTTGCTAATATTAGACTTTTCCAATTTGAAAGCATTTATAGGAGAGAGTTGAAAATCTTGACAAATAGAAATTTAGATTTTGTACAGAGAATAAACATTGTGGGAAAAGTAGCAATAGATCAAAATTTCTTTCCAACGATTTTTTTTAAAAATTTGTTTGTTGTAGAGGCATCGAAAAGATGCTTTATCAAGTAAAGAATTAACTGTTTACAAAGTCTATGAAAAGGTTATTCAGTAGAAACAAAAACTAAAACATGCAATTATAAAGATGGTCTTAAAATATGTAACATTTAGAATTTCTGAAAAAATAATTTTGATACAGCATTGAATTCATTATGGGAACAGGAGAAATTTATCATCATGAAGAATGTCTTCTTTTGCTACAATGTTTTCGAATGTCATCTAATGCAGTCATCTGTATGAAGAAAATGGTTAATCCGAAAAGGCTGTGATAACCCTGACTTCTGTTCAAAGAGGCAATTTACAAATTGTAGTGAATTGAACAAATACGATTGTTGTGTAATTTCAGTGTGGTTCGGGAGGTTGTTTGATAGAGTTGTGTATTCAGCTGGCCATCATCATGACGGGAAAACAACTTATACAAAATAATCTACTTGAGATTGTATTACCGTAAGTTTCTAATCTGTATGCAATGTGATTTGCTGCATAAAACCCTAAACATGATAAGATATTTTTCGAGTTGTATAATTGTAAAATATCCACAGCATGAAGTAAAATGTGGACATTTGGAAAGGTTGTTGTTTTACAGAGCTGTGGCAATTGTAGAATTTGCTCTTAACCATTTCCCACCTCTATACACATTTTCAGCAGTCAACTTTTTGAAAATTTGGGAAATTCTCCTTTTGTCAGAATGTTTTAAACTATTTTCAATGGTTGTACTTTTATTTACAGATTTTTTGCAAAGTTTGGTCTAGATATTATCTGCATTAGGTTTGTTGTATGTTGGAAGGGGAAAATGGAAGAAATTCTAAATTCTGTTTACATCTCTGTTCAATTCTTATATCTTCATTTGTAGAGATTCTTCGTTTCGTTTACTTGATGTTTTTACAGTCATCCATTGTCAGTTTGTTAACCCTTTCCCTCATACGACAATTCTGCAGCAGACGACTTTGAACATATTTTGTCAAAACATAGAAAATCTCCATAATTGAATGGATAACCTTTGACAAAAAGTGTAAAACATTGTGGCAAAAGGAGAAATTTCATGTTTTGTGCAATTTCTTCTTTTGTCACTATGTTTTTCAAAAAGCTGTCTGCCGCAGAGGCGTCAGAAAGCGTCTATATGAGGGAAAGGGTGAAAGGTATAAGATAAAAAAAACATTGCAGAAAAAAAAGCTTACTTATTATGTGATTTCTTCCTATTACTAAATACTTTCAAAAGTTTTTCATTACAAATGTATCAGAATATTGTTATAGTAAGTAATGGGTGAAATTTTTCTTTATTTCAAATTGTAGAAAATCCATCAAATGGTTAAAGAGGTGCTATAGACGTAGATTCCTGAAGGAAACAGCGGAGCAGAAGGCCAAAATGAAGCCATGGGAAAAGGACTACCAGCTTACAGAACATGAATCTTTATACCATGAATATCTCGAAATGGGTTAGCCACTCTTCTTCCTTGTTTTCTGAAAACTTTTGTGTTTCGTATAGAGGATATTTCATGAGTATTTATTTATTATCACTTTTAATAAACAAGTTTACTAAGTTGATATGCCGCAAGCTTTGGTGAGCGTCATCTTCAGCTTAGATAATGAGTTTAATAATAGTGATAATATATAAACAAGAATGAGATATTCTATTTATCACATAAAATGTTTTATGAGTCGTATTACTAAAAGATTTACATGAAGTTTTCCGTTTTTGTCGCCAAAGTGACTAACATTATAAGGTCAAACCGCTGTCATTTTCACAATTTGGTTTCCGTGTTGTAACAAGACGAGCGTAGGACTAGAAATCAAACAAGTAGTGATCTATGATATAATGAGATTTTGACTATCCCAGTGAAGGCTTTATGTGATAAACCTGATATGATAAATTCTTAAGTTGTCTGCTTTGAAAACAATGGAGGAAAAATATGAAATCTGGAAAATTTAAAGCGTAAAATTTTGAAAACATAATGGAAATAAGATAAATAGCTTGCAATGAAATATTTCTCCATACATAAAGCCCTGTATTTTATGTTTTCCTTATAGAAAGAATCTGCTGCAGAGGACTTTGAAAGTATCAGAGTAAAAATATGGAAAATCTATATAAACAAGTCTTATTATTGTGATAGAAGAAATTGCTTAGTATGAACAATATATCCTTTCAACATAATGTTTTCATAAATCGGCTGCTGAAAGGGTAAGAAAGACATGTACAGGTTTTGTTAGATGTCTAGATTTCCCATCTTTTTCTGACAAAGTGGCGAGTGGTTAGCGTTGGAATTGACACCCGGGTTCAATCCCCTGTCAAGGCATGATGGTCATTGTGGTGTGTCCTTGGGCAAGGCACAATTTCCTAGCGTAGAACTAGTTTGTTTACACAGGGATCATGAATAAGTGAACTGACGTCATGATATAACTGAAATAATGTTGAAATGGGCAGAACCACCCCCCCAAAAAAAAAAAAAAATTTGTATACAGTGTATAACTTTGTCAATTATCATTTTCTATAACTTTTTAGTGCTGCAGTTTGGTTTCTTGAGCATTTTTGTTGCTGCTTTCCCATTGGGTCCATTGTGTTGTCTGCTGAACAATGTGATTGAAATCAGATCGGATGCCATGAAGTTTTCTACAGACTTGAGGCGGCCTCTAGCAGAGCAGTCACCAGATATTGGTAAATATAATAATAACATTAACCCTTTCCCTCATATAGACGCTTTCTGACGCCTCTTCAGCAGACAGCTTTTTGAAAACAATGTGACAAAAGGAGAAATTGCTCAAAACGAGCAATTTCGCCTTTTGCCACAATGTTTTCCACTTTAAGTCATAGGTTATCCATTCGATTATAGAGATTTTCTATTTTTTGACAAAATATGTACACAGTCGTCTGCTGCAGGATTGTCGTATGAGGTAAAGGGTTAATAATAACGACTTTATTTTGTAAGGCTACACAGTTGGATTGTCCCAGTCTTCGATGTGGGCCTCAGAACTAGCAGTTCATTATTATATACACAATGTTATACATATAAACAATTCAAAATAAAAGCAAATCGGTTACAAAATATAAGATATTTAAAAAAAGTGTTGCACAATAGATTATAATAAATTTCAAGAATAACCAGAAAACGTCCATGCTAAATAAAATTTCTTAACCCATTACTTCACACTGACAACATTTGATGCCTGCTTTTGAAGACGACTTTTGAAAACATTATAATCAAAGGTGAAATTGCTCGAAACAAGCACTTTCACCTTTTATTGCAATATTTTCAACTCTTTGTCAAAAAGTAACTTCCAGTTTTCAAGATTTTTCAACTTGTTCATCTGTTGATTGTAATGAAGACAACATTTGAAATATCATGTGAAGTAATGGGTTAATGGAATTTGCAGTTCGCATTTGAAATGGAATATCATTCCAAATGTTGGTCCGGAATAGGCAAGAAAATATCATTTTAGACCAGTCATACCCTGAACTATCATATTTGGGCAGTCAGATTATGCGTTTTTTTCTCTTTGCCATTTTCCGTTTTTGAAGAACATTTTTGTAACAATTTATTTCACAATTTCTGATATAAAGTATTGTGGAAAAAAAGAATGCTCACTGTGTGCAATTTCTCTTTTCACCACAACGTTTTAAAGCTTGTTTCTGCTTAGGTGTCAGAGGCAATGTGTTTCAGGGAAAGAACTTAATGATTGAAATATATGGAGTTATGTGAAAAGATGAAGCCAAACAGACTTTCTGATCTCAAAATGTATAATTATGCACGACAGTCATTTTCTAGCCTAGTACTACTTTGTTTACCCAGGGATCATGAATAAGTGAACTGTTGCCGTGATCTAACTGAAATAATGTTGAAAACGGCGTAAAACAACAATAAAACAAACATGTACATACAAATGTTTTTAAGTGAAGTTTAATGATTATATAGAGTTGAAAACATGGTGGCAAAAGGGAATATTTCTTTTCATGAGCATTTTCTCCTTTTGTCAGAATGTGTTCTTTTGCAGATGTGTCTGTAAGTGTGAAAGGATCAATTAGATTAGCGAATATATAAATGGATGGTTGAAGGTAGAATTGTACATGAATTAAATTTAACTCTTTTCCACATACATCAAATCCGTATCAGAAGATTTTGAAAACATCTTACAAAAAGTATGTAAAATCTCGTAATTATTGAAGGGAACAGTTAATATAACCCTTTCTCACATACAACAAATCTGCAGCAGACAACTTTGAACACATCTTGGTAAAAATCTGAAAATCCTCTATATAATACAGTTGAAAACAATGTGACAATAGGTGAAATTGCTCATAATGATTTTCAAAAGTCGTCTGCTGTAGAGACGTCAGAAAGTGATAACGATGGGTAGATCGACTGATAATCATCTTTGTACTTTTATTTCAGGTATCTGGTATTCAATATTGTATGCTATCTCAAGAGTTGCTATTATATCCAATGTAAGTTGACATCTGTGTTACCTACCAATTTAGAAATCAAAGCTGAATTTAGAAAAAAAAATAAAAAATTTAAAGCCATTCCCTGAAGCAAAGAAAAATTTAGTATTTCACTAACATACGCAATTATATTATTGTGTGGTAATTAAACCTTTATCACATACAACAAATCTGCATCAGGCAAATTTTAAAATATTTTGGTAAAAATATGGCAGATCTCTTTAAATGAAAGACTAATGAATACATAGAATGGTAAATATTGTGGCAAATGGAAAAAAGGATGTAAACAGTGAACTAGATTCTTCATCCTTCATAGAGACATACAGTTTGATTAGATTTTTGAATATGACAACAGCGCCTAGCTTCAAATAGAGACCATGCACAAACAACGTCAAACCTGAAGAAAAATATCAGACAGAACATTTTATTATCCCTTTCCCCCTCATACGACAATTCTGCAGCAAACGACTTTGAACATATTACGTCAAAAAACAGAAAATATCTATAATTGAATGGATAACCTATAACCAAAAGTGGAAAACATTGTGGCAAAAGGAGAAACTGCTCGTTTTGAGCAATTTCTTCTTTTGTCACTATGTTTTCAAAAAGCTGTCTGCTGCAGAGTCTTCAGAAAGCTTCTATATGAGGGAAAGGGTTAATGGCATGTACAAAGTACATTGTCTAAATACATAAAATGTTTAGATGACAGGAAAATGCGAACAAACATACTTAATTTGGAAATTATAGTTATGATGAATGAATTCAACTTGAATTAAACATGGATTAAATATGAGAATTATATAAACGTTTTGAGAATGAGCAATGCAAAAATATGTTACTGTCCTATAGAACCAAACACATTTAACATATTAAACATGTGGAAACTACATGTCAATGATAATAGAAGAATAAATAATGTGCAATCATGAAATAAATTATCTTTAGGGGAGGAGGAGAACAGGGATCATCATTGCACAATGTATTGCTCAATATAAGTAGACAACCTTTGACCTTCCCACTTCCAAACCTTCCCACATGTAGACAAACTTCGACATACATATATCTGCAGCAGACGACTTTTGAAAACATTGTGGAAAAGGAGAAATTGCTCACAATAAGCAATTTCTGCTTTTGCAACATTCAATAATTATTCGTTCAGTCAAAGATTTTTTTTTGTGTGGAAGAAAAAGAAATCACTTAACCCTTTCCCTCATACGACAATTCTGCAGCAGACGACTTTGAACGTATTTTATCAAAACATAGAAAATCTCCATAATTGAATGGATAACCTATGACTAAAAGTGGAAAACATTGTGGCAAAATGAGAAATTGCACGTTTTGTGCAATTTCTTCTTTTGTAACTATGTTTTTAAAAAGCCGTCTGCTGCAAAATGTCCCAAAATATTTTCAACTGTGTCACAATTATGATTTCAGTTTTCAAGAATCTTTCTTTGCATCTTTTCCCACTTGCAGAATTGCAGAACAGAGGTTTTTTGAAGCATCTGCAGCAGAAGAATTTTGAAAACATTGTGGCTAAGGGATAAATTGCTCATTATTATGTCTCCCCCATTACATTGGGGTGACATATTGTTTTTGCCCGTTCCGTCCGTCCTTCCGTCCTTCCGTCTGTCACACTTGTTTCCGCTCAATAACTGAAGAACGCTTAGGCGTAGGAACTTCATACTTGGTATGCAGGTTGGTCATGACCAGTAGCTGACCCCTATTGATTTTGATAACAAAAGGTCAAGGTCATGGTGACCTTGTGAGGTAAAAAATGGTTTCCGCTCAATAACTGAAGAACGCTTTAGCTGAGGAACTCCATGCTTGGTATGCAGGTTGGCCATGCCTAGTAGAAGACCCCTTTTGATTTTGAGGCCAGTACGTCCAAAGTCAAGGTCACAGTGACCATGAGCTTGAAAGGTCACATTGACAATGAGCTGATAAATAGTTTTTGCTTGGGCCCAGGAACTTCATACTTGATGTGCAGGTTGGTCACCACCAGCAAATGACCCCTATTAATTTTAAGGTCACTAGGTCAAAGGTCAAGGTCACACTTGTTTCCGCTCAATAACTGAAGAACGCTTGGGCATAGGATTTTCATACTTGGTATGCAGGTTGGTCATGACCAGTAGATGGCTCCTATCGATTTTGATGTCAGAAGGTCAAAGGTCAAGGTCATGGTGACCGTGTGAGGTAAAAAATGGTTTCTGATCAATAACTGAAGAACGCTTGGTCCGAGGAACTCCATACTTGGTATGCAGGTTGGCCATGCTCAGTAGAAGACCCTATTAATTTTGAGGTCAAGGTCACAGTGACCTTGAGCTGAAACATTGTTTTTGCTTAATAACTGTAGAATGCTTTGGCCATGGAAGTTAATACTTGGTTTGCAGGTTGGTCACCACCAGTAGATGACCCCTATTGATTTTGAGGTCACTAGCTTAAAGGTCAAGGTCATGGTAACCTTTAGCTGAAAAATGGTTTCCTCTCAATAACTAAAGAATGCTTATGTTGAGGAACTTCATACCTGGTGTGCAGGTTGGTCCGAACCAGTAAATGACCTTTACTGAATTTGTTTGATTTTGAGGGCACAAGGTCAAATGTCGAAGGTCACGGTAACCTTCAGTTGAAAATTATTTTTTACTCAATAACTGAAGAACGCTTATACCAGGAACTTCATACTTGTAGTGCAGCTTGGTCCTAACCTGTAGATGACCCCTATTGATTTTGATGTCAGTAGGTCAAAGGTCAAGGTCGCGATGACCTTTGGCTGAAAAATGGTTTCCGCTCAATAACTGAAGATTGCTTGGACCCAGGAAGTTCATACTTGGTGTGCAGGTTGGTCACCAGCAGCAAATGACCCCTATTCATTTTGAGGTCACTAGGTCAAGACCAAGGTCATGGTAACCCTCAGCTGAAAAATGGTTTCCCCTCAATAACTGAGGATTGTCACTGTTGCTTCATCTCCAGTCCAAAACTAAAAAAATCATCTCCATCATTTCTTTTCCTCCCCTACGACCACACAAATGGGGAGACAAGCGCTTTTTCAAAAAAGCAATCTCTAGTTATTGCTATTTCTCCTTTTGCCACAAAATTTTCAACTCTATTCAATAACCACTCTTTAAAGAGATTTTCAATACTTTTGCAAAGCAGTCTTCAAGGTCATCTGTTGCAATTCTGTTGTATGTTGGAAAGGGTTTAAGCAAAATGTCTTTTAGTATATCATTACAGTTTATTGACACAACTTCACACATAAATCATCATTTCAGGCATTCATCATTGCGTTGACATCAGACTTCATTCCGAGATTGGTCTACTGGTATTACTATAGCGATGGAGAAACCATGGTTGGCTACACTAATTTTACGCTGTCAACTTTCAACACTTCAGACTTTCCTGGAGATATCCCAAGGGATCCGTTCAATCAGCATGTGGATGAATGCAGGTATGAATTCAGGTTTTGTCATTGTCTTAAGTCTTTACTTGATACAGATATCATGGTTTGTCTTAACCTTTTCCCACATACAACAAATCTGCAGAAGGTGACTTTGAAACAAACATGAACAAAATTGGAAACTCCCATTCAATGAAAGTAGTTATTTATTGGCACTCTTTGTTAACCCTTTCTCACATACAGATGCTTTCTGAGGTCTCTTCAGCAGACAACTTTTGTAAAAAAAAAAACAACATTGTTGCAAAAGGAGAAATTGCAAAGTGATGATTCAATAATTATTCTCATATTTATAGAGAGTTTGCATATTCTTGATATTGAAATGCTTTCAAAGTTGTCTGCTGCAGATTTGGTGTATGTGGGAAAGTGTTAACCCTTTCCCTCATATAGACGCTTTCTGACGCCTCTGCAGCAGACGGCCTTTTGAAAACATAGTGACAAAAGGAGAAATTGCACAGAACGTGCAATTTCTCCTTTTGCCACAATGTTTTCCACGTTTTGTCATAGGTTATCCATTTAATTATGGAGATTTTCTATGTTTTGTCAAAATACTTTCAAAGTCGTCTGCTGCAGAATTGCCGTATGAGGGAAAGGGTTAAAGCAGACGGCGTTTTGAAAACATAGTGACAAAAGAAGAAATTGCACAGAACGTGCGATTTCTCCTTTTGCCACAATGTTTTCCACGTTTTGTCATAGGTTATCCATTTAATTATGGAGATTTTCTATGTTTTGTCAAAATACTTTCAAAGTCGTCTGCTGCAGAATTGTTGTATGAGGGAAAGTGTTAATTGGAATCATTGGAGGTCAGTTATTAGTGAACATCTATTTTGATTAACCTTTTCCCTCTTACATCCAATCTGCTGCAGACAACTTTGAAAAATAAGGAAAAGTTATTGAAATTCTTTTATCGCTGAAATTATGATAATTGAAGTGTTGAAACATTGTGGGTTAAAAAAAAACAATGTGATTCTTAAGTGATTTTAACGCTTTCTTGTATACAATAAAAGAGCAGCAGACGAATTTGAAATCATCTGGGAAACACAGAAAATCTCTATAAATAAAAGAAGGATTATTGAATAGAGAGGAACACATGATGAGCAATTTCTGTTTTTGCCACAATCTTTTCTTAAGTCATCTGCTGCAGATGCATCTGATGTTTACTAAGAGTTTTTCCCATCATTTATGAAGCATGAAATTGTGTGATTTCTATTTATAGTTACAAGGATTTCCGTAATCCACCTACGATGGGAAAAGATGAAATGTATAAATACTCAGAAAAATACTGGCATGTGTTGGCAGCTAGACTGGCATTTGTTGTAATATTTGAAGTAAGTGTTTGATAAATTCCTTTTTAACCCTTTCCCACATATAGACGCTTTCTGACGCCTCTGCAGCAGAAGGCTTTTTGAAAACAAAAAAATGGGTACCACACAATTTGGTTCCGGCAGTCAGCGGACTAAAGCATCTTAGCCCTTTCCCACATGCAGACGCTTTCTAACGCTTCTACAGCAGACAACTTTTGAAAACATTATTGGCAAAGTAGAAATTGCCACAATGTTTTCAACTTTATTCAGTAATTGTTCTGTCATTTATAGAGTTTCCATATTTTTGACTTAATGATTTCAAAGTTGTCTGCTGCATATTTGTTGTATGTGTGAAAGGGTAAACATGGCTGTTAACCCTTTCCCTCATATATACGCTTTCTGACGCCTCTGCAGCAGACGGCTTTTTGAAAAACATGGTGACAAAAGAAGAAATTGCTCAAAACAAGCAATTTCTCCTTTTGACACAATGTTTTCCAATTTTAGTCATCCATTCAATTAAAGAGATATTCTATTTTTTGACAAAATATGTTCAAAGTCGTCTGCTGCAGAATTGTCGTATGAGGGAAAGTGTTAAATTATTGATGTTTGATTTTTATTTTAGAACTTGGTTGTGGTAGCTACAAGCCTGATTGCTTGGCTGATCCCAGATGTTCCATCCGATATCAAGAAACAAATACGCAGGCAGGCTTATATTTCTAATGAGATTGTGATTAAAACAGAGCTTGTCAAGGCACGAGGTGAATCCATTGGTGATAAAATTCTTGGCGACCTCCTCGTTGGAGGTTCTCTAAAGAACAGGCCCAATGGAGGAAGTAACGGTACAGAATTACGTCATCGGGCGGGGAGTGAAGCCGATGATCCGAACGATACTAAAATAACGATGGTTGATGATGTATCGGTGTCCAATATTTAACAGATGATACATGTGAATACAATTAAGGAATATTTGTGGACACAAAATTAGTTCTTCCATACCAGTGTGTAACCGTAATGCTAAAAGTTTACACTTTTATACCTAATTGATCCCCAGTCGCGGCACGACGGTCATGGTGGAGTGCCCATGGGCAATGCACATTTTCTAGCCTAACTCTGGTTTCTTTACCCAGGGATCATGAATTATTGAGCTGTCGCCGTGATATAACCAAAATACTGTTGAAACCGGCGTAAAACCTTATTTTAACCCTTTCCCTCATATAGACGCTTTCTGAGGCCTCTGCAGCAGACGACTTTTTGAAAACATAGTGACAAAAGAAGAAATTGCTCAAAACAAACAATTTCTCCTTGAACCACAATGTTTTCCTATTTTACTCATAGGTTATCCATTCAATTATAGAGATTTTCTTTTTTTTGACAAAATATGTTCAAAGTCGTCTGCTGCAGAATGTCGTATGAGGGAAAGTGTTAAATGAATAAGCCTCATCTGACGACAAAGGGGTCTTGTTGCATCTCCATTATAGAATAACGCACAATACAACTATAATTTTCCAAAGCAGGTAAATCTGTGTCTCTTTAGAAGTAAGGGTTTCCGTGAAGGCTCTGGTGAGACTCTGTACATGTATATGCAAATGGTCAGCTGTGTAGTCACTGTTCCCAGATGCCATAAGACTCAAAATCGGCTCGAATTTAGATTTTTCCTTTTCTCTCAATTCTGGATACTCACGTAACAATGATGATCTAATCATTTGAGGTTCAGTAGTGTCTTTGCTCAGCATTATCTGCCAAGTCCTCCAGGCATGTTTAACTCTTTCCCACATCTGCAGCAGACGACCTTGAAAACGTCTAGGTGAATGCTTAAAAAAATCCCTTTAGATGAAAAGACAATAATTGAATGGAGTTGAAAACATGGCAACAAAAGGGGAAATTGCTCGTTTTAAGCAATTTCTTCTTCTTTTGCCATGTTTTTAAAAAGCCTTCTGCTGTATACCCCTCTTCTTTGAAGCAAAGTTTGGAAACCTTGTGGGAAAACGAGAAAATGTTTTTGTGAAGCAATTTCTACATTTTTCATAATGTTTTCAAAATTTATATTAATCCTTTACCAGATACAGCAAATCTGCTGCAGATGACTTCTGTGACATCTTGACAAAACTGGAAATTCTCTATAAGTGAAATGAATGAATCGAGTTAAAAACATTGCGGCAGAAGGAATAATTGTTCATTAAAAGCAATTTCCCCTTTTTCCACAATGTTTTCTTAAGTCGTCTGCTGTAGATGTGTCAAATGTGTCTATATGTGGGAAAGTGAAAAGTGTAGAGGTGTGACAGCTGTCAGGATTGATCATGG
This sequence comes from Serripes groenlandicus, assembly GCA_031761405.1. Taxonomy (NCBI): domain Eukaryota; kingdom Metazoa; phylum Mollusca; class Bivalvia; order Cardiida; family Cardiidae; genus Serripes; species Serripes groenlandicus. The sequence goes on from JASEVX010000005.1 coordinate 31,732,799, forward strand.
GGCTTTGCAGAATGTATTCGAGAAATGGTGACATAGCAATTTTATTCACTTGTGTATGCTGTAAAGTCGTAGACAGTATATTGTGTAAACATGTGACTGAGATTTGACATCAATGCAATTTTTATATGTTTTTCTTTTTTAACATTATCAGATGCTAGAAACAGAAAGATTAGCTTGCCTTTTCAAGTTCTTTTTTATTCTATTGACATTGTACCTTCTGCATGATGCATTTTGCTTTGTTTTTTATTTCTGTAAAATTTTTCATTCAAAAATACATACAAATCAAATTAGCTTATTACCGGTATAACCCTTTCCCACATCAAACAATTATGCAGCTGACTTTTGAAATCATTTTGGTAAAAATATGAAAAACCTCTCTATATGAAAGTATATCGAGGGCTTGGCATTAAATGGTTGTAACTCAAATTGGTATTTGTTTACCAAGGTTAATCACCTCGCCATTAAGTCTTTATAAGTGTTAAATCATTTTTCTTTGTAAACATTGGAAATTTAAGTGCCATTGCTCGTTCTGAGCAATGGCACCTAAATTTGCATTGTTTACAAAGGGGTCAAAATTGCCCCTAAACCAGGGTTTTCAAAATAGGTTTTTAGTTACAACCGTCTCACGCCAAGCCCTCAATATAGTTATTGCAAAGGGTTGAAAACATTGTGAAAAAAAGGAGTAATAGGTCATCATGAGAAAATTCCACTTTTGACACAATGTTTTCAAAAGTCAGCTGCTGCAAAAGCACCAGAAAGTGTCTGTATGTGAAAAAGGGTGAATGCAGAGTAACGAAAGGTATGTATATTTCTTAACTACAATTAGTCATAACAATTTTCCATTTAGTCAAGAAATATAAAACTTGCTTTTGACCTTAATGCCTGTTGACATTATATATTCCAATTAAATTATTAGTGTCTACTTTCTTGCCTAACCCACGGGTTCGATACCCGGTTGCGGCAACATTCTTTCGGCCGATGTTTTCCATTGCCTCTCACCTCTGATCTATGTGAGAAAGTAGTCGGTGGCTTCGAAAGAATGTTGTGTAAGTACTGGTGTGGGAAAGCCAGGAAAACATGGGTAGGTGCACTGACCGCCGTGATATGACCAAAGCTGTTGAAAGCGGCGTTAAACTCCAAACATACAAACAAACAAACTTGCCTAACCCATTACTTCACATGGCTTTTCATAGGTCTTTTGCTTTACAAGCATCAGACGAACAATTTCAATAATCTAGAAAACTGAAGGAATTATATTGATAAAGATTTGAAAATATTGCAAAAAAAAGGTGTTTCAAATCATCTTTTATTGCAATGTTTTCAAAAGTCGACTACAACAGCAGTCGTCAAATGACGTCTGTGTGAAGTAATGGGTTATTACAAGAGAACCCACTGAACTTCTTTACATGGATATAAGGGTTTATCTGTCATAATTTGATATCAGAAAGGTGTTAATAATTCTCAGCCCTTTCAAATTGAATATTCTATGTGATTATAGAAAAATGTACTGTACACTTATGTTTATAACTCTTCTCTTTATATATGATATATGAATCATTTTGGCATTAAAGTTGGCATTTGAATGAACAAGTATATATTTTCAAGTGTTCATAATAAGCATTAAACTGAAAAAATAAATTAACTTGATCCAGGAAAACTGACCTGAAGATATTTGCAATCAATGTAGATCAAGATCATCCTTTGCATGTATGCAGCCTTATCTGGTTCTACACTATTCATCTATTATTCATAGAAGGTATCAAGAAATTACTGACAAACATTGTGCATTTGTATCAGATAGTTTGAGTGCACAGACAGATTTTTATATACACTTATCTTAACCCTTTCCCTCATATAGACGCTTTCTGACGCATCTGCAGCAGACAGCTTTTTGAAAACATAGTGACAAAAGAAGAAATTGCACAAAACGTGCAATTTCTCCTTTTGCCACAATGTTTTCCACTTTTTGTCATAGGTTATCCATTCAATTATGGAGATTTTCTATGTTTTGACAAAATACGTTCAAAGTCGTCTGCTGCAGAATTGTCGTATAAGGGAAAGGGTTAAAGATGCCAAGTTCGGGTTTCTAAGATCACCACTCAAGTCAAGATATTTACATTTTCCAAGATATAGCAAATCAGCAGCAGACAACTGTGAAACCAGCTGGAGAAAAATATGGAAAATCTCTTTATATATAATTTTAGTTTTAAAATAGAGTTGAAAACCTTGTTGCAAAAGGAGAAATTGCTCATTATGAGCAATTTCTATTTTTGCCACAATGTTTTAAAAAAAGTCTGATTCATAGGCATCAGAAAAAAGTCTGTGGGAAAGGTTTACGTTTGTTTGACCAGGTGATGAAGCAAAGCATTGGAATGCTGTGTTCTTGGTACAGAAGACGCCGACCCGGCCGGGTAGCTCAATTGGTAGCGTATCTGACTCGTGATCTGGAGGTCACAGGTTCGATACCCGGTTGCAGCGACATTCTTTCGGGCGATGTTTTCCATTGCCTCGCACCTCTGATCTATGTGAGAAAGTAGTCAGTGGCTTCGAAAGAATTTTGTGTAAGTACTGGTGTGGGAAAGCCAGGAAAACATGGGTAGGTGCACTGACCGCTGTGATATGACCAAAGCTGTTGAAAGCGGCGTTAAACTCCAAACAAACAAACAAAACAAACAAAACAGAAGACGCCTATCGCTATTCAGAACCTTCAAGTGTTTGTGTGCTTGTCTTCGCAGCATGATGCATAGGACTGTCTCCTCTTTGTCTTATTTTTACAACACATTTGAAACAGATCACTTTGAAATCATATAGGCAAAAATGTGGAAAATATCTATAAATGACACGTTTAATTATTGAATAGTATTGAAACAATTTTGGCAAAAGGAGGAATTGCTTGTCTTGAGTAATTTCTTCTTTTGTCACAATGTTTTAAAAAAGTTGTCTGCTGCAGAGGCGTCAGAAAGCGTCTATATGTTGAAAAGGATTAATTAAATGAAAGGATGATTATGACAGGTGACATTGTGTCCTTCAAAATACTCCTGTGAAGTTAATTTATCACAATTTAAAGCAAAATTGCCAATTGTTTTTCTTTTTACTTTCCATTAACATACCTTGTGCAATATTTCATGTTTCTGTGAAGTGTATTTAACCTTTTATAGATAAATGTATAATCTCTTTTTTGCATGCTAGTAATTTTTATACTGTTATCATGGAAATAATCTCTTGGATTCTATCTTAGATCCTATGTATTTAGGAACATGGCTAAAACATTTTTTTTAATCCTTTATAATTATGTCTATTAAAGTTTGTTTTTGAAAATGTCAGTCGAAATAGATGAGCTATCAGGAAAAGATTCAACAATAATTCAAACATCAAATTATTTTGGCTACCAGAGCTCTAGATAAGGAATTCAATCTAAAATATGAGTACCAAGCAATAATAAATGAGATATTCTCGTTAAGATAGAAGCATGTGTATCAACATTCATACAAGACAGTGTCGTCCAATTGCTCATAGTGTGGGAAATATAAACTGCATGTTATTTCAATATTTTAAATTAATTTCACTGGATAATTGCATTGAGTTTTGTCTTTTATATTTAAGTTATATTTGATTACGTCAAACACATTTTTAAATCAAGAAATTCCAACATTATTATTTTGTATTTGTTAATGATTTAATTATACTGACGAACAAGGTATAAAAAAAAAGATATGTTTCATATCCTTTTGTCAGTAACTATTTGTATGTGTATTAGAAAATGCCTGTATATTAAAAACACGCCAGCTTGATATGATTTATTACAATCACAAAGCTCTTTGATTATATGCCCACAACCCTATTGCATATTTAACCCTTTCCCACATTTAGACCTTTTCTGGTGCCTTTGCAACAGACAACTTTTGTAAACATTGTGACCAAAGGACAAATTGCTCATTATGAGAAATTTCTCTATTTGCCTCAATGTTTAATACTTTATTCAATAATAATTATTATACTTTCATATCTTTGGATTTTCCTTATATTTGCTATGACATTTTCAAAGTCGTCAGCTGCAGATTTGTTGTATATATGGGAAAGGGATCAATATTTTCTCCATTCAGTAGTGAACTGTGAACAATTTCGAATTGTACTAAAATTGTTCTGTATTATATAATATATAGATATGGAACAAATAGTGATCAGTCCAGAACTTTTCAAATTTAACTTAAATATGTCTGGCATTAGATATGGAACAAATAGTGAGCAGTCCAGAACAAGATGAGACTATACAATGTGTAGACTGATCTTACTCATCTCTGTTTACCATGATTTTGTGAGTGAATCTATTCCTTTATTTACCATATAATATATATTTGTACTAGACGTATTTTTATACACATGAAATGTATGAAACTTATGATGTAATTACATGTATAATAAATATGTATTGCATGATCAAATGTTAACCTCCAATGATTTAACTCTCTCCAATATGTAGACTTTACCGATACATCTGCAACATACGTGTTTTGCTAACATTGCAGCAAATGGAAAAAATTATCGTATTGAGCATCTTCCCCTGTTGCTGCAATGTTTTCAACTGTTTTCTTAAATCCAGGTTTTCCCCTTCATTGTTTTTGAAGTTTGCTGCAGATTATTTATTTTTTGTGCAACAGTTTTAAAATCAACCCTGTTCACCTATAGAATATTCTCAAATTGGGAAAGTTTAAAAAATAGCATCTATGATATAATGGGATGAAATCTTACCTCGGTATGTAATGGAATCTCGTTATGGTTTTTATCCCCTGTCAAGTGTTCAAGGAATACACTTTAGATTTACTTTAACGAAAATATTAAATAAATACTCAATGTAATAGTTCTGTCTTAACTGTTGTATTTGATTACCATGGTATCTAATGATCATAACCAAAGACCACACGGCTTAACCCTTTCCCTCATAAGACAATTCTGCAGCAGACGACTTTGAACATATTTTGTCAAAAAATAGAAAATCTCTTTAATTGAATGGATAGAAAGCATTGTGGCAAAAGGAGAAATTGCTCGTTTTGTTAACCCTTTCCCATATACGACAAATCTACCATTGATAACATTTGGATTATGGAAACTATATCAATGTAAGAATAATTATTGATTAAAGTTGAAACATTGAGGCAAAAGAAGAATTTCTCATTATGAGTTTTTCAAAAGTCCTCTGCTGCAAATGCTTCTTCAGTTGGGAAAGGGTTAAATGAAGAATAATTATCCAATTGCCCAATATTTCGATACATTATTTCAATGTAGATATATTCTTCTTAAATGTAGATTCACTCTCAATTGTCAAAAACTTATATCTCTTTATAACCCTTTCCGGCATACAGACTCTCTCTGACGCCTCTGCAGCAGAAGACTTTTGAAAAGATTGTGGGAAAAGGAGAAATTGCTCGTGAGCAATTTCTCCTTTTCCCAGAATCTTTTCAATTTTATTCAATAGAGAGTTTCCATACTTTTGACTAATGTTTTAAAAGTCGTCTGCTACAGATTTGTTGTATGTGGGAAAGGTTTGAATATTGATCAAGAATCCACCAAAGTGGTGCACATGGCTTCATAATTCGATCCATGCTCACACTATCTATTTCACTTCTGTCGTCGACCAATATCGATAACCAGTCTAGCTACACTCTCTATGGCTGCTTTCTCTGCTCTTATCGCTTTCCCACGCATGACAAATCTGCAACAGACGACATCGAAAAAATCTGCTAAATAATATGGTAAATCTCTAAATCAAATTAAAATCATTAAATAGAGTTAAAAATATTGATGCAAAAGGAGATTATGCTCATTATGCTCATTATGAAATAAGACAATTACTTTCATTGGAAAGGACTTTTGTCATTTCCTCTTTTGTTGTGTCGCCAGACCTGCACATTTTACAACTAGCCACTATGGCTTGAACACAATTTGAGAGAGTTGCCCGAGGAGCATTTCTACCAACTTATCTTGGAATCAGACACATAGATTCAGAGAAGTTTTTAAACCCCCTTTCTGATGCCGGGGCAACCAAACATTCAACATAGAAGTATAATCTTTGAACAATTTTCAAAGATGACCACTTTAGGAACATTTCTGTGAAGTTTGCTCGAAATTGGTCAAGCTGTTAAGGAGAAGATGTCATTTGAAGCTAAACCGACTTAACGAGGAACGGACACACTTATGGGCTATGTTTCACCCCTTAGATGGTATGGTACCTACATTGTTTTCAAACAAAAGAATAAGTTTTTTGTTTCCTTTTAACTTAGGCCACACCTCTAAATAATAACCCAATCGTGCACCCAGACAGACTGAGAATGGACGATGTACGGAGAGTGATCAGAATAGATGATTTGAGCATTTGGCTCAGGTGATCCAGAGGTCTCTGGGTGATCTAAAAATGTGTTTAACCCTTACCCTAATACGACAATTCTGAAGCAGACGACTTTGAACGTATTTTGTCAAAACATAGAAAATCTCCACAATTGAATGGATAACCTATGACAAAAAGTGGAAAACATTATGGCAAAATTATGAGAAATTGCACGTTCAAGAAGCCGTCTGCTGCAGAGGCGTCAGAAAGCGTCTATATGAGGGAAAGGGTTAAAAGGAAACTTTTAAGATTTATAATTTAACAAAAACGTTGAGATTTTGCGATGGTGTGACCAAGAATTTACAGGTTGTGTATGCTAAGGCCTTTTTAAGGATGTTGACCAATCTTGTCCAATTTTAATATTTCGAATGACTTGTTTGATAAACTTAGTCAGAATTTAAAAGTGGACATTTAAAAAATGGCCTCAACATATATATGGGACAACACTGCTCATCGAGATCACTGATCATGGTCACATGAAGTGGATCTCTGGTCCGGAGTCTCCCTTCTCTTGAAGCCGAGCCCCGGTAGCTCAGTCGGTAGCGACTCGGGCTCTCACTCCCGGGGTTGTGAGTTCGAACCTTAGTATGGACAACATTTTTTTTAACCGCGTTAAGCCGATCAATCAATCTTTCTTGTCAACGTACAACTGTCTCACATGTATAACACCATAGCCAAGGTTGATAGAAGCTTCTATTCAGCTTATGATCGTAATATTGGATTGTTTGGTTTTTGACACCGATATCAACAGTTTTTAGCTCCACTGGCTGAGCCCTAACCTCCCTAACCACTTGGCCAATTGGGATTAAACTTCATAGGAAGCATCCTCTCAATGTCCTCTCCTAAATTCATTCAATTATTTTGGATCCATGTTAAATTCTGGTTTCCATGGCAACCGAAAAAAAAAAAAGGGAAAACTTAAAAAATCTTCTCCGACGAAAGTGTTGGGTTGATTTTCAAACACTTTTAAAAAAAATGTTCCTTGGGTGACCCTCTATTAGATTCCTTCAAGCAATGTTGATTGGTCGAGAAACATTGCCGCCAGGGGGCGCGGCTCTTTTGCATTATATGGCTATAGTGAAAACTCAAAAAATCTTTTCCTCCAAAACTGTCAGGCTGATTTTCAAATAATTTTGTAAAAATATTCCTTGGATGATCCTCTATCAGCTTCCTTCAAGCCATGTTGACTGCTTGAAAAACATGGCCGCCAGGGGGGCGGGACTATTTTGCCTTATATGGTATAGTGAACACTTAAAAAATCTTCTCCTCCGGAAGTGTCAGTCCGATTTTCAAATAATGTTATAGATATTTGCCATGCGTGACCCTCTATTAGATTCCTTTAAGCCATGTAGATTGGTCGACAAACATGTCCGCCAGGGGGCAGGGCTATTTTGCCTTATATGGATATAGTGAAAACTTAAAAAATCTTCTCCGACGAAAGTATTTGGCCGATTTTCAAATAATTGTGTAGAAGTGTTCCTTGGGTGACTCTCTATCAAATTCCACCAAGCCATGTTGATTGGTCTTAAAATATAGCTGCCAGAGGTTGGGGCTGTTAGCCTTATATTGGCCTTAGTGAAAACTTTAAAAATCGTCTCTTCCTAAACTATATGGCCGATTTTTCAAATAATTCTGCAGAAATTATCCTTGGGTGACACTCTACGAAATTCCTTCAAGCCATGGTGATTAGCAAATATTCATGGACACCAGGGGGCGGTGCTGTTTGGAGTTTTTATTTTTGCCTAATGGCGTTGGAGCGATACTGGCCCTCTTAGGCCTCTTGTTCAGTTATGTGACGGCATTTTCTGGGCAAGTAACGACCAGTCAGTCGAATTACTAACGAATAACCAACCCTGCAACCCTGAGCGCCAAGGAGGGCAGCCATTTATACTATGTTGGTAGTTTCAGGTAACGTTTGACGTCATGTGATGTAAATGACCGAGCACACCATTTCTACCAAATTCAGTACGCCTGAAAAAATAGTGCAAGCTATTCTAGACTGAATTAAGAATGCAAACATAAGCAAACGTAAATAAGTAAAATAGAATCAACTTATTCCAGGTAACCAAATAAAATTACAAGTCTCAGAATGTGTAGTACATTCTTGCAAATTAAAATCAGCTGTATATCAAATCTATTTTACGAAATTTATGTACAACTTTCTCAAATTTAGAAACATAACTTTTTTAGCACAGTATAGCAATTTTCGACAATTATCACCTTTCAACTTTATTGTTGCAACAAACAATACATCCACCAACCCTAACCTAATACAAAAAAAGGGAGATAAATCAGATGTAAACAATTAACGAGGGATAACTCTTATGAGTAATTTGGGTAAATTATTTACTAACATTCTAAACGCGAGAGTTGAATCATGGTTCGAAGAAAGCAACTTTTTATCAGACTCGCAGTTCGTATTTCGAAAAAAATTGTAACACCAATGACGCAATATTTATATCATCCAATCTTGTAGAACATATACTTAATAACAAATTACGATTACCTTGCAACTTTATAGATCTAAAAAATGCGTTCGATTCAGTAAATAGAAATGCCTTGTGGTATAAGTTATTGTCCCCCGCTTTAGCGAAAGCGTGGGGACTATTATTTCTCATTCGTCAGTCAGTCCGTCCGTCAGTCAGTCCGTCCCTCCGTCACGCTGTCACAAAAACTTTAACCTTGGTCATAACTTCTGAACCGTAATAGGTACTGCTTTCATATTTCACATGTGTATTCCTTGTGACAACCCCTTTCCATCAATACCAATTTTTTTGACCTTGTGACCTTGACCCTGGCGGGGGACCAGAATTCTCTGAATTTGCTTGTTTAATATGGGATGGATGAAAAGATTCTCAGAATCTTCAGCTCTATGTATGCCTCAGTAAAATCCTGCGTGAAACTAAGCAATTCATTTTCTAACTTTTTTGATATTTTGATTGGATTCATCTAAGGCCAAACGAGCTCTCTGGCACTTTTTGCTCTCTTCCTAGAGAAACTCGAACTTTTTTTGCAAGATTCCGATAAATGCGGTTTAACATTAAATGAAATTTGTTTGATTATAATAATGTTTGCAGATGATATGGTAATTATTGGTAACTCTCAAGAAGACCTACAACATAGGTTAAAATTGTTATATGAATATTGTAAAAAATGGGGACTCGAGGTAAACATTGACAAGACTAAAATCATGGTTTTTAGAAAAAGGGGTAAATTACTACCAAATGAAAAATGGTTTTATAACAACAATGAAGTTGAAATAGTCGATAACTTTAACTATTTAGGAGTGGTTTTTAATTTTACAGGTAATTTTGCACTAAATAATCAATATATGATAGGTAAATCACTTAAAGCTATGCATGTTTTAGTAAGCAATATATTTAAACATAATGTTAATCCAAAAGTCTCGCTGCCACTTTTTGACGCATTTGTAAATCCAATTTTGAATTATGGGAGTCAAACATGGGGTTTCAGCAAGTCTAAAGAGTTAGAACGAATCCATTTGAAATTTTGCAAAACAATATTAGGAGTTAAACAGTAAACTTGTAATGCAGCTGTATATGGGGAGTTGGGTCGTTACCCAGTATTTATAAATGGGCACACAATGATAATCAAATATTGGATAAAACTCCTACAAACAAAAAATATCTTATTAAAAACAATGATGTAATGTTAAAAGATCTTACCTTAGGTAAGATAAACTTGTTATCAAAGATTAAACAGTTGCTTCAACAAAACGGATTTTTATATATATGGGAAAATCCTAACTTAGTTAACCACAAGCATTTTGTTCACATATTTAAACAAGGATTGTTTGACGAATTTTCTCAAACATGGACGTCTAATTTGGCATCTAATAGTATTTTATCTTATTTATACATTCATATAAAATCAGAATTCAGAATAGAAAACTATTTGAATACGTTTAGGAAATACAGAAATTATTTTACAAAATTACACACATCTTCTCATAATTTACGCATAGAAACCGGTAGACACGGGCGAGTAAGAATTCCGAGAAATGAGAGAGTGTGTATTCACTGTAATTTACAAACTATCGACGACGAATACCACTTTATTATCGAATGCCTTTGTCACCAGAATCTTCGAGAAATATACATTAAACGTTACTATTACGTCAAGCCAAGCATGCACAAATGTATACATCTAATGGAAATTGAAAATCCAGCCACATTATTAAAGCTATGTAAATTCATAAAATATGCTTTTGAAGAAAGAAATAGTCACATTCCTCCGTGAGGTTTTACACGATAACATAAACAGAAAAATATTTTCACTAAATCAATTATTTTCAATATGTTCTCGAATAACATTCTATAGAATCCTATTGTGCTTAACTAGTATATATGTCACGATATGAAATTTTAAATTGAATTTGTATTTGTATATGAAATTGTATTTGTATTTGTAACAATGATGTACTTATTGTGTACAAGTTGAAAATAAAGTATCTATCTTAAGAATGTATAGATATATGAAGTGAAATAGCTTTGGCTGTGTTCTTTCCCTGTGCTTATTTTATAGTATGTGCTATTCCGTGTGCTTATTCGGAGAAATGTATACTTGTTTCTCAACCTGTAATTCATATTTGAAAATAAAGTATATTGTAAAAATGTGATTAGCTGTTGTTCTTCTTTATCATGTTTTTTGTCTTTACCATTTTATAATGTTCATTGCGAGAAAAAAAAGATCAAAACGATTTCAGCAGAGGACTTTAGAAAATATTGAGACAGAAGGAGTTATTGCTCAAAACTAGCAATATCTCCTTTTCTCACTACATTTTTTTTACTAAGTTCACTAATTAGAATAGGGACTTTCCATACTATTGCCTTGGGTAGTCAATGTCCTATCGGGTATCGTGGATGTGGGAAAAGGGAAAGGGTTAATCCAGTGCAGATTTAATAGATGTTCTTTATTTATATATGTTGTAGGGGATACTGTCCGCTTTCATCAATTAGGTGAAGGGGCTAATGTCCGCGTTCATCGATTAGGTGAAGGGGCAAATGTCCGCTTTCATCAATTAGGTGAAGGGGCTAATGTCCGCTTTCATCAATTATGTGAAGGGGCTAATGTCCGCTTTCATCAATTAGGTGAAGGGGCTAATGTCCGCTTTCATCAATTAGGTGAAGGGGCTAATGTCCGCGTTCATCAATTAGGTGAAGGGGCTAATGTCCGCGTTCATCAATTAGGTGAAGGGGCTAATGTCCGCTTTCATCAATTAGGTGAAGGGGCTAATGTCCGCTTTCATCAATTAGGTGAAGGGGCTAATGTCCGCGTTCATCAAATGGGCGAAGGGGCTAATGCACTTTTTTGATGAAGGGTAGAATGTCCGGTAACCTTATTGTCCAAATGGCCTCGAATTTTCACTAAAACGTGTTAATCACCGTCTTGAGCCGTTACACGAGAAAACCGACAGTATGGACTCTACGTAATGTATCGACCCAGATCAGCCTGCGTTGTCCGTACAGACTAATCTGGGCCGACACATTCCGTCTCAGGGGGATAGAGGTATAGAGTAATGATTCCTAAAGCAGAACTCCACAGGAGGCGAAAAGTGTATGTTCGGGTTAGCCCGCGCGGCATGCCTAGACTGATCTGGGTCAGTACTTTACGCAGAGTCAACAATGTTGGATTTCTCGTGGAACGGCTCATTTGACGGTAAAAACGACATTGACCTGATCTAAACAATGGTAAAAAACAAGAAATGTGCATTAGGCGAAACTCACTATTCTGACATCTTCGAATTGTGGGGACTTGGGTGAGCCTACACATTCGTAGTCTTACCTGTGTTTTTCACTATTATTATCAATTTAGCTTCTGAATACAAGTTTAATAATGTATCTCCACTATAAACATGTAACCCTTTCCCATTCGCAGACGCATTTTAACGCAATCTGCAGCAGACGACTTTTGAAAACAAAGTGGCAAAAGTAAAAATTGCTCATTTATTTAGGACACAGTGTTTTGAACTCTATTTCAACAATAGAGATATTTCTAAATTTTCATCTGAATGTTTTCAAAGTGATCTGCTGACGCTCTACGGTATGTGGGAAAGAGTTTAGTAATACAGAGCGGTTACAAGACACAGTTTCGCCTGACGCGTCTCAGATCTATTCCTCCATTTATCCTTAAATAATGTCCTTGACCCTTTCCCTCATACAACAATTCTGCAGCAGAAAACTTTGAACGTATTTTGACAAAACAAAGAAAATTTCCATAATTGAATGGATAACCTATGACTAAAAGTGGAAAACATTGTGGCAAAAGGAGAAATTGCACGTTTTGTGCAATTTCTTCTTTTGTCACTATGTTTTCGAAAAGCAGTCTGCTGCAGAGGAGTCAGAAAGCGTCTATATGAGAGAAAGGGTTAACAAAACCGTATGATACACAAAGCGATATATCGGATTACAAATGTAACGCATCTAATCATTTTAACCCATTCCCACATACAACACCATTGCAGCAGACGACTTTGAAAACATTGCGACAAAAACCTGAAAAATGTCCATAAAAGATAGAGAAAACACATAGAAATGGAACATGCGCATATTATTTGACTTGAATAACAAAAAGAGTTTGTTAATAATCAAAACAATCAGTAATTTTCAATGAATTATAAAATCGACAGCTCCTTGAATTGGTAATGCATTATAATCGTGAACCAGTTGGAACATATTGTTCTTTAAAAGATATAGAATCGGTCCATTTGAGATATTGGATATTAATGATTTACTAAAAGAAATATATTACTGCTGATATCTGTGTGTTTGTCTGTCCTTGATTTGGCCAAGCACGGACATTTATGCTTCTGTGTGAAAATCTGATAAGGCCAACATGTCAGTATGTTGTATATTTCTGTTTCCAATTCCAACTGGTTACCATTCAAGGAGACATCTTTTGTTAATTTGGGGACAAATTTTCTTTTTGGGCGGGATGTTGTATATCTAAAAATTCGACAGCTCCTTGAATTGGTATGCATTATTATCGTGAACCAGTTGGAACATTGTTCGATTAGAACATTGCTCTTTAAAAGATATAGACTCGGTAATCGAGTGTAGCTTGCGCGTTTTTTGTTTATCTCTTTTTCTTTTTAGAAGCACGTGTCAACCAAAAATATGTAAACTCTCAAAAATTATTAAAATAGTAAACGGAAACGATGGAATCAACTTGTTTATATCTTTATCCCAGTATCAACTACTAAATCATAACAATAATATATGTGTTTATCAATGGCTAATCGGCCATCTCCATCCAGCTTTAGTTTCTATAAATAGATTATCAAGGCCGAGAATACGTCACATGACTGTAGATTGCGCGAGGCTCCCAAGAGGTTTTTTAAGTTTCAATTGACGATAAATAACTGAAATCTTATCATGTTTATCAAATTAATATTTGGCTCTTAAATATTATATTTCATACGTTTTCACCGATTTTTTTCACTGAAATTTATTTCTTAAGGAAAACAATTAAAGGTTAGTATGCAGAACATTTCATTTTAAAACATCATCTTATTAGTGCCTCTCGTAGGATCGCCAATTTAACTATGAACCAATCAAAACGTTTCATTTCCCTTATTTCTTCGACATTATTCATTAAATACAACATTTGATTGGTCTACGATCTATATCATTTGTTTAACATCTAGGTCAAAACTGAGGTTAAACAGCTATCGCCGAAAAAACATGCATTACATGGAGTACCTTGACTTTGATTTATACTTTGAGAGTTCCAGAGACATAGTTATAATCAACGTGAGTCCAAGCGCCTTATATAGTGTGTGTTACATATATCTATATGTGTTGGAGTGACAACATCTGTATCTGTTTTAAGTGATAATAAAACCTTGTAGAACTGTTCGTGTAGTTACGTAACATTCTTTAACACAAAACTCGCAGCACAACACAATACTACATACCAAAAAAGCATGCATGATTACGAGCGTTTATTAAAATAACCTCGGCCAAAACCTGTCTAACCGACATTTAGAGACCAGTAACAAACCACGCCCTGACCTCTTTAACATTGAAGGTTTGGCGTCAACAACAACAATGGCCATTGATCTAATGCGTGCGTGTCATAGCATACAGAGGATTTAAACAATCCTTTAGCTATATAGTGTTTGATATATTTGCGTTTTCTAATGACGGGTCTCCCTTCTACTTCAAATCGACTATAGAGTAATATAATTCAGAAGCAGGGTATTGGATAAGACGTCTGTCATTGTTCGGAGGTCGTGGTCAATTTGTATTCCTATTTTCGGAATGCCGTGTTCTCGTTGCATAGTCAATTATCTTCCAGTTCATCTGTTCATTTGTTTCACCCGATCTCTTAAACAACCGGAACGTGGCCTCGCACATAAGATTGAAACGATTTCAAAAACCCTTCAAGTCATTTCATGACAGGCGTTTCATCATGAGGAGATCTACAATTGTGCCCTCTGTATTGATTATAGTTATCATAACGGGACTATATCTATACAAGTCAACTGATATTTTTGAACGGACACTTCCTGTCTGTGAGAGTTCTAGATTGTCTTCTATCCATCCGATAGGTGATTTTAAACAGTATCCGTGCCTCGGGAACCATCGGTCCATCCACTTACCCGACGGATGTGTTCGAACAGTGTGCAGAGAAAGGTCACCGAGCTTCTTTTGGGTAAAAGATAAATGTCAGTTTCTTAAAAATGTGAAGACAGAAATATGTACGTATGACCCGAACGATGATGTGATTGCTAGCAGAATACATAAGAAAGGAGAATGGGAGGGACATTTAGTGAAAAACCTACTAGAACTATTGAGGAAACATCCGCACTTGGTGTTCCTCGATATAGGATGTAATATTGGAGTTTATACTATATCTGCTGCTTCAGCAAGGTCAAAATCAATCTGCGTTGATGCTAATCCTGAAAACCTGCGCCTCGTTGCGAAATCAGTGTCACGTGGAGGCTTTGAGAGAGATGTAACAATCGTCTGGAATGCGCTCTCTGATCGGCGTCACCCTGTTAATTTCCAGATAATCGATGGTAACGTTGGGGCGTCTAGAATTGGTGACATCAGCAAGTTTAACATGACGAAGAAAAAAGACATAGCTGTTAACGCGATTTTACTTGACGATTTGAAGTGGCTCGTTGACGGGAAGCAGCTTTTTATGAAGATTGATGCCGAGGCTCACGAGCTGTACGTTCTTAAGGGTGGACTCGAGTTTTTCCGTACTGTCGATGTGAGAATAATACAAATGGAGCTTTTAGAAGAAGACACCTTCAGTGCCGTTGTCGATGTACTGAATGATTTAGATTTCCTAATGTTCAGAGACCCATATGGCAAAAAACTTTTATCTAAAAAGGACTTTGTCCCTGGAATTTGGCCTGGAGATGTGTACTTCATTAAGACTAAATATGTGTAGCATAACACAGTGGTTTTATAAGATACAGGTTAACCGTTCACCTTATTTAACCCTTTCCCTCATACGACAATTCTGCAGCAGACGACTTTGAACGAATTTTGTCAAAACATAGAAAATCTCCAAAATTGAATGGATAACCTATGACTAAAAGTGGAAAACATTGTGGCAAAAGAAGAAATTGCACGTTTTGTGCAATTTCTTCTTTTGTCACTATGTTTTCAAAAAGCCGTCTGTTTAACCCTTTCCCTCATACGACAATTCTGCAGCAGACGACTTTGAACGTATTTTGTCAAAACATAGAAAATCTCCATAATTGAATAGATAACCTATGACTAAAAGTGAAAAACATTGTGGCAAAAGAAGAAATTGCACGTTTTGTGCAATTTCTTCTTTTGTCACTATGTTTTCAAAAAGCCGCCTGCTGCAGAGGCGTCCAAAAGCGTTTATATGAAGGAAAGGGATAAGCGACATTTGACGTCTATGCAGCAGACCAAATTTGAAACATTTGTCGTAATTAAAAGGAGTTATTGTGCCAAACTAGTAATTCTGCTTTTCCCAAGATGCTTTGAACTCATGACCACATTTATGTCATTAATATATCAGAGGTAATAATCTTTTCTATAAACCTTTCCCTCATAAATACTCTTTCTGACGCCCATGCAGCGGTCGACTTTTGACAACTTTGGGGCTAACCATGTTAAGCCACAATGTTTTCAAGTCTTTTCAATAATTATACTCACAGATTTTTGATTTCGTCTGCAGCAGATTTGTTGTAATTGGGTTGGATTTAAAGCTTAACGGTAAACGGCAATAAGACCGTTTGAAGTTGATATAGTAATTAAATGATTGAAAAGCTTTTACCAGCCTGCGCATCTTAACCCGTTACCACTGGAAGACAACTTTTAATGCATCTTCAGCAAACGAATTTTCAGTGCGAAAAAATGCAAGTCGGCTTTTATGAACAGTGTAGATCCAGACCACCCTGTGTATCCGCACGGTCTGATTTTTTCTACACTGTTAAAAAATGCTTACGTGTACATTTTCCCATGCACGGGCTCCTATGATGTTTTGTTTGAAATATTTTTTTAATTTAGAAAAAAAGACGTATGCGGCAAACCTCAGTTAAACCTGTCAATTTAGGACGATTTGTGTTGCTACTTTTTGTATATTCCTTGTTTCTTTGGTGTTTGTATCTAAATAATGTGTCTTATCATGATCCAAAATTATGGGAAATGCATCAGAGAGGTTGTTCTAAGAACATTGGTTAGTGTATATCTCAAATGGCATTGAAGAGATAGCACTTATACTAATACTGCATTCCCCTCTTCATATAAGCTATCTCTAAAAAGATTACATTCACCAAACGAAAATGTTCTAATCATAGAATTTAGTATTTTTAATGTTTGATGCTTTATGTCATTATTTATAATATGCATATGGATGCGTGTATAAAAAACCTTGAAAACTCCAGTTTGAAAGAGATATCCCTGAACTAAACAGAGAGCTTTAATGCATAAAGAGATATCCCTGAACTAAACAGAGAGCTTTAATGCATTAACAGATATCCCTGAACTAAACGGAAAGCTTTAATGCATAACAAAGATATACCTGTAATAATTTCGCTTCCTGAATAAATAGAAGAACGGCTTCTCATAGTTATTACTTTGTTTGGATTGATTGAAGTTTGATGTCATGTTCAATGGTATTTCAGTTATAATGAATGTATATTGTTTTATTGCGCATCGACAGCTAAGTTCATTTAGCGCGCAATTAAATTTAATTATTCATGATCCCTGGGTACACAAACCAGTACTAGGCTAGGAAATGTGCCTTGCCCAAGGACACTCCACCATGACCGTAGTGCCGCGACTGGAGATCGAACCCGGGACACCGGTTTCGAAATCCCCGACGCTAACCACTCGACCACAGCGGATTCCTATTTCAGTTATATCACAGCGGTTATTTAATCACAGGTGTGTTTCCTTACTTTCCCACACATGCACATGACCAACATTCTTCGGGAGTAACCGGCTACATTTCCACAAACACTGTTAACCCATTGGTGAAACACAAATGAGCCGTTCCAATAGAAAACCAACATTATGACCTCTGCGTATTGTATCGACCAAGATCAGCCTGCGCAAACCACGGAGGCTAATTCGGGCCGACACATTCCGTCTCAGTGGGATAGAGTACTGATTCCTGAAACAGAAAAGGCGAAACGTGTCTGTCCGGGTTATCTTGCGCGGCATGCTTAGGCTGATCCGCGTCGATACTTTACGCAGAGTCAACACTGTTGATTTTTTGACGGTAATCGCAAATACTTTCGTCAATCATCAGAAAGAACGAATGGCCGAATCCAGGACTCTTAAACGCACGGGCTCTACGGTCCCCCGGTTAATCCGCCACTGTATATTTCACGTGACTTCTTTCTTTTTTCCCGTTCCTCTTCGCGAATGTTAATACTGTTAACAAGCGTCCATATTTGACCTCTCGGCGAATTAATTTCTAAAGCATTTCTTAAACTTATATTGGAGTACTCACGCCTTAAGTTTTTCACTGATGTTCCGACAACATTATAATGATATTTATGGGGGAGATCCTAACCTTTTAAATGCAGTTTTGTTGAATCCCTGATGAACTATTTTTCTCGCGCAGTTTCTCATGCGTTGTTTGGTGCTAAGCAATTGACAGGCTGCCAACTCCGAAAAAAAATGTACTATAACCAGGGCTAAAGCACCAGGCCTAAAATGGTAGTAATGGCTTCCCGATTTGGTGCATATGTTGGCCGGGATATCATTACGACTGATCCACCGATGTCAGCATGAACCTACCGGAAGTACTGGAAATTTACGCATGAAATGCCGCGATGAGACTGAAGTAGACTTGAATCCAAGGACTTGCAACTCCTGTGTCCCCAGCCCATTCAATGACTGACTTCTCTACACCCAATAACTGGTTTTACCTGGCCGTCTTATTATGCAATTTTATGCAATGCTACACGGTTTTGTACACGTTATCGAATTTACACTTTTTAAATCAATGTGTCAAAAAGAGGGTTTCGCTTCATGTTCGCTAGACATGTGTTAGAAGTACGATAGGTGTACGCTATACGTGCGCTATGTGTGCGCTAGGTGTTCGCTGAACCTCAACCGACGATCATACAACGAATACCCAGCATGTGCTCCGCGAGTGTCTCGCGTTGGACGACCAGAGCGCTCTGCGCGTGTGTGGCGTCCTTCTTGCGTGTACATTCATGCGTCGAGCTCCGCGCGCATTTTTGTACATGCACAAAAGTTCCCCAGGCATACATCGAATGACAACGAATGCTTGGTACAGCGCCCTCGACGAACAAGTAACGATTGCTGACGCACACTTAGCAAAGACAACGCACTGACCAAAATTGCTTATTTTTCAGTGCGTGGCCGTGTGTAGCACAGGAGCTTGACTCATGAAAAAAAAAAATCCGAAAAACAAAATCCACCAATACTATATATAGTATTGGTGGAATTTTTTTTTTCGGATTTTTTTTTTAATGAGTCAAGCTCCTGTGGTGTGTAGTATATTTATAACTGGCGCTTAACATAATGACAACTATTCCTTTAATGATACCCATATTTATATCGCGATACATGCGTTTTGTTAGGAAGGGGAATATCTTAATTTAGCGGTTCGACAGAATCATGATTAAACCTCTGCAAACAGCAAAACACTGTTTGTGTTTTTTTTTAAAAAAGTGTTATACATATATAAGATTATATATATGTCTTCGCGTTGTGATTTCTATATTTAATTAATACACAGTCAATATGAACAACAAATGACATGTCTATGAAACTACGCCATATCTACTACGTCTCACACGGTGAAACGTCCCTCAATAACTTTCAAACGACCACCAAAACAGCCTCTCTTAGGTATATATCTGATATATGATAAATCTCCACTCCTTCTAACGTTCATCGAAAAACGCAGGCAATCTCTTTTGGTTTTAAATTCACTGGTTGTTTCTAAGGTTACATCGTGACGTAATTGCTCAGGTATTGATGATATGCCGTCTGTGGCATGTACACAATGTGCTTAGGGGACACTGTGTTACGTAATCAATATAGCCCTGCCAATACAACTGTACAGGAATCTCAATGAGGTCTACCCTGAGTATGAGTATGTTGAAACTGGTGAGGGTCAAGTTCAATACATTTATGATACAATAGAGATTAACGAACAATTAAACATTCAATAATCTCTTGTATTAATCAATCGCTTTGTCAATAAACGAAATCCAAGCGACGAGAAATAACTGTGTAACACTCAATTAGTGTACATTTAAGCATTATAATGAAATACGTGCATTATTCAAAATGTACACTATGTGCGTAATTTTTTCCGTCATGTGACAAACAAATGAGCAGTTCCACGAGAGAACCAACATTGTGGACCCGGACAGACACTTTTCGACTACTGTGGATTTTCTGTTTCAGGAATAGTTACGCTATACCTCTAGACCCCTGAGACGGAATGTGTCGGTCCGGATTAGCCTGCGCAGGCTGATCTAGGTCGATACATTACCCTGAGTCCATAATGTTGGTTTTCTCGTGGAACGGCTCATGTATTGATACCAATTTATGTAAAGGTTTGGATCAGTTCAATAGGGCCTATTGTCCTGCAAAACTGTAGTTCATTGCACATCAGTATCTTATCAAGAACAATTTGTTTGGACAAAAGAAACCATATGTGTATTCCCATTATCAGGAACGTTTGCCCAAAGAAATATTCGATTTATTTAAAAGTGAACAAGTAGCTCTGATCACAGGTGTTGCTGCGGCGAACACATGGACTGATGAACACAACTTCTATACCTGTGTTGACTTCGGCGGAGGAAACAGCCTATGTAAAACGAATGATATAACCTAAATAGTCATTGAGTTAAGCTGTTGTAATGATAATTAAAAAAACTAAAATATATCAGTTAGTTTCCACGAATAAATTGTTCTAATTTGATCACCACGTCCAGTCCTGAAGGAGAGCGTCACAGGGATCACGTGGACTCCGGAATTTGAGTATATCCGCATCTCGTTTGGTAATCCCCGAGTTTGCCTGGAGGTAAGAACATATATATATTTATATATATGAGCCGTTCCACGAGAAAACCAACAGTGTGGACTCTGCGTAAAGTATCGACCCGGATGAGCTTAAGCATGCCGCTCAGGCTAACCCGGACAGACATGTTTCGCCTCCTGTGGATTTTCTGTTTCAGAAATCATTACTCTATACCTCTATTCCCCCTGAGACGGAATGTGTCGGCGCAGATTAGCCTGCGCGGACAACCCAATGATTGATGATTGATTGTTTGGTGTTTTATCACGGCGTTTCCAAGGGTAAGTTACCAGTACTACTGGTCCGTTTAGCCAGACAGTCGTAATACTAACCCCGCAACCGTGAGCGCCAAGGAGGTCAGCCATTACTACCATTTGTATAGTATTTGGTATAAACCGATCGGGGATCTAACCTGTGCCCCCCCCCCCCCCCCCCCGAACTACTAATACGCAAACACCTTCAAAGTTGTCTAGGAGATGTCGTTTAAAGTAAAATGTGACAATAGACATCCAGACGAATGGACGACGGACGACTTACATCTGGCCATCACAATAGCTCACCATGAGCTTAAAATAGGCAATTGGCAAGCAGCAACTAATAAATATATTAGCATATTGTAACTAGTAATGTCCAACCTTGCATTCCGTAGGAATGTTTCATTTTAATAAGATATCCACGGGTCTCCTAAAATCGTGATCATAAGCATTAAATTAAACTACATTGTCTAGTTCTAAATGAATCTTTAGACATCAGCAAATAGTGATACACTTTTCAATTGACTGCTAATACAGTGTCATGGGAGAAAGGTAAGACAATAATTACGTCAGGAACTAAGGAAAATCACGAAGCTGGAAGGCACTACGATATAAACTAATTGATTGTAAATGAAAGAAGAAACAGTGGATATAATTGACCAGACTACAATTAAAATCTTATTTATAATGATTTAGATCAGGTTATAGTGAGAACTCGAGCAAGCGATAACGTGAATAACTGGTGTAAACAACTTCCTCGAACTGATCTGTTATTTGAAACAGTAAAGCAGCTGTTCTGATTGTTTCTGTGATCAATCTGAACTACTATTGTTCCATTTCTTTGTTATTATATTATCACTGGCTAGCTTTTCGTAATTACACAGGTAATAATAGATGAATAATGAAGCTGCCAATACACACATGACTATATAAAGCAAGGGCATAACTGGGGGTTATCTTTTGATTCCTTTTCAACTCCATCATAGAATATCTAACTGTTATCTAACAGTACACATGTGTTTTTGGTTATAACAATTCACCTGAAACGTCTAAATGGGCCAACAACAAACACCTTGAACAGATAGCACAGATGATTGGGTTGATACGAGTGTCCGTTGGCTGCAATATACAGAATGTCGGGTTGTCCCATTGTATGGATCATTCACCCCTGTCCCTCATGTAGACGCTATTACCCTATCTGCGGCATATGACATGAAAACAATCACCGCGAGTAATTCGAGGGCTTGGGCGTGAAACGGTTGTAACTAAAATTAGTATTTTTTTACCAAGGTTAATCACCTCGCCATAAAGTCTTAAAAGCGTTAAATCATTTTTCTTGGTAAACAATGGAAACTTAGGTGCCATTGCTCGTTCTGAGCAATGGCACCTAAATTTGCATTGTTTACAAAGGGGTCAAAATTGCCCCTAAACCAGGGTTTTCAAAATAGGTTTTTAGTTACAACGGTTTCACTCCAAGCCCTCGAACTGTTCACCTCCATTCTATAAAACACTCTATATTCTAAGGTCGATGTGTTCGTCGTCATCAGCTACATATTTGCAGTATGTGGGAAAAAGTTAATTAGATATATATATATATTTATGAGCCGTTCCACGAGAAAACCAACATTGTGGGCTCTGCGTAAAGTATCGACCCGGATCAGCCTTAGCATGCCGTGCAGGCTAATCCGGTCAGACACTGTTCGCCTGCTGTATATTTTCTGTTTCAGGAATCATTACTCTATACCTCTATCCCCCTGAGGCGGAATGTGTCGGTCCCGATTAGCCTGCGTAGGCTGATCTGGTTCGATACATTACGCAGACTTCACAATGATAGTTTTCTCGTGGAACGGTTCATATATATATATATATACCTGCCATATATACCGAATACGCGAGGAAGCGAGTCAAGAGCTCTAGATAAGGGGCGTTCTGCATGTTCTAAAATCCTTATTTGACTCTATAGCCCTATGTTGTGGGTACTCAAAGGAATTGTTTCAATGAGACAATTATTTTGAGTACCAACAACATTGGGTTTGATTGGATAATAAGAAAGATATTGTGGAAAAAAAATAGCTGTATACCCCTCCTTATTTGGACTTCTGGCGACTAAAGTAGTTATTGTTTTAACCCGTGTATAGATTAAATGTAGGTAAAGTAAGTACAGGACGAATGTTTGACGTTTGCGTCAAAGAGAAGCCGCAATGACGCGAGCACCGTTACCAACCTACGGATTTATCTAATCCAATAATCGAACCCATGATCTCTTATTTGAGTTACCGTATCTTAGACATTTTAAGATACATCAGAACTCAGTACCAAGAGCACAACATACTGTGATGTAATTTATGATACCAAATCAAATTCTAACATGACCATCAGTCAGGATTTGCGATCAGCCTGCACAATCGCACAGGGTTATCAAGGTCTCCCCAGTTCGACATATTTGAGTTCAAAATTACGGGTAGCCATCGATGGACGATTACTTGTGTACATGTACTGTAAAACATTTTGAATTCTGGATGTCAAAACGTTGCGTGTCTTGACAAAATAAGCTCTTTTCTTTAAATTAACGTTGTCATGTATTTGCAACATCGGCTTCGTAAATTATTAGCCTAATTAACGAGAAAGGCTACGCATACTGCATACTGCTCTACTAAAATGCGTAACGTGTTGGTACAAAGTTGTAAACGACACCCAAGGTCAAATGCGGTCTACCTTATACAACTCGGTTAAGTAGGTTAATGTATAATTACAACAAAGCAGGGAACAAAACATGGTACAATATGCTATATCTCGTTTCAGATTTGGAAACAAGGTCATTGTACCTATTTTTATACATTTTTCACGAAGGGTAGAACCTTTTGTGGAAAATGTATAAAAATTTCAACATTCCTTTTATTAGTTTAATGATACTTTTTATCATCAAATCGGCTAAGTAGCAGATTTTCGAATTTCTCAAGATTCCGGACATTTATTCGCCATGATTATGAATTCGCAAATATTAGCAACATTTAATCTGACGCGAATAAACCCTGCTTTACAGTTTATAGTATGATCGTAATTGAACCTAACTTCATAATATGAGCCGTCCCGCGAGAAAACCAAAAGTATGGCCTCTGCGTAATGTATCGACCCAGATCAGCCTGCGAAGTCCGCGCAGACTGATCCGGGCCGACACATTCCGTCTCATGGGGATAGAGGTATAGAGTAATGACTCCTGAAACAGAAAATGCACAGGGGGCGAAACGTGTCTGTCCGGGTTAGCCTGCGTGGACTGCGCAGTCTGATCCGGGTCGATACATTACGCAGAGTCCACAATCTGGGTTTTCTCGCGGGACGGCTCATACCATAACAAATTATAGGTTTTCGTGCTGGCCTGCCTTTACACCAGTATTTTTTGTTATCGGGAATCCGTAGACGCCTTGGTTCCCCTACAATCCTGTAACTTGATACTCTCAAACAGTGGTAACATGTGGTGTTCCTGGATGGGACGATAATGTGAGCGTAAATAAAGAGAGGAGGAAGGATACATTTGTCGGATAAGGTACAAGTTGGCTACTTTCAGAACAATGTATGTTCGGATCAACCTCTACATCTGCTCCGTTTTATAAGAATATTCAGAGAAGTTGACGGAAGCTTCTAACAAGCTTAAATAAATACTATGGGAAGAGCGTATATATCTTTATCGGACTGTGCAGATACATAGGCTGATCTGATTATGCACTGTTCTCAAAAGACTTGTACCTTTTCGGACGGACGGATTCAAAGCCTGATACTTCAAATATAGTGTTTGTCTTTCAATGAAGGATTTCTGAGGATGAAATACAGCCACCATTATCTAGACATGTCACGCTCTCTGCCATTAGATTTGGTAAAATTGTAAAATGACCTGTACTGTAGAAAAACCAGCCTTAGCATATCTGCGACAAGTGCAGACAACGATCACCCCTAGCATTCATGCTAATTGATCCAATTCAACATTGTCACAAGAAGTTTCTTGAATGTCTTTGAAAATAATTGCCGAACAGTTTATAACCAGACCGAACGGACGGACAGGTATTTATGGCCCTACATTGATCGCAAATGCCAAAAAGTGGTTTTCCTGAATTTCCGCCCATTAATTTCGATCTATGAGATAATAACACTTTTAATTAGGAACTTTATTTAAATTTGTAATTATGTTTCGGTTAGTTATCCAATGTGTTTAGTTCAGACACAAATCTGATTCTGAAGGCAAACTGAGTGAATGTATTCAATGGACTTGCAATAACTCGAAGTCGGAAGAACGCCAAAACTTTTCGAGATATCGACTTATTCGAATGATCCATACATTATTGCATATTTCAATTAAGCATTATAAGCTAGTTAATTAATTCATATGTAAGTATATATTATGAAAAAGCAAGTGAGTGATAACATCTTATCAAGAAAACAGAGCAGCAGCATTTCGGCATGCTTGCACGAGCAATCATAACTACTACGCTTTCCCCAAAAGACAGATCCAATCCAGGAAATGGTTTGAGTTAAACGATAAGGAGGGGGTATTCAGCTCTTTTCCCACAATTGCTCTCTTATTATTAAAGCAAACTCTATGTTGTTGGTACTCACAACATAGGGTTAGAGGATCAAATAAGGATACTGGAACAAGCAAAACGCCCCTTATCTACAGCTCTGCACATGTTCGAATTTTCGATAGACCACCGCATAAAGGAGTGAGCTTGAGAGAAAACTTACCCCCTGTTGACAATCGTATTGTTCATCTTTAAAAGGACACATTACACCCATCCTGTATCGACATGTTTTAAAATCTCGTACAACGATATCATTTACCTTCTGGCAAACCGCTCGAACGAACTTCATACAGCCTTGCTGCTCTGCCCCTCGAATGACAAGCTGCAGTTACTGTTGACTGGGTAATGCACAAATGCATTTGTTGAGTAGCTCCAGTTTGTAGCTATGTCTATTGCTTTGGACAAACAATATTGTCAACTCTATTGAATACTTACACTCTAGTCTATAAAGATCATATGTTTGCCTCTATGTTTTCAAAGTCGTCTGTTGTAGATTGTTTGTATGTGGAAAGGTTGAAATAAAAATGCCTATTAAAATTACATTTTGACGCCTCTACAGCAGGCAACTTATGAAAACTGTGTCGCAAAAGAAGAAATTGCCCATGATAGGCAATTTGTACTGTTGGCACAATGTTTTTAAGTATATTCATTCATTACATTTCTTTTTTAAAGATTTTTTTCAACATCATCGCCCAGATGTTTTCAAAATCTTCTGCTGCAGATTTGTTATATGGGAAAGGGTGAAGTACACCAATCCATTATAAAATCTCAATCAGCGTGAAATAATTGTACGACCAGAAAACAATGGATACCATAACTATTGACCCATTGATCTGTAACTTGATTTATCTTATTTAATTGCTTGCTGAAAATTGATATTCAACTGCAAAATAATGATTATGTGGAAAAATTCTTAACATATTGGCCGAACCGTTGAAACGCTGTAAAAAAAACAAAAATCAAATGAAATATTCTCAATATTTGCCATGGAGTAGACTCTTTGTCCGAATTCAGGCATAGGGTATCTAGTAAATTTTAAACTATTTTAACAATCGGAGCATGCTTTAACCCTTTCCCTCATACGACAATACTGCAGCAGACGACTTTCAACATATTTTGCCAACAAATAGAAAAATATCTATAATTGAATGGATAACCTATGACTAAAAGTGGAAAACATTGTGGAAAAAAGAGAAATTGCTCGTTTTGAGCAATTTCTTCTTTTGTCACTATGTTTTCAAAAAGCCGTCTGCTGCAGAGGAGTCAGAGAGCGCCTATACGAGGGAATGGGTTAAAAACAAAATAGCATGAATGTTTTTGGAAGATTAAATTGTTTTGAACTAATGCATTCTTCATTATAACTAGAAAAAGAAATAAGTATTGCTATAATACAAAAACCATCGCCTTGTTGTGGTTGTGGTAGAGCATCCGCCTCGGGTGCAGGGGGTCGTGGGTTCGATCCCCGGACGGGTCATACCATAGACTTTAAAAATGGCTTTAATGGATGCCCTCCTTCAGTTGGTTTCGGGGTTTCGGGGTTAGCATTACGACTGACTTGCTGGTGGCAGAATAAATGGACCAGTAGTACTGGTAACTTACCGAGGAAACGCCGGGATATAATGGGAAAATTGTTGAAAGCGGCGTAAAACACCAATCAATCAATCATCTAATCACTATTCAATAATCCCAGCGCTTCTACGCAGCTTGATCGGGATCTACATTGTGCGCCACAAGGGTAGAGAGAGATTCAAGAAACGTCTGGAATTAGTGACCATTACAATCTCATTAAAACCAGATCTTAACCCGCACACTATCGTACATAGGTTGGTTTCGTGGGACTTGGCTATTATAAAAATGCCAAAGCGACATTCAGTGAATTTGGTTGGTAACCGTGTACCAATCATTCGATTACTTGAAACTGTTCTGATTGACGAAGGACAACTCTTGCTCATAGAAGAAGAATCATGTAGGATTATGTACCTTTAACAAGGGTTATAAGTTATAACTTATAACAGCTAATTAGTTTGGAGTTCCTTCCTCTTATCATAGGAGAAGTCGGGAACCCAGACTAACAGCTTGTTAGTGCATGTTATGCAAGTAACGCAATAACAAAATGTCCTATCTAGTAATGCACATGTTACACAGATTAAAGTGCCGATTAATCATACACATATGAACGTGACTTTCGACCCCTTTCCCACATATAGCAAATCTGCAGCAAACAAAATGGACAAATGGTACATGAAATCATATACTATTTGAAAAGACTTAAAACATTGCAGCAACACGGGAAATTACTCATCATGATATTAAAACGCGTCTGCACGTAGGATTGTATTAATTTATCTAGACATTAAGCTAAGAGGAAAGTCTATGACAAGCAGTTTTACTATTTATTCGTTTGAGAGATGTCCCTCTAGTTGAGAGATGTATCTATCTACTTACAGTGATATATCTCTAGCATAGAGAGATATCTCTAAAATTAACAGATAGATATCTCTCAAATTTACAGATAGATCTCTTTGTTAGCGAGATATCTCTCGAGCTTACAGAGATATCCTTTAATGGAAAATAGCAAGCTCCTTTAGAGAGATATCTTACAAACGACGAGAGATATCTTACAAACGACGAGAGATATCTTACACACATAGAGTGTTATGTCTTTAATCACGTTAACAAAATATCTCTCTATGACTTGTATAGGCGTGTAAATAATTACTATTTGAAACGTGTCATGGAATTTACGGAAGACAAAATTAATCTTGGTCGACACAGGTCAACATTTGTAATAGTTTACCTTGCTTATTCAGAGAATGGTTCAGATATTCATATCAAGTTGAAAACATAGGTTTGCATTATCTTCTTATTGATTCTCTTCTAGAAATATGATGGTCTGTAATGGTCTGCTGTATTGTTTATTATTTGAAAGGTAATTACAGTTAATTGTCATAAGTGACGTCTACTGTATTACATGTACAATGTGTTAGATGACCTCAAGTTTTCGAATAGTTTTTTATTATTAGTTTATTAGTTTTTATTAGTTTAACTTTTTCGGGGGTAAAATGTGACACCATTTCGACCTTGAAAAACAGCTTAATATATTCTTTTTCCATTTTTTTTTTCAAAAAATCCTTTTTCATATTGATTAACATTCTATATATAAAGTTATTTTTGAACTTTAATATGAGTTGTAGTTTTCATTTTAATTTTTTTGTGTGTTTTAGGTTTTCGGCCAAAATGCCTATATTTGTGCCTTTGATGAAATTGGTCGTATCATTGAAAGGCCAATATTTTTTTTTAGATCGATTATTAATATTTATTTTTTCTTATTTCAACCAGTGTATGTTCTAATAAAATACAAAGAATAAAGAAATTCTATGATTGGGATTTTTTTTGTGAAAAAACTGTAGCATACGCCTTTAATTGCTTTCCGCATTGACTGTTAGCCCAGAGGTGAAAGACGAATGGTGTGTGTCGCATTGGTTTTTGTCGAACGTCTGAACAAATGTTGACTTTCGACTGAGCTACCGGACTGACGAATGAATAAAAGAAAAGTGTTTGATTGGTCGAATGAATAAAAAAATACCCGCGTATGATTGGTCGAATTTATAAAATTAACCGGAGGTTAATTGGTCAAAAGAATATTGTGTTTGTGTGACAACTGGGGAGAAATCATTGCCAGTTGCTTGGGTAGTTTGTTGTGTGGATTACTGGTGTTGGGAAGCCAGGAAACACATGCGTAGGTGAACTGGCCGCCGTGACATGACTGAAAACTTGTTGGTAAGATCTATATAGGCAGTTTTCAACTTATATTAGGCAGAATTTAGCACAGTTGAATCTGTAGAAAATCGGAACGGTAAAATCAAATCCAAAGTTGTAGATGTTTATGCTTAGTTTAGCTCAGCCCAAGCGCCGTCTACTGATTTCTTTATGAATGCAGTGGCTACATAATTATGAAAATCATTATTTAACACGGTTTACGGCAATTCGAATCAGTATAGAGACAAGGTTGACAAATTCGTATAGACTTTCACTGTAACGTGATATAACTGAAATAGTGTTGAAAACGGCGTAAAACTCAAATAAACGAGAAAAAACCCTTTCAATGAGCATCTTTCAACACGTTAGCCTATATATTCAATTCCATGTTTCTCCTGTAGTTCCTAGGTTTTACATTTTAAACGTTCACTTTAGACACTATGGAAAACCTTTGCCAACGCAATGAACTCCAAAACAGTATGAAGCAATCAAATATATCTCATATTAGCTTGAGAGTGCATGGCTTGAACTTTGGAACTTTCTGAAACCTTCTTGACCGTCATCAATGATATTAGTGTGTTAAATACAACCACTAAGCCTGACTGCTATGATTCTTTCGATACTATTACCTAAGCAAAAGGTTAGGCTTATATATTGGTCTGTAAGCCGATGACAGAAAGTAGTTCTTCTTTCCAGATTTTCGCAGGAACATGACGCTGGCTTCTTTCCACACCTCCGGCATCCCACATAAAAAATGCTTTGACAAAATTGTCGTATGGCATCCACTGTTTCTCAAGATGTCCGAAAGTATCTTGTCTGGTCCTGAAGCTTTGCCCTTTTCTAGTATGTGTTAATGCGGATTCTGTTTCTTTCTGACTAATTTCTTTGTTCAAATCTGTCCTGGTATGTTCTGGTCAATCTCTTCTCTTAAATAACGCATCGGTGGTGTAGTGGTAGAGCATCTGTATCGAGGTCGTGGGTTCGAAGAATGGCTGCCTTCCTTGGCGCTCAGGGTTGCGGGGTTAGCATTACGACTGACTGGCTGGTGTCAGGATAAATGGACCAGGAGTACTGGTAACTTACCCAGGAAACATCGTGATAATACTGCATTTTTTGTTTAAATCGGCGTTAAACACCAAACATTCAATCCATCAATCTTCTTTTAAAGTTTCATCAAAAACTTTATGTTTTAACCCTTTCTCACGTCATACAGACGCTTTCTAAAACCTCTGCAGTAGACGACTTGTATAAACATTCTGGCAATGAGCAATTTTCCTTTAGTTACCAGTTTCGTTTTTACTAACTTTATTCTCACTATATGCCCATTGTTATTGCAATTTAACCCTTTCCCTCATATAGACGCTTTCTGACGCCTCTGCAGCAGACGGCTTTTTGAAAACATAGTAACAAAAGAAGAAATTGCACAAAACGTGCAATTTCTCCTTTTGTCACAATGTTTTCCACTTTTAGTCATAGGTTATCCATTCAATTATAGAGATCATTTTCCATTATTTGACAAAATATGTTCAAAGTCGTCTGCTGCAGAATTGTCGTATGAGGGAAAGGGTTAAACAGCGTCCAAACTGCAGTGGATTTCTGATTCAACAAGGTGGCACATTCATTGGAAGGACCAGTACTTGATCTCTAATTGAATGAGAGACACAAGAAAGCCTATCTAGTAATAACCACTGTATTTGAATCACCGGCCATTTCGACGACTACATGTATCTATTCCGGTATATAAATACGTGAAACCGGTCACTTGGCCTCTCTGTATGGTATTTTAAGCCACTTTTCAACACTTTTCCAGTTATATCACTGCGTTTCCTGTGTAATTTACCAGTTCTACTGGTCCATTGATCCTGACACTAGCGAGTCATATATAAAGCTAACCCTACAGCACCGAGCGCCAAGAAGGGAATGCCTATAGATATACTACTAGTTTTAAAGTAGTTGGCATCATCCGGCCGCCGATCACTTGATCCATTCATGTCTAGATTTTAATCAATTCTGAATAAACTTCCATGGCCTCGATTAGGTTCATTCCGGTTTTTCCCCCGAATCAATTCGGTTCGTTAGTTTAATTCTGCTTATCTTCCTTTTTCCATCATTTTGGTCATTTCCGGTATATTTACATTTTCATTTCGGAATAATTCGGATTTCTTCGTTAGTTGGTAAATAAACATTTGGTTGTAAACACGTGAAGATATGTCTCGTGTTTCTAGAACGATATTCGTCCGTAATTTACCATATAGCTGTACTAATGATAAACTGGAAGAACTTTTCTCTGCATATGGTCCTGTAAAACAATGTTTCATCGTTACAGATAAAAGTAATGTTGAATTATTATTAGATTTCGCGACCAAATGTATCTATTCTCTCTGCATTTCTTTTTCTATTTCGACCATTCTTTAAAGTCGTTTAGTTTCCAATTACAACTTTGATTGTAACCATACAGTCTTAATTTATTTGAAAACATTTTTGTTTGAAAAAAGGCAAATCTTGATGCTAAACAAATGCTAGCTTTTAATTGTTATAATCGTGTAACCATTCTACAACATAATGATAATGACTCCATTACATTCCTTAGTTGAAGGTAATTGGAGGGCAAGGATAATAGGTTAACATTTGTCTTACATATTGAATCAATAGAGAAACAGATCAGCACACAGATGCTGTTATATGTAACACCGTTTAAAAATGTCCAGATCTTGATGAAATCTCAATGATATTACCATTAGAGAGAGAATTGCCTGTTCCTAAGGTTACAACATTGACATTTGGAGATTTATATGTTTTTCTTAAAGTCTTATAATCGAATAAAATCATACTTCAAGATGAAATCTTGATTTTAATTTTAAGAACAATTATAAGAACAATGGTTCACAGTTTTGATGAATTCTCACATTTTTTGTAAAAATGATGGAAAGAGCTCCACATAGAACATGAAGCAATAAAAAGGTGACATTTTACACAACAGCGTTTCCAAGTCTGTTTTCATTTTTAATATGTGTTTGAAACAAGCAATGATTTGTGCAAAATTGAGTTGGGTCATTTCCGGCGAACATGTGAAACCTCCAATAACCGTGAGTGTCTGCCCTAATAAGTAATATATATGATTAAAGAAAATTGTATTTTATGGATTTTTTCCTATCTTCTTCTGTAGATTCTGGAAAAAGTCGTGGGATTGGATATGTCATATATACATTGAGGTAAGTTATATTTTATTTTTTATTTACAGTACATCAGCCATCAATGATGATGTGATTATGGCAAATCTCTTTTTTATGAAAACAACTTGTGATTATTATTTAGGATTTAATTGGCTTATATTTAACTTATCTCTTAACTTCATGAAATGAAAGGAAACATGTGGTAAGTACATGTCTTGGTTCAATCTTGATCCAACGGTTGGTTTGATATTTTTTAACCCTTTCCCACGCATTTTGACGCATCTGCAGTAGACGACTTTTGAAAACATTGAGGCAAAAGAAGAAATTGCTCAAAACAAGCAATTTCGCATTTTGCCACAATCTTTTCAACTCTTTATGATAATTCAACTCTCATTTATGGAGATTTTTTTTAATGTTTTTGTATATATATAGATTTTCAAATCATTGTGGCAAATAAAGAAATTGCTCATTATGAGCAATTTCTCCTTTTGACGCAGTGTTCTCAAAGGTCGTCTGCTGCAAATGCATCCAAAAGTGTCTATATGTAGAAAAGGGTTAATACTGTCAATGCAGTTTTGCAGGTGTTTTAAGTCTCCTTCAGTTAAAGTTCTAGTTCTTTCAGGGATGATGCGATAAAAGCTAAAGATGAGAAAGTCAATATAGACGGCAGGAGACTGTTACTTGATTTTGCCGACATAGCAAAGAAAGCTAAAAATAAACGGAATCAAAACAAAGATGAAACAAAAGAAGAAAATGAACCAGAAAGTGAAGAAGATGATAACACTCAGGGGAAGACTGATAAAAAAGGTACAATTGCAGACTGCAGGCCTTTTTCTAGGCATCTCACAGGTCAGATATTCTGACCTATTCCCAATGGCAAAAGTCTTTTAAAATCATGCAATTTTGTCCTTTTTTTTTTTATTCCAAAATTTAAAATAATAACAATTAATTTTCTCAAATAGAAGGCCAAATACTTGTTCCCAAAAGGCCTGGACTGCAGGTCAGAGGTAGAGCTTCAGTCTTGTGATCTTAACATTGCCATGAGAGTGGGGTCACCATTTCTGTCAACCTCACACATTTGGCGAGAGTACTGGTTGAGTACCGAGGAGGCAGACATCGAGAATGATAGATATAAGCTATAATATTTATAACTTATTGTAAAATAAATAAATATAAACTAAAATGGTAAAGAATGGTAAATTTTATACATCAATTTCAGACAAACAATTTAACCCTTTCCCTGATGTAAGCAAATTTGAACACCCCCTGCGGAAGCTGACTTTTTGAAAACATTGTTGAAAAGGTAGAAATTGCATGTATTTTCCATGTTTTACAATTCTTTCCTCAACATTTTCAAAAGCAGACAACTCTTACAATGTCTGGCAGATGTCCAAAGAGCAGTACAAAATATATCTGATCAGATATATCTGAATCAAAGACTCTTATGAAGTTATATACAGTAAAATATTTTATTATTTTTTCTGGTCTTTTTTAGGAAAAAGCGAGCAGGAAAAAAGCGACAACTTAAAATATCACAAAGCAAAAATTGTTTTACTGACGGGTTTAGGAAATAAATTGACTGAAGAAAGATTGAACGGGTGTTTGCAGAAATTGTGAGTAACCGCTATATTTGCTAGACCTTTTTTTGTGTAAAGATATATGATCACTTTCCCGTATGCAGACCTATTTTGACGCGTCCTCAGTCGGCTTCTTATGGAAACATTGTGGCAAATTGAGAAATTGCTTATAACGTACAGTTTCTTCTTTTGCCACAATATTTGAATTCTTTTCAATGATTATACTATCATATATAGGGGTTTTCAAAATTTTGCATTTATGTGTTCACGGTCATCTTCTTCAGATATTTTGTATGTGGGAAAGATTTATCCCTTTCCCACATACAGCAAAACTGCAGCAGACGCATTTGAAAACATATAAGCAAAAATATGGAAAATCTATATAATTGTAGGTATACTAAACTGAAAAAAATTGAAAACATTGTGGCAAAATGAGAAATTGCTTGTTTTGAGCAATTTCTCCTTTTGTCACGATAATTTCAAAAGTCATATGCTGCAGATGCGTCAAAATGTGCCTATAGGTGGCAGGGCCTATGCTGTCGTTTCGCCATTTGAGCCATTGGCTCAAAGTGGCTCAAAAGAAGATAGCATTGGCGAAAGTCCAATTTTTGCCTTTTTTTCTCGATCGCTAAACAACAAATATATAACACATCCCAACAGGAAATAGCTTAACAGTAAAGCTATAAAATCCTGTTCAGAGCGTGTCGGTTTATAAAATCAATAGGGACTGTGTGTGGACATAATTAACAGTGGGGTAACTTCAACTCGATGGTTGTATGCAAACAGTTGTAACTTCACCTTGAACAACCAGTAGTTAAAACCGTCTTGCATGATGCTCTCAAAAAGTTTGTCGCGTGTAAGATATAGCCTTAGGAAATTAATTGATTATCGATTTACGCAATCGGTTAAAGAAACCTGTTGATCAGTATTCAGAGGCAAGATTAATGAATTTGCTCTCTTATTAATAATCGTGAGTTGATTATAGCAAGGTGGAATGTCTTTAATAATTATGATTAGAGTTGAATGGTTTCGCGGGGTTCTTTGCAAAAAAACATTTGAGACATTTTCGCATGGATTTGTTAGCATTTAACGGCCAATTAAATTTCCTTGGACCAATTGAGATTTCAAAATTTCAAGAGCACTGATATATATTCATGTTTTTAGTTGGGGGAAAAAAGGGTCGATGTCTGTCCAAAGAAAAATGTGTCTCAAGAAAATTTTGGGCAGGTGTGACCCCTGGGTCGGAAAGATTTAAATGTAATATACACTAATGATTGTTGTGAATCCCAACATAAGAACTTAAATTGTTCTGTTGCACAGTACATTGGCTAGCTAAAGGTATTGAATAAGCACATTCTTTTATAACAAAACATTTTAACTCACCTGAAACCGTAGTATGGGATGAGTTACATGAAATTTACAATTTTACTATTCATACCCCATTTCGTTCAGGTCAAGCCCCGGTAGCTCAGTTTGTAGCGACGCGGGCTGTCAATCCAGGGGTTGTGAGTTTGAATCCCGGCTCGGCCAACTTTCTTTCCGAGGATTGACAAAAGTCAATGCGACATGCATCATTCGTCTTCCACCAATGGGCTAAGTCCATGTGGAAAAGCAGCCAGTTGCTTGGGAAGATTGTTGTGTGGAGTACTGGTGTGAGAAAACCAGGAAATGCATGAGTAGGTGAACTGGCCGCCGTGATATAACTGAGAAATTGTTAAAAACGGCGTTAAACCCCAATAAATCAAATCAACCCATTTCGTTCAGTTCCAATCCGCTCTTAAAGCGTTCATATGTTCAAATCATTATGATTACTTTTTTCCGTTTCAATAAAATTGATTGCTTTTTTTCGGTCAAAATCGGTTCAACGATTTGATGGGCTTAAATTTATTTTGTTTTGTTATTCTATTTGATTACTTAACCCTAAATATCAATATACAATCTAGCGTGGAAGCCACATTGCTATTTTTTGGAAAATTCATACCTTTTCATGATTTAATTCATAGGAGTAACTGAGAAAATACGTCTTGAAATGAAGCGTGTTGGGATCGGGAAAAAGTGGCCTGTTAACATAAAGAAGGCTGCGAAGCAAATTGTATTACAAAAATGATATATATAATATCGTTACATTAAATTACAATCGGATACTTAAATATCTTATAAAACGAAGGTTGAGTATACAAATATAACTTTTAATAAAGTAGTTTAGTAAAATAATTATTGAGTAAATTGTTGCAACCGCTCAATGAGTGAAACATTCATGTGATTGGATTTTTTCATTCATTATGATTGTTTTGTTCAGAGCGCAAAATTCCATTCCGCTATTAAAGCGTTCCAACTTCATTCCAATCACGCACACGATCCAATCATGTTCTGCTCAGATTGTCAATTTAATGATGTTCCAAACTGTATTGTGATCACTCGCTGTCTTGTGGCGGTTTCGTCCGTCAGTTCACATGTTCCAACAAACAAATTCTCATCCTACAGAATACACGAAATCTTTTGAAACCGGTCAGTGCTAATTTTGCATATATTTTCCTCTTTGTTCAACCAATTGCCTGAAAATTTGTCAGTCCAAATAAAAAAAAATTGTCAGTCAGGACTGAAGGACTGACGACTGTGTAGTCTGATCCTAAACAAACTGACCATTTTCAAAGTTGTTCTAAAAATTCAATTCCATGCAGAACTTTGGTTGCTGCAAAATCAGAAAAGTCGAAAAAATGACAAAAGTTTTAAGATCTTCTTGTCAAAAAAGAAAAATGATTGGCCCGATTCCAAAATAATTTTCCACAAATGTTCCCTGGATAACCCTCTACTAATATTATTCAAATTATTCTGTTCCCTTTAAAAAAAAACATGACTGACAGGGGCAGAGTTTGTTTTCCTTATATGTGTACTGGCCTAATTTGAAAATAATTTGGCACACAACCTCTACCAAGTTTGTTCAAATAATTCTAATCCGTTATAGATCTTCGTCACCAGGGGTCATTACTTGTTTTCTTTATATGCATATAGTAAGAACAATGTACACTGTGATTTCTATTGAATCAGGTGAGCGATTGAGGACAATCATGGTCCTCTTGTCTTGAATTCTTTTAAAACTTTACCACATATAGACACTCTTGGATGCTTCTGAAACAGACACCTATTGAAAACATTGTGACATAAGGATAAATTGCTCATAATGAACAATTTCTCTTTTTACCACATTTGATTTCAGCTCAGTTTGATTTACAGAGATTTTTTATGTTTTGGCCAGTATGTTTTAAAAGTTGTCTATTGCAGATTTGAGATACATGGGAAAGCGTTAAACCATTTGTAATATTTAGTCATGTTCCTTGTTGTTCATTAGCAGGTGATCACTATGCAGTATTTAAATGGGAAACATAATTCAGACCTAGGTTTGATGAAACTGTAGAACTCTTCCTTCTTAGTAAAGTGTTCATCTACTAGATGAATGCTTGACCAAACAACTCTTCCAGAATTTTCTTTAATGGATTCCAATAAATGATTATTGAAATGAAGCAGTGATTATCATATGACATTTAGGCGTATTTACTCTGCCTGGTGGTGCTCTTGACCAACCCTTTCGAAATACCACACATCTGCAGCAGACAACTTTCAAAACATCTAGGAAAAAATAAAGATGAAACTATTGTGACAAAAGGAAAAATTGCTCATCATGAGCTATTTCTCCTTTTGGCACTAGATTTTTTCAAAAATATGCCTGCATATGGTAATACATGTTGACAGTTGCACTTACTATGAAATAAATTGTAGAAATTTTCATGTTCTTCTTTTTAAGAAATGTGAAACATGTCGCCGAGGCTAAACTGGTGTCAGATGGTAGTGCACATGTCAAGTTTAAATGTATCCGAGACGCAAAACGGGCCGTAAATAGACTTCATGAGCATGAATATAAAGGTCAGTCCTGGTAATATGTTTGGTTTAACCCTTTCCCTCATACGACAATTTTGCAGCAGACGACTTTGAACTTATTTTGTCAAAACATAGAAAATCTCCGTAGTTGAATGGATAACCTATGACAAAAAGTAGAAAACATTGTGGCAAAAGGAGAAATTGCACGTTTTGTGCAATTTCTTCTTTTGTCACTATGTTTTCAAAAAGCTGTCTTATGCAGAGGTGTCAGAAAGCGTCTATATGAGGGAAAGGGTTAAATATACCAAATAAAAAGTGGAAAGTGAAGAAGTTTTTACAGCTTATATTTATCCGTCGGTAAGAGGACAATTGCCCCTCCGGACATTAGCCCCGTCGTTAAAACTACACATGGAAACATCAGCCCCTTCATATTTTCACAAGGTGGACATTAGCTCTTTCGTATTTTTCACATGGCGGACATTAGCCCCTTTTTAATTTTTTTAACAGTATGGATATAAGCCCTTTCACATAGCGAATATTAGCCCTTTAATTGAAGCAGACATTATCCCACTAGTTGTTTAAGATCACGCAATAATTGACAGAATGTTTTTTAAATGCATGTTTGATATATATAACTGATATTAATCATTATCAAAATTTAATGGAATAATTGGCGGATTGTCAATACAAACAAGCTTTTGCAAGCAATTGTCTCTGGACTCTGTAATCCTGAGTGTGTTTAACAGTTGGCCTATGAATGTCTAATCGTTAATAGATGTACTTAGTAATTAATGATCTAAACAACCATTCTTATTCTTCAATCCAAACACAGATTGAAATTGCAGATTCAATAAACTTTTTAATAAAGGATAAATATTGGTAATATACAAAGGGGCTTAATGTCCGCTTTCAGCAATCCTCTGAAGCGGCTAATGTTCGCCTTAAACAATTACGATATAGGGGATAATGGCTGTGTATGAAGGGCTTAAATTATGTCCTCCTATGCAGTTTTTAATTGAGGGTTTAATGTGTGCTAGTCCGCTCAATGTATGTGGGAATGTCCCATATAGTGAATCAGATAGAATCAAATTATTTATTATACCTATATTGTTCAAATTGAAAAGGTCTGGAGAAAATAAGTACATGTATATATTTGGAAAATGGAAAGCTGAAACTTTAATACAGAATCAAAGTAGATCAATTACTTGAGAAGAACAACTTCTCCTTTCTCAACAATTTTATCAAAAAAGTTGTCTGCTGCAAAGACATCAAAAGTGTTTTTGTGGCGATTGGTTGACAATCGCCACAGTGCTACCAAAACAACAACAACGAAAAAAAAATTATATAGTCGTATTTGAACAATCGGTTGGATATTTCTGCAAAGGCAATTTACTCACTTCCGTTAAACCGCCATATATATATATAGTTCCATCAGTGATGCAGGCACACGATTAATAATGATAATGTTAGTGCTACTTTGATACCGGATTGGTACTAATATTTGAGATTTATCGAGAAAATATCTAAATAGAGTTAAACTATTTACATATTATCTTTCTTCATGTTTGGGCAGATAATAAATATCATCGGGCGTCTTGGGTACGCTATGCAGAGTATCATGATACTCCTGTGCCTCGTTTTATTTTTACTGTAGTCAACCGTAACCTTTTGACCTTTAACCTGATTCGGCAGGATTTGGCAGATAATAAATATCATTGCGCGTTCTGCCTTGCAAATAACGACAACTCTGATGATACTCAAATCTGGAAATTCCAAAAGGTTCTATAAATAGCTCGCGAGACCAAAAACCAGAAGAGCTTGTAAATCTCAATATTATAAACGCTTTATTTTGTAGTTGTTTAAATATATGAAAGCGTCTAGATGATAAGACTGGTTTACAAAGGTTTAAAGGACACACGATGTCAGTGTGTACACACGTGATGTATACACGTCTGCACGTTCTAGAGTCAATTAGCAATCAATGCTGACAGTGTAGCCTAATTTAGTTTGGAGATCGAGCATTATAATATATGCCTATATTTTTATAAATTGAACAGTTTGGCAAATAGTGAAACTGTGCTTTTGGAGCATGTTTTGTGTTTGTTTTTGCACTCACATTATTCGAAGCAGTTTAACAACCTCAGAGACATATAAATACACTGTGACAACCCTCAATCATGCAATGTGAAGGGACTAAATTGAACAGACCTGTTTAATATCGGACATTATTGAAACAAACACCAAACTAATGGATACTGTTTTCTCTCCTTTCTTTAGTCATTTCTAAAGTGTAAAATATATTTTATCTTAATATGGCCTAACGACCTGGTGATAAACATGTGATTACCCGAACAATTAGATTACAAATAGTCATTCTAATGAGCTAAAACGGTAGTCCATCGAATACTAACTAGATTTTTCATAACTTTGGAATGGCCTAATTTTGAACACATCATGACCAATTTCAGAACGTAACTAAATAATCACCAAGACAACATTCTGGCAAACTAACATTATTCTACTGTCAAAAGATGCATGGTTGATACATTCTCAAATATACCCGCACCAGAGTCATCGCAAGCCCTACACCGATATACTGCTTGTTACTTTGCAGGATTTTCCATACGATCGCCACTACAGTGCCATTGGCGCTTTGATTTATGTAGGAAAGGGTCTACAAGTTGAATCAATGGCTTTGAGCAAAGGTGAAGCTCCATTCTCTGATTATTTTGTTTAGAAAG
Organism: Serripes groenlandicus; assembly: GCA_031761405.1. Taxonomy (NCBI): domain Eukaryota; kingdom Metazoa; phylum Mollusca; class Bivalvia; order Cardiida; family Cardiidae; genus Serripes; species Serripes groenlandicus. The sequence continues at coordinate 31,773,652 of JASEVX010000005.1, forward strand.
CATCAACTCGTTGATAAATTAGCTCAAGTTGTTACATTTATTCCTCTCATTTGGCACATATTCTTATTAGATTTTAGTCATTTCAATTATCCGTTTGCGACATACAACAAATCTACAGCAGATGACTTTGAAAACATCTGGACAAAAATGTTAAAAATCTCTGTATGTAAAAGTATAATTATTGTACTAAGTTAAAAAAACATGGTGACAAAAATGTTAAGAAATCTCTGTATGTAAAAGTATAATTATTAAACTAAGTTGAAAAAACATTGTTACAAAAGTCATCTGCTGCAGATGCGTCAAAATGTGCCTGCAAGTGCAAAAAAGTTATTTAAACCAGACAATTTTGTGAACATCTTTGTAATTATAAAAAATCTCTATAATTGAAAGTATGATTATTTTAAAAGGGTAGAAAATATTTTGGCACAAGGAGAAACAGTTGATTGTGATTAATATCTCCTTGTGTCACAATGTTTTCATGTGTACTGCAGATGGGTCAAATTGCATCTTCATGTTATAAAAGGGAAACATCTAGCATTTGTTTCATGCAGAAAGTAACATATAAATCATTCTTTTAGATATATTATGTTTCAGGTTCGAAATTGACTGCCAATCAATTATCTAAAGATGCAGCTAATATTCCACCGAAAATGTTGAAGAGATGTCGACTTATTATGAGAAATCTTGCCTTCAAGGTGATTGAGACTTTTTACATTGTTGATTTTAGCCCATTCCTACATATAAATACATATTGACCATTCAGCAGACGATTTGAAAACATTGTGACAAAGGGAATATTGCTCATAATGAGCAATTTCTCCTTTTGCCAATATGTTTTCAATAATTATACTTTCATTTATTGAGAATGTCCATATTTGGATAAAGTAGAAATTTGAAATATATGTTAACCCTTTTCCTCATACGACAATTCTGCAGCAGATGACTTTGAACATATTTTGTCAAAAAATAGAAAATCTTTATAATTGAATGGATAACCAATGACTAAAAGTGGAAAACATTGTGACAAAAGAAGAAATTGCTCGTTTTGATCAATTTCTTCTTTTGTCACTATGTTTTCAAAAAGCCGTCTGCTGTTAAATGATGCAGACAATTTAGAGTTTCCTACAGCCGTTAGTACTAGTATGAGCTCAACTTTGTTTATAATTCGGCTTTAACTTTTTCGATATATGTAACTCTTTTTTCAGTGCAAAGAAAAAGATCTTGAAAGAAATTTTGAAAAGTTTGGGGATCTAACCGAAATTAAAGTAGCTAAAAACACAGGTAACTACAAGGAGAGAGAGAACTAGGCATCACTTAATATTTGATTGACATAAGGCCTCCATTGCAAAACAATAAAGTTAACATCATAAACTACAAGGAGAGAGAGAACTAGGCATCACTTAATATTTGATTGACATAAGGCCTCCATTGCAAAACAATAAAGTTAACATCATAAACTACAAGGAGAGAGAGAACTAGGCATCACTTAATATTTCAGGTAAATACTGTTAACCTCGGCTTTGCCTCGAGTAACAGTATTCTCCTCGTGTTGACAATATGTGCTGTCACACTGAAAGCCATGCAATATTTATATAATAACCCATAATCATTGTTACATATTCGTATATCATTTTGAATTTTTGATATGTTTTTTTACCAAACATTGATGCAAAAGGAAAATCTAGTTATGTTTAGCAGTTTCTATTTTTCAAACCATGGTTAGAAGTATTATTTGCTACAGATGTATTATATGCAGTATGGAAGGAAAAGATTGTCTGTCTGTCACACAGTCACTTACTGCCATTTAAACTGGCAACCCATATATTCCTTAAATAATAAAGCATATTATTTATATTACTTATAATAAATATAATTTTTTCATATATGAAAAGGGCTCAACGAGATCTTTCCAATGGTATATCAAACTTGAGGATCGGGGCAAGTTCATTTTGGGGGTTTAAAAATCTCTCATATTACATAACTCGAAAACGGCTGAATATTTTCTCTACAACCCCGGGTTTAAATGAAACGTTTTGGTGTCCTCTATCATTTGATAACTTAAAACAAAAAAGTTAAAGCGTAAATAGTGAAATGAATTAGTAAAAACTAATTTGACGCTTTTAATGGGCTCCTTTTCCCTCTATATTTGATCAAATTTGTAATTGATATGTATACTTTAGGTTATAATATTGTTTTTTTTAGCTCGACTATTCGAAGAATATGAGAGCTATACTACTCACCCTGGCGTCGTCGTCGGCGTCGGCGTCCACGTCACACTTTGGTTAAGGTTTTGCATGCAAGTTCTAAAATACTACATGTATTGCATTGAAACTTTCTACAACCCTACCAAACTATCACACCAATGTAGATTATTAAGTTAGATAACTCTGTCCTGCATTTTATGCAAGTTATGGCCCTTTTTTACTTAGAAATTCTGGTTCATATCTCAGTATTTACTTGATGCATTGCATTGAAACTGTCTACAACCCTACCCAACTATCCCACCTGTGTAGATTATCAAGTAAGATAACTCTATCCTGCACTTTATGCAAGTTATGCAAGTTATGGCCCTTTTTTAGCTCACCTGAGCTTTGCTCAAGGTGAGTTATTGTGATCGCCTTTTGTCCGGCGTCCGTCGTCCATCGTGCGTCGTGCGTCGTGCGTCGTCCGTCGTCCGTCGTCCGTCAACTTCTTCTCCTCAGTAACCAGCGGGTCAATTGGGATGAAACTTCACAGAAAGCATCCTCTCAATGACCTCACCAGATTTCCTTCAAATTTTTGGGATCCATGCAGAATTCTGGTTTCCATGGCAACGAAATGAAAAAAACTTCAAAATTCTTCTTCTCCCAAACTGGTTGGCAGATTTTCAAATAATTTTGTAGAAATGTTCCTCGGGTGACCCTCTATCAGATTCCTTCAAGCCATGTTGATTGGTCGAAAAACATGGCCGCCAGGGGGGGCGGGGCTATTTTTCCTTATATGGCTATAGTGCAAACTTAAAAAATCTTCTCCTCCGAAAGTGTCATGCCGATTTTCAAATAATTTTGTAGAAATGTTCCTCGGGTGACCCTCTATCAGATTCCTTCAAGCCATGTTGATTGGTCGAAAAACATGGCCGCCAGGGGGGGCGGAGCTATTTTTCCTTATATGGCTATAGTGCAAACTTAAAAAATCTTCTTCTCCAAAAGTGTCAGGCCGATTTTCAAATAAATTTGTAGAAATGTTCCTTGGGTGACCCTCTATCAGATTCCTTCAAGCCATGTTGATTGGTCGAAAATCATGGCCGCCAGGGGGGGGGGGGCGGGGCTTTTTTGCCTTATATAGCTATAGTGCAAACTTAAAAAATCTTCTCCTCCAAAAGTGTCGGGCTGATTTTCAAATAATTTTGTAGAAATGTTCCTTGGATGACCCTCTATCAGATTCCTTCAAGCCATGTTGATTGGTCAAAAAACATGGCCGCCAGGGGGCGGGGCTATTTTGCCTTTTATTGCTTTAGTGAAAACTTAAAAAATCTTCTCCTTCAAAAGTGTCAGGCCGATTTTCAAATAATTTTGTAGAAATGTTCCTAGGGTGACCCTCTATCAGATTCCTTAAAGCCAAGTTGATTGGTTGGAAACTATGCCCGCCAGATGGCGGGGCTTATATAGCTAAAGTGAAAAAAAAAATCAGGTGAGCGATTCCAGGGCCATCATGGCCCTCTTGTTTACTTAGAAATTCTGGTTAAAGTTTTGCGTGCAACTAAATTAAGAGTCCATATCTCAGTATTTACTTGATGCATTGCATTGAAACTTATTACAACTCTACCCAACTATCACACCTATGTAGATTATCAAGTAAGATAACTCTATCCTGCACTTTATGCAAGTTATGGCCCTTTATTTACTTAGAAATTCTGGTTAAAGTTTTGTGTGCAACTAAATTAAGAGTCCATATCTCAGTATATACTTGATGCATTGCATTGAACCTTTATACAACCCTACCCAACTATCACACCTATGTAGATTATCAAGTTAGATAACTCTATCCTGCATTTTATGCAAGTTATGGCCCTTTTTTTACTTAGAAATTCTGGTTAAAGTTTTGCGTGCAACTAAATTAAGAGACCATATCTCAGTATTTACTTGATGCATTGCATTGAAACTTTCTACAACCCTACCCAACTATTACACCTGTGTAGATTATCAAGTATGATAACTCTATTCTGCATTTTATGCAAGTTATGGTCCTTTTTTTTCTTAGAAATTCTGGTTAAAGTTTTGCGTGCAACTAAATTAAGAGTCCACGTCTCAGTAAATACTTGATGCATTGCATTGAAACTTTCTACAACCCTACCCAACTATCACACTTGTGTAGATTATCAAGTATGATAACTCTATCCAGCATTTTATGCAAGTTATGGCCTTTTTGGACTTAGAAATTCTGATTAAAGTTTTGCATGCAACTACATAAAGAGACCATCTCTTAGTAACTACTTGATGCATTGCATTGAAACTTTATACAGCCCTTACCAACCATCACATCTATGTAAACAATCAAGTATGATTACTCTATCCAGCATTTTATGCAAGTTATGGACCTTTTTGGACTTAGAAATTCTGGTTAAAGTTTTGCAACTACATTTAGAGTGTAATCTCAGTTACAACTTGAAAAATTGTATTGAAACTTTATACAACCTTTCCCAATTGCACAACTATAAACACAACCAATTAAGATAACTCTATCCTGTATATGGTGCAAATTGTTGCCGTTTTTTTACTTAGAAATTATGGTTAAAGGTTTGCGTTAAACTACATTAAGAGTCAATATCTTAGTAACTACTTGATGCATTCCATTGAAAGGTTATACAACCCTTTCTAACCATCACACCTATGAAAATAATCATGTTAAATAACACTATCCAGCATATAATGCAAATTATCACCCACTAAGAAATTGTGGTTCATGTTTTGCAACTACATTAGAGTCCATTATCTCAGTAACTTAAATAAGCGGTGGAATAGTCGAGCGCGCTGTCCTCCGACAGCTCTTGTTGAACAATATGATGGATATAGGATATATGATGTCTTCAGAAGTTTTATATCGCCAAAATGTATATCTGTTTAACTTCCCCTAAAACTCATAAAACTGGACAAATTTTATTCAGTTACTATGGAGATTTAATTAAATTTGCCCACCGTCCGAATCTTTCTTTAGAATTGATTTTTAATCTGTTTTCAAATCATATTTCGGACCCTTAAAGGGCTTTATGTATATATATTTCTTTCCATTTCTGTTCTACATTTTGAAGAATTCAGATCATTTAAAATATTCACGTTTTATTATTTTCTCTCTGCAGTGAATTTAATTCAGAGAATTTTGAAAATTGGGCATGGTCCACACAAATTTGGAGAATGTGATATTATTTTACGAGCTGGACGTAAGGAATCAGCCATTGAACCAGATGATTGTGATTTAGTTTCTAATGGATACTCAAAAAGTGTGGTAGATGATAAATTTACTCCATTGCTTACAAACGGAGTAGCAATAAGCATGACCAAGGCCGAGGCTATATCATCAAAGGTATGTGATTTATTTCGAAATTTTTATATCAGTCAGATAATCAAATTGTTAACCGTTTATTAAAATAATAGTTGTGTCAGAAAAACTCAGTGTCTTCATTTGTTTTCAGGTACTGTCATTACTACAAGGGTTGCTTTATGGTAGGAGGATCCCAGAGCAACAACTTATTATACGGATCTTCCAGGGTCGCAACTCATCTGAATATGGACATACCAATTCGACTGAGATCAGATTATATCTCAAACAGCACAAGTCGGACATCCATTTCTTGGGCACTTTAATACATGAGCTGGCCCATTTTTTCACATTTGATGAAGCAGAGTCCCACGGTTCACAGTGGCAAGAGTGTTCTTTGCAGTTAATGGCATTGATTAATTGTTATCTGGCTGACATTCCCGTAGAAGATAGCGGTTGCCATCAATTGTGCACCAGGGTTATCGGGGCAAACTGCTGCGAACACTTTGTGACTGGAACAGTGGTGATTGCTTAATTTAAAATTTCGGTCAACATATCGGACTATTTCGGCCTATTTTCAAAATTCAAAATTCGGCTCTTTCAGAGACGTGGCAAGAGCTGGGCATCATTACTCTATTTAAGTATTGATGGCTAACAATCTCAAAAAAAATAACACATATATGCTTACAAAATGAATTAATACATGACATGATTGTATGCATAGAGATATTTATAATTCTCTCCCCCCTCTGAATACATTGTACTCATTATCAATTCCTTGAAATAATTTCTTTTTCTTTTTTTTTTTCTGATTGTTTAGTTATTTTTTAGAAAATATCTATTTATAGTAAATGTCATATAATCTTTTATATATAGAATTGTGAGTTTGAACGTGGGTGCTCTTCTATTTTAAGTGCACAGATATATATCATTGGATGTCCCTAAAGAGGAACGGTTTCCCTAAAGAGGGAAGTGTCTGGCTGCTCATTTAATTGGATAGGCCGAAATGACAAAGTCTTTACTCGGATTTCATATGACTCTCAATTTCCGTGTATACGTTTGTGCAAAACCTAATACACCAATATCTTTGCTCATCTTCTTTTCAAGAATAAGCTTATTTTGTTTAACGCAGGCTTTGTCTGGAGCCGTCAAACATTGCTTAATGCAACTCATCATACTAGCTTTGTTAAAAAACAAAGAAGCGTCCGAGTTACGGTTCAGTAAATGTTTTTCCACCACGTGGCTAGACAGTCTGAACATGTTGAAAGTAAAGCGTTGAATAAACGGAGACTGAAAAAAGTCCTACTAGACGACCTCTCTGTAACTTTTGATTGGTTAGTTATTTTTAGAAATGTCTATTTATAGAAAATGAGAGTTTGAACGTGCGCGCTCTAAATATAGACCCATGATGTCATTCTAAATATAGAACTATTAGAAATATCTATTTATAGTAAATGACATATAATCTATTTATAGAACATGACACATAATCTATTTATAAAAATATGGTGAAATACCGAGTCTAAAAATAGATCGTAGTGTTAGGACATGCGCTGTCATTTGAACTCTGGACGTTCTCGAGGTAAGACGTTACATTTATTGCTTTACCATACATGTTTGACTGCGTGCTTCAGCTCGACTATACGACATATTAAAGGGATATATCGTGTTGTATGGATGTCTCGTGTCAGGTTTCCCGAAACAATGTAGCAAAGGTTAGGTCGAATTTCCCCGCCATTATTTTCGAGGATTCCAACAACATACCCGCTAGAATCTATTGGTAGAAGGCTAGAGACAAATCGTTGGTGGTCTCGCCCAAAGGGTGCTACTGAAACACTTGCTCCATTGTTAAAGCTTTCTAAATATAGACCCATGATGTCATTCTAAATATAGAACATTAAAAAATGGACATGCGCAGTCATTGTATAACTACAAAATGGCGTCCTCACTCATGTCAATCCTTATATGCAAATGAGATACTATAAATAGTAACTAGGTCAACAAAATGGCCGCCGATTACGTCATCTTTGTTTGCACCTAAACCGGCCCCTATACTACTCCTGCGCGCCCCCCCCCCCCCCCCCCCCCCCCGATCTACTACTACGCAAACACCTTCAAAGTTCAAACGGACGTTATCTAGGAGATGTCGTTTAAAGTAAAATGTGACAATAGACATCCAGACCAATGGACGGCGGACGACTTACATCTGGCCATCACAATAGCTCATTATAAGCTTAAAATAGGCAATTGGCAAGCAGCAACTAATAAATATATTAGCATATTGCAACTAGTAATGTCCAACCTGTCATTCCGTAGGAATGTTTCATTTTAATAAGATATCCACGGGTCTCCTAAAATCGTGATCATGAGCATTAAATTAAACTACATTGTCTAGTTCTAAATGAATCTTTAGACATCAGCAAATAGTGATACACTTTTCAATTGACTGCTAATACAGTGTCATGGGAGAAATTACGTCAGGAACTAAGGAAAATCACGAAGTAGGAAGGCACTACGATATAAACTAATTGATTGTAAATGAAAGAAGAAACAGTGGATATAATTGACCAGGCTACAATTAAAATCTTATTTATAATGATTTAGATCAGGTTATAGTGAGAACTCGAGGAAGCGATAACGTGAATAACTGGTTTAACTTAAACAACTTCTTCGAACTGATCTGTTATTTGAAACAGTAAAGCAGCTGTTCTGATTGTTTCTGTGATCAATCTGAACTACTATTGTTCCATTTCTTTGTTATTATATTATCACTGGCTAGCTTTTCGTAATTACACAGGTAATAATAGATGAATTATGAAGCTGCCAATACACACATGACTATATAAAGCAAGGGCATAACTCGGGGTTATCTTTTGATTCATTTTCAACTCCATCATAGAATATCTAACTGTTATCTAACAGTGTGTGTTTTTGGTTATAACAATTCCCCTGAAACGTCTAAATGGGCCAACAACAAACACCTTGGAACAGATAGCACAGATGATTGGGTTGATACGAGTGTCCGTTGGCTGCAATATACAGAATATCGGGTTGTCCCATTGTATGGATCATTCACCCCCTCCCCCATGTAGACGCTATTACCTGCGGCATATGACATGAAAACAATTGAGGCAATTGATCACCGCGAGTAATTCGAGGGCTTGGGCGTGAAACGGTTGTAACTAAAATTAGTATTTTTTTTACCAAGGTTAATCACCTCACCATAAAGTCTTAAAAGCGTTAAATCATTTTTCTTGGTAAACAATGGAAATTTAGGTGCCATTGCTCGGTCTGAGCAATGGCACCTAAATTTGCATTGTTTACAAAGGGGTCAAAATTGTCCCTAAACCAGGGTTTTCAAAATAGGTTTTTAGTTACAACCGTTTCACTCCAAGCCCTCGCGAACTGTTCACCTCCATTCTATAATACACTCTATATTCTAAAGTCGATGTGTTCGTCGTCATCAGCTACATATTTGCAGTATGTGGGGGAAAGTTAATTATATATATATATAATATATATATATATATATATATATATATATATATATATATATGAGCCGTTCCACGAGAAAACCAACATTGTGGGCTCTGCGTAAAGTATCGACCCGGATCAGCATAAGCATGCCGCGCTGGCTAATCCGGACAGACACTTTTCGCCTCCTGTAGATTTTCTGTTTCAGGAATCGTTACTCTATACCTCTATCCCCCTGAGGCGGAATGTGTCGGCCCCGATTAGCCTGCGCAGGCTGATTTTGGGTCGATACATTACGCAGACTCCACAATGTTGGTTTTCTCGTGGAACGGCTCATATAATATATACCTGCCAGTTCTTGCCAACAATATTGGGGAGGTTGAGATCGTCGCACACGTCTGAGTACAGCCTAGGGGGCAGGTCGATCACACTCATGGTTATGCATGCCTGCATCCACACGACTCGTGTTTGACCCTCGGACTTTCACAAACTGAAAACATATGAAATCAGAATCCTCTTATATTAAATCACATCAGATGATTTGGGGTCTAATAATCTCTTCGGATTGGCATCATTTAACCCTTTCTCTCATACTACAATTCTGCAGCAGACGACTTTGAACATATTTTGTCAAAAAATAGAAAATCTCTATAATTGAATGGATAACCTATGAATAAAAGTGGAAAACATTGTGGCAAAAGGAGAAATTGCTCGTTTTGAGCAATTTCTTCTTTTGTCACTATGTTTTCAAAAAGCCGTCTGCTGCAGAGGCGTCAGAAAGCGTCTATATGAGGGAGAGGGTTAAAGCTACACAGACGTAAAATGTGTGTGGGAATACACTTCTACATGTTTTTGTCAGATGATGTATTTAGGTCTATATAGACGTAAAACTTGTGTGGGAATACACTTCTACATGTTTTTGTCAGATGATGTATTTAGGTCTATATAGACGTAAAACTTGTGTGGGAATACACTTCTACATGTTTTGGTCAGATGATGTATTTAGGTCTATATAGACGTAAAACTTGTGTGGGAATACACTTCTACATGTTTTGGTCAGATGATGTATTAAGGTCTATATAGACGTAAAACTTGTGTGGGAATACACTTCTACATGTTTTGGTCAGATGATGTATTTAGGTCTATATAGACGTAAAACTTAGTGTGGGAATACACTTCTACATGTTTTGGTCAGATGATGTATTTAGGTCTATATAGACGTAAAACTTGTGTGGGAATACACTTCTACACATTTTGGTCAGATGATGTATTTAGGTCTATATAGACGTAAAACTTGTGTGGGAATACACTTCTACATGTTTTGGTCAGATGATGTATTTAGGTCTATATAGACGTAAAACTTGTGTGGGAAAACACTTCTACATGTTTTGGGTATATATAGACGTACAACTTGTGTGGGAATACACTTCTACATGTTTTGGTCAGATGATGTATTTAGGTCTATATAACATATTTTAAAACATATAGATGACTAGTGAATACAATCCGTATACATCCGAGTCCATACGGTACACGCAGATTCATCTAGACTCGAATTCGCGAGGAAGCGTGTCAAGAGCTCTAGATAAGGGCCGTTCTGCATGTTCTAAAATCCTTTTTTGACCCTATAGCCCTATGTTGTGGGTACTCAAAGGAATTGTTTCATTGAGACAATTATTTTGAGTACCAAAAACATTGGGTTTGATTGGATAATAAGAAAGATATTGTGGAGAAAAAGAGCTGTATACCCCTCTTTATTTGGACCTCTGGCGACTAAAGTAGTTATTGTTTAAACACGTGTACAGATTAAATGTAGGTAAAGTAAGTATGAGAGTTAAAATAAAACATAAAGGAGTTTTTCCCTTTCCCACATACAGACACTTTCTGACGCCGCTGCATCTGTCGAGGAATACATATTTTAATGACGCGAGCACCTTTACCAACCTACGGATTGATCTAATCCAATAATCGAACCCATGATCTCTTACTTGAGTTACCGTGTCTTAGACATTTTAAGATACATCAGAACTCAGTACCAAGAGCACAACATACTGTGATGTAATTTATGATACCAAATCAAAATCTAACATGACCATCAGTCAGGATTTGCGATCAGCCTGCACAATCGCACAGGGTTATTAAGGTCTCCCCAGTTCGACATATTTGAGTTCAAAGTTACGGGTGGCCATTGGTGGACGATTAGCCTACGAGTGTACATGAACTGTAAAACATTTTGAAATTCTGCAGGTCAAAACGTTGCGTGTCTTGACCAAAATAAGCTCTTTTCTTTGAATTAGTTTTCTTGAATTCGCAACATCGGCTTCGTAAATTATTAGCCTATTAACGAGAAGGCTTAGTGTGAAAATCTCAACTAAAATGCGTAACGTGTTTGTACAAAGTTGTAAACGACACCCAAGGTCAAATGCGGTCTACCGGTTACAACTCGGTTAAGTAGGTTAATGTATAATTACAACAAAGCAACATGGTGCAATATGCTATATCTCGTTTCAGATTTAGAAAAAAGGTCATTGTACCTATTTTATAGTAGCATATTTCAAAGGGTAGCACCCTTTGTGGAAAATGTATAACAATGTCAACATTACTTTTATTATTTTAATGATACTTTTTATCATCAAATCGGCTAAGTAGCATATTTTCGAATTTCTCAAGATTCCGAATTTTTTTTCGCCATGATTATGAATTCGCGAATATTTGCAACATTCAAACCCTGTTTTACAGTATATAGTATGACCGTAATTGGACTTAACTTCATAATATGAGCCGTCCCGCGAGAAAACCAAAAGTATGGCCTCTGCGTAATGTATCGACCAGATCAGCCTGCGCAGTCCGCACAGACTGGTCCGGGCCGACACATTCCGTATCATGTGGATAGTGGTATAGCGTAATGACTCCTGAAACAGAAAATGCACAGGATGCGAAACGTGGACTGCGCAGGCTGATCTGGGTCGATACATTACGCAGAGTCCACAATATGGGTTTTCTCGCGGGACGGCTCATACTATAAAAAAGGATAGGTTTTCGTTTGCCATGGGTCAATTTATTTTCAAAATTGAAAAAACCGTTGAATATGAAATCCTATATACCTGTCCATATCGAAAATGTGCTGGCCTGCCTTTACACCAGTATTTTTTGTTATCAGGAATCCTTAGACGCCTTGGTTCACCTACAATCATGTAACTTGATACTCTCAAACAGTGGTAACATGTGGTGTTCCTGGATGGGACGATAATGTGAGCGTAGATAAAGAGAGGAGGAAGGATACATTTGTCGGATAAGGTACAAGTTGGCATTTCAGAACAATGTATGTTCGGATCAGCCTCTACATCTGCTCCATCTTATAAGAATATCCACAAGTTGACGGAAGCTTCTAACAAGCTTAAATAAATAATATGGGAACAGCGTATATATCTTGATCGGACTGTGCAGATACACAGGCTGATCTGAATCTGCACTTTTCACAAAAGACTTGTACCTTTTTGGACGGACGGGTTCAAAGCCTGATACTCTAAATATAATGTTTGTCTTTCAATGAAGGATTTCTGAAGATGAAATACAGCCACCATTATCTAGACATGTCACGCTCTCTGCCATTAGATTTGGTAAAATTTTAAAAATGACCCGTACTGTAGAAAAACCAGCCTTAGCATATCTGCGACAAGTGCAGACAACGATCACACCTAGCATTCATGCTAATTGATCCAATTCAACATTGTCACAAGAAGTTTCTTGAATGTCTTTGAGAATAATTGCCGAACAGTTTATAACCAGACCGAACGGACGGACAGGTATTTATGGCCCTACATTGATCGCAAATGCCCAAAGGTGGTTTTCCTGAATGTATCGCCCATTAATTTCGATCTATGAGATAATAAAACTTTTAATTAGGAACTTTATTTAAATTTGTAATTATGTTTCGGTTAGTTATCCAATGTGTTTAGTTCAGACACAAATCTGATTCTGAAGGCAAACTGAGTGAATGTATTCAATGGACTTGCAATAACTCGAAGTCGGAAGAACGCCAAAACTTTTCGAGATATCGACTTATTCGAATGATCCATACATTAATGCATATTTCAATTAAGCACTATAAGCTAGTTAATCAATTCATATTGAAGTATATATTATGAAAAAGCAAGTGAGTGATAACATCTTATCAAGAAAACAGAGCAGCATCATTTCGGCATGCTTGCACGAGCAATCATAACTACTACGCTTTTCCCAAAAGACAGATCCAATCCAGGAAATGGTTTGAGTTAAACGATAAGGAGGGGGTATTCAGCTCTTTTCCCACAATTGCTCTCTTATTATTAAAGCAAACTCTATGTTGTTGGTACTCACAACATAGGGTTAGAGGATCAAATAAGGATACTGGAACAAGCAAAACGCCCCTTATCTAGAGCTCTGCACATGTTCGAGTTTTCGATAGACCACCGCATAAAGGAGTGAGCTTGAGAGAAAACTTACCCCCTGTATTGTTCATCTTTAAAAGGACACATTAAACCCATCCTGTATCGACATGTTCTAAAATCTCGTACAACGATATCATTTACCTTCTGGCAAACCGCTCGAACGAACTTCATACAGCCTTGCTGCTCTGCCCCTCGAATGACAAGCTGCAGTAACTGTTGACTGGGTAATGCACAAATGCATTTGTTGAGTAGCTCCAGTTTGTAGCTATGTCTATTGCTTTGGACAAACAATATTGTCAACTCTATTGAATACTTACACTCTAGTCTATAAAGATCATATGTTTGCCTCTATGTTTTCAAAGTCGTCTGTTGTAGATTGTTTGTATGTGGAAAGGTTGAAATAAAATTAAAATTGCATTTTGACGCCTCTACAGCAGGCAACTTATGAAAACTGTGTCGCAAAAGAAGAAATTTCCCATGATAGGCAATTTGTACTGTTGGCACAATGTTTTTAAGTATATTCATTCATTACATTTCCTTTAAAGATGTTTTCAAAATCTTCTGCTGCAGATTTGTTATATGGGAAAGGGTGAAGTACACCAATCCATAATAAAACCTCAATCAGCGTGAAATAATTGTACGACCAGAAAACAATGGATACCATAACTATTGACCCATTGATCTGTAACTTGATTTATCTTATTTAATTGCTTGCTGAAAATTGATATTCTTGCAACTGCAAAATAATGATTATGTGGAAAAAGTCTTAACATATTAGCCGAACCGTTGAAACGCTGTAAAAACCCCAAAAATCAAATTAAATATTCTCAATATTTGCCATGGAGTAGACTCTTTGTCCGAATTCAGGCACACATTCATGCCCTTGATAGGGTATCTAGTCAATTTTAAACTATTTTAACAATCGGAGCATGCTTTAACCCTTTCCCTCATACGACAATACTGCAGCAGACGACTTTGAACATATTTTGCTAACAAATAGAAAAATATCTATGATTGAATGGATAACCTATGACTAAAAGTGGAAAACATTGTGGCAAAAAGAGAAATTGCTCGTTTTGAGCAATTTCTTCTTTTGTCACTATGTTTTCAAAAAGCCGTCTGCTGCAGAGGAGTCAGAGAGCGCCTATATGAGGGAATGGGTTAAAAACAAATGAGCATGAATGTTTTTGGAAGATTAAATTGTTTTGAACTAATGCATTCTTCATTACAACTAAAAAAAGAAATAAGCATTGCTATACAAAAACCATCGCCTTGTTGTGGTTGTGGTAGAGCGTCCGCCTCGGGTGCAGGGGGTCGTGGGTTCTCGGGTGCAGGGGGTCGTGGGTTCTCGGGTGCAGGGGGTCGTGGGTTCTCGGGTGCAGGGGGTCGTGGGTTCTCGGGTGCAGGGGGTCATGGGTTCTCGGGTGCAGGGGGTCGTGGGTTCTCGGGTGCAGGGGGTCGTGGGTTCTCGGGTGCAGGGGGTCGCGGGTTCGATCCCCGGACGGGTCATACCATAGACTTTAAAAATGGTTTTAATGAATGCCGTCCTTCAGTTGGTTTCGGGGTTTCGGGGTAAGCATTACGACTGACTTGCTGGTGGCAGAATAAATGGACCAGTAGTACTGGTAACTTACCGAGGAAACGCCGTGATATAACGGGAAAATTATTGAAAGCGGCGTAAAACACCAATCAATCAATCATCTAATAACTATTCAATAATCCCAGCGCTTCTACGCAGCTTGATCGGGATCTGAATTGTGCGCCACAAGGGTAGAGAGAGATTCAAGAAACGTCTGGAATTAGTGACCATTACAATCTCATTAAAACCAGATCTTAACCCGCACACTATCGTACATAGGTTGGTTTCGTGGGACTTGGCTATTATAAAAATACCAAGGCGACATTCAGTGAATTTGGTTGGTAACCGTGTACCATGAAACTGTTCTGATTGACGAAGGACAACTCTTGTTCATAGAAGAAGAATCATGTAGGATTATGTACCTTTAACAAGGTTATAACAGCTAATTAGTTTGGAGTTCCTTCCTCTTATCATAGGAGAAGTCGGGAACCCAGACTAACAGCTTGTTAGTGCATGTTATGCAAGTAACGCAATAACAAAATGTCCTATCTAATAATGTACATGTTACAAAGATTAAAGTGCCGATTAATCATACACATATGAACGTGACTTTCGATGTCCCTCTAGTTGAGAGATGTATCTTTCTACTTACAGTGATATATCTCTAGCATAGAGAGATATCTCTAAAATTAACAGATAGATATCTCTCAAATTTACAGATATATCTCTTTGTTAGCGAGATATCTCTCGAGCTTACAGAGATATCCTTTAATGGAAAATAGCAAGCTCCTTTAGAGAGATATCTTACAAACGACGAGAGATATCTTACACGCATAGAGTGTTATGTCTTTAATCACGTTAACAAAATATCTCTCTATAGTGACTTGTATAGGCGTGTAAATAATTACTATTTGAAACGTGTCATGGAATTTACGGAAGACAAAATTAATCTTGGTCGACACAGGTCAACATTTGTAATAGTTTACCTTGCTTATTCAGAGAATGGTTCAGATATTCATATCAAGTTGAAAACATAGGTTTGCATTATCTTCCTATTGCTTCTCTTCTAGAAATGTAATGGTCTGTAATGGTCTGCTGTATTGTTTATTATTTGAAAGGTAATTACAGTTAATTGTCATAAGTGACGTCTACTGTATTACATGTACAATGTGTTAGATGACCTCAAGTTTTCGATTAGTATTTTTTATTAGTTTCGGTTTAATTGCTTTCCGCATTGACTGTTGGCCCAGTGGTGGAAGATGTGGTTTATGTCAAACGTCTGAACAAATGTTGGCCCAGTGGTGGAAGAAGTGGTTTATGTCAAACGTCTGAACAAATGTTGGCCCAGTGGTGGAAGAAGTGGTTTATGTCAAACGTCTGAACAAATGTTGGCCCAGTGGTGGAAGAAGTGGTTTATGTCAAACGTCTGAACAAATGTTGGCCCAGTGATGGAAGAAGTGGTTTATGTCAAACGTCTGAACAAATGTTGGCCCAGTGGTGGAAGAAGTGGTTTATATCAAAAGTCTGAACAAATGTTGGCCCAGTGGTGGAAGAAGTGGTTTATGTCAAACGTCTGAACAAATGTTGGCCCAGTGGTGGAAGAAGTGGTTTATGTCAAACGTCTGAACAAATGCTGGATTTCGACTGAGCTACCGGGCTGACGAATGAATAAAAGAAAAGTGTTTGATTGGTCGAATGAATAAAAAAATACCCGCGTATGATTGGTCGAATTAATAAAATTAACCGGAGGTTAATTAGTCAAAAGAATCGTTTGTTTGTGTGACAACTGGGGAGAAATCATTTTCCATAAACCAACAAATATTTAGAGAGATATCTCTCAAACATGGAAAACTATCTTAAATATGAAGTTATCTCTCTAAGTTATCGAAATATCTTGCTCCAACATGATCAATGTTAGAGATATATGTCTCTAAATTATAGAGATACCTCCATTACTTAGAGATATATATTTCAAAATAAGAGAGATATATCTAGGTTTAGAGAGAATCTCCCTAGGCAAAGACCTAATAACATGTGTTATTAGGTCTTTGCCCTAGGTTAGAGAGCATCTCCCAGGGTTAGAGAGCATCTCCCTAGGTTAGAGAGCATCTCCATAGGTTTAGAGAGCACCTCCCTAGGTTAGAGAGCATCTCCATAGGTTTAGAGAGCATCTCCCTAGGTTAGAGAGATATCTTTAAATCGAATACATAGTAAGGCCATAAAGGGACCAGTCACGTAAGTATTGGCTATGCTAATGTACGACTGATATTCGCGGAGAAGTCGTAAGACAGGTCACAGGCGATCGTAGGTAGTTTCGTAAAGAGGTTTTCGACCCTGCCAATGCTTTTTGAGGTTACATTTGATTGTGGTCGTTGGAAGCGGTAGATGCAGTATCCAATCTAGGATTAAAAAACAAGGGAGATTTTTTTTTATCGAAAAAATGAATTTATTTTTCAGCTTTGTCTATGTAAAATATTCATGGTGGAGTGTCCTTTGGCAAAGCATGTTTCCTATCCTAGTACTGGTTAGTTTACCCAGGAAGCATGAATAAGTGAACTGTCGACGTGATATAACTGAAATAATGTTGTGAAAACGGCGTAAACTCGTAGCTTTATAGTCTTCATCGACCCTTTCAATGCTAAATCTTTTAAATATACATGTCAGACTTCACAAAATCGGTTCCAGTAGAAAAAATGCAAAGAGCTTCTGGAAAAGGGGATGTATTTTTTTTTTAGCAATAATGATCTTTCATTCGACCATTCATTTTTCCAATTATGACAACAGTCTTTCACCAAAGGGCTAGATAGTTAAGGTAGCCAGTTGCTTGGGAAAAATATGTTGTGGAGTAGCCTACAAGTTTGAAAAATGAAAAAGCATGGAAACACACGACACGGTGTTACATATAAATCAGTCCATCTTTCATTGGTAGCTCAGTCGGTAGCGACGCGGGCTGTCAATCCAAGGGTTGTGAGTTCGAATCCCAGCTCGACCAAAATTCTTTCTGACATTTGATAAAATTCATCTTCCACCAATGGGCAAACAGTCTATGTGGAAAAGCAGCCAGTTGCTTGGGAAGTTTGTTGTGTGGATTACTGGTGTTGGGAAGCCAGGAAACACATGCATAGGTGAACTGGCCGCCGTGCCAGGACTGAAAACTTGTTGGTAAGATCTATATAGACAGTTTTCAACTAATATTAGGCAAAATATATCACAGTTGAATCTGTAGAAAATCGGAACGGTAAAATCAAATCCAAAGTTGTAGATGTTTATGCTTAATTTAGCTCAGCCCAAGCGCCGCCTACTGATTGCTTTATGAATGCAGTGGCTATATAATTATGAAAATCGTTCTTTAACACGGTTTACGGCAATTCAAATCTGTATAGACAAGGTTGACAAATTCGAATATACTTTCACTGTAACGTGATATAACTGAAATAGTGTTGAAAACGGCGTAAAACTCAAATAAACGAGAGAAAAAAACGTTCAATGAGCATATTTCAACACGTTAGCCTAGATATTCAATTCCATGTTTCTTCTGTAGTTCCTAGGTTTTACATTTTAAACGTTCACTTTAGACACTATCGAAAACCTTTGCCAACGCAATATGAACTCCAAAACAGTATGAAGTAATCAAATATATCTCATATTAGCGTGAGAGTGCATGGCTTGAACTTTAGAACTTTCTGAAACCTTCTTGACCGTCATCAATGATATTAGTATGTTAAATACAACCACTAAGCCTTACTGCTATGATTTTTTCGATACTATTACCTAAGCAAAAGGTTAGGCTTATATATTGGTCTGTAAGCCGATGACAGAAAGTAGTTCTTCTTGCCAGATTTTCGCAGGAACATGACACTGGCTTCTTTCCAACGTTCTTTCCACACCTCCGGCATCCCACATAAAAAATGCATATTGCAATTTAAACAGCGTCCAAACTGCAATGGATTTCTGATTCAACAAGGTGGCACATTCATTGGAAGGACCAGTACTTGATCTCTAATTGAATGAGAGACACAAGAAAGCCTATCTAGTAATAACTACTGTATTTGAATCACCGGCCATTTCGACGACTACATGTATCTATTCCGGTATATAAATACGTGAAACCTGTCACTTGGCCTGTATGGTATTTTAAGCCACTTTTCAACACTTTTCCAGTTATATCACTGCGTTTCCTGTGTAAGTTACCAGTACTACTGGTCCATTGATCCTGACACTAGCGAGTCATATATAAAGCTAACCCTACAGCACCGAGCGCCAAGAAGGGAATGCCTATAGATATACTACTAGTTTTAAAGTAGTTGGCATCATCCGGCCGCCAATCACTTGATCCATTCATGTATTCATGCCCATGTCTAGATTTTAATTCATTCTGAATAAACTTCCATGGCCTCGATTAGGTTCATTCCGGTTTTTCCCCCGAATGAATTCGGTTCGTTAGTTTAATTCTGCTTTTCTTCCTTTTTCGGTCCATATTGGTCATTTCCGGTATATTTACATTTTCATTTCGGAATAATTCGGATTTCTTCGTTAGTTGGTAAATAAACATTTGGTTGTAAACACGTGAAGTTATGTCTCGGGTTTCCAGAACGATATTCGTCCGTAATTTACCATATAGCTGTACTAATGATAAACTGGAAGAACTTTTCTCTGCATATGGTCCTGTAAAACAATGTTTCATCGTTACAGATAAAAGTAATGTTGAATTATTATTAGATTTCGCGACCAAATGTTTCTATTCTCTCTTCATTTCTATTTCGACCATTCTTTAAAGTCGTTTAGTTTCCAATTACTCGCGGTAGATGAGGTAGTGAGTGACCATTACAACTTTGATTGTAACCATACAGTCTTAACATATTTGAAAAAAAAATTGTTTGAAAAAATGCAAATCTTGATGCTAAACAAATGCTAGCTTTTAATTGTTATAATCGTGTAACAATTCTACAACATAATGATAATGACTCAATTACATTCCTTAGTTGAAGGTAATTGGAGGGCAAGGATAATAGGTTAACATTTGTCTTACATATTGAGACGAGTCGATAGAGAAACAGATCAGCACACAGATGCTGTTATATGTAACACCGTTTAAAAATGTCCAGATCTTGATGAAATTTCAAAGATATAAGAGAGAGAATTGCCTGTTCCTAAGGTTACATCATTGACATTTGGAGATTTATATATTTTTGTTAAAGTGGCTTCGTCTTATAATCGAATAAAATCATACTTCAAGATGAAATCTTGATTTTAATTTTAAAAACAATTATAAGAACAATGGTTCACAGTTTTGATGATGATCGAATTCTCCGATTTTTTGTAAAAATGATGGAAAGAGCTCCACATAGAACATGAAAAGCAACAAAAAGGTGACATTTTACACGACAGCGTTTCCAAGTCTGTCTTCATTTTTATATGTGTTTGAAACAAGCAATGATTTGTGCAAAATTGAGTTGGGTCATTTCCGGCGAACATGTGAAACCTCCAATAACCGTGAGTCTCTGCCCTAATAAGTAATATATATATGATTAAAGAAAATTGTATTTTATGCATTTTTTCCTATCTTCTTCTGTAGATTCTGGAAAAAGTCGTGGGATTGGATATGTCATATATACATTGAGGTAAGTTATATTTTATTTTTTATTTACAGTACATCAGCCATCAATGATGATGTGATTATGGCAAATCTCTTTTCTATGAAAACAACTTGTAATTATTATTTAGGATTTAATTGGCTTATATTTAACTTATCTCTTAACTGAAATGAAAGGAAACATGTGGTAAGAACGTGTCTTGGTTCAATCTTGATCCAATGGTTGGTTTGATATTTTTTAACCCTTTCCCACGCATTTTGACGCATCTGCAGCAGACGACTTTTGAAAACATTGAGGCAAAAGAAGAAATTGCTCAAAACAAGCAATTACGCATTTTGCCACAATCTTTTCAACTCTTTATGACAATTCAACTCTCATTTATGGAGATTTTTTTAATGTTTTTGTATATAGATTTTCAAAGTCGTCTACAGTTTTGTTGTATGGTGGCGTTAAAAGCCTGTCACAATTACATGTGAACTTAACAAATATTTCAGAATATAATAATGAAATTTATTACATATGAATGATGATAAAGAAATGATGATGTGTATAGATACCTATTCTTGCATTATCTCCCCTTAAATTTGATTTTTCATCTTAACCCTTTCCAACATACAACAAATCTGCAGCCGACGACTTTGAAATCAGCTAGGCAAAAATATGGAAAATTTCTTCAAATGAAAGTGCATATAATGAATAGAATTGAAATCATTGTGGCAAATGAAGAAATTGCTCATTATGAGCAATTTCTCCTTTTGACGCAGTATTTTCAAAGGTCGTCTGCTGCGAATGCATCCAAAAGTGTCTATATGTAGGAAAGGGTTAATACTGTCAATGCAGTTTTGCAGGTGTTTTAAGTCACCTTTAGTTAAAGTTCTAGTTCTTTCAGGGATGATGCGATAAAAGCTAAAGATGAGAAAGTCAATATAGACGGCAGGAGACTGTTACTTGATTTTGCCGACATAGCAAAGAAAGCTAAAAATAAACGGAATCAAAACAAAGATGAAACAAAAGAAGAAAAAGAACCAGAAAGTGAAGAAGATGATAACACTCAGGGGAAGTCTGATAAAAAAGGTACAATTGCAGACTGCAGGCCTTTTTCTAGGCATCTCACAGGTCAGATATTCTGACCTATTCCCAATGGCAAAAGTCTTTTAAAATCATGCAATTTTGTCCTTTTTTTTTTTATTCCAAAATTTAAAATAATAACAATTAATTTTCCCAAATAGAAGGCCAAATACTTGTTCCCAAAATGCCTAGAAAAAGGCCTGGACTGCAGGTCAGAGGTAGAGCTTCAGTCTTGTGATCTTAACATTGCTGTGAGAGCGGGGTCACCATTTCTGTCAACCTCACACATTTGGCGAGAGTACTGGTTGAGTACCGAGGAGGCAGACATCGAGAATGATAGATATAAGCTATAATATTTATAACTTATTGTAAAATAAATAAATATAAACTAAAATGGTAAAGAATGGTAAATACATCAATTTCAGACAAACAATTTAACCCTTTCCCTGATGTAAGCAAATTTGAACACCCCCTGCGGAAGCTGACTTTTGAAAACATTGTTGAAAAGGTAGAAATTGCATGTATTTTCCATGTTTTACAATTCTTTCCTCAAAATTTTCAAAAGCAGACAACTCTTACAATGTCTGGCAGATGTCCAAAGAGCAGTACAAAATATATCTGATCAGATATATCTGAATCAAAGACTCTTATGAAGTTATATACAGTAAAATATTTTATTATTTTTTCTGGTCTTTTTAGGAAAAAGCGAGCAGGAAAAAAGCGACAACTTGAAATATCACAAAGCAAAAATTGTTTTACTGACGGGTTTAGGAAATAAATTGACTGAAGAAAGATTGAACGGGTGTTTGCAGAAATTGTGAGTTACCGCTATATTTACTAGACCTTTTTTTGTGTAAAGATATATGATCACTTTCCCATATGCAGACCTATTTTGATGCGTCCTCAGCTGGCTTCTTATGGAAACATTGTGGCAAATTGAGAAATTGCTTATAACGTACAGTTTCTTCTTTTGCCACAATATTTGAATTCTTTTCAATGATTATACTATCATATATAGAGGTTTTCAAAATTTTGCATTTATGTGTTCACGGTCATCTTCTTCAGATATTTTGTATGTGGGAAAGATTTATCCCTTTCCCACATACAGCAAAACTGCAGCAGACGCATTTGAAAACATATAAGCAAAAATATGGAAAATCTATATAATTGTAGGTATACTAAACTGAAAAAAATTGAAAACATTGTGGCAAAATGAGAAATTGCTTGTTTTGAGCAATTTCTCCTTTTGTCACGATAATTTCAAAAGTCATATGCTGCAGATGCGTCAAAATGTGCCTATAGGTGGCAGGGCCTATGCTGTCGTTTCGCCATTTGAGCCAGTGGCTCAAAAGAAGATAGCATTGGCGAAAGTCCAATTTTTGCCTTTTTTTCTCGATCGCTAAACAACAAATATATAACACATCCCAACAGGAGATAGCTTAACAGTAAAGCTATAAAATCCTGTTCAGAGCGTGTCGGTTTATAAAATCAATAGGGACTGTGTGTGGACATAATTAACAGTGGGGTAACTTCAACTCGATGGTTGTATGCAAACAGTTGTAACTTCACCTTGAACAACCAGTAGTTAAAACCATCTTGCATGATGCTCTTAAAAAGTTTGTCGCGTGTAAGATATAGCCTTAGGAAATTAATTGATTATTGATTTACGCAATCGGTTAAAGAAACCTGTTGATCAGTATTCAGAAGCAAGATTAATGAATTTGCTCTCTTATTAATAATCGCGAGTTGATTATAGCAAGGTGGAATGTCTTTAATAATTATGATTAGAGTTGAATGGTTTCGCGGGGTTCTTTGCAAAAAAACATTTGAGACATTTTCGCATGGATTTCGTTAGCATTTAACAGCCAATTAAATTTCCTTGGACCAATTGAGATTTCAAAATTTCAAAAGCACTGATATATTCATGTTTTTAGTTGGGGAAAAAAAGGGTCGATGTCTGTCCAAAGAAAAATGTGTCTCAAGAAAATTTTGGGCAGGTGTGACCCCTGGGTCGGAAAGATTTAAACAGGGGTGGCGAAATATGATTTGGATTTACTTGTCCGTTTTTTCAAAATAATTTTTTGCACTTGTCCGTATGATATTTATATAGTAAGTCCCTACAAAATTTCACTTGTCCGTACAAGCTCTGGGACAAGCTGGGCAATACGGACAATGGATTTTGCCACCCCTGTTTAAATGTAATGTACACTAATGATTGTTGTGAATCCCAACATAAGAACTTAAATTGTTCTGTTGCACAGTACATTGGCTAGCTAAAGGGATTGAATAAGCACATTCTTTTATAACAAAACATTTTAACTCACCTGAAACCGTAGTATGGGATGAGTTACATGAAATTTACAATTTTACTATTCATACCCCATTTCGTTCAGGTCAAGCCCCGGTAGCTCAGTTGGTAGCGACGCAGGCTGTCAATCCAGGGGTTGTGAGTTTGAATCCCGGCTCGGTCAACTTTCTTTCCGAGGATTGACAAAAGTCAATGCGACATGCATCATTCGTCTTCCACCAATGGGCTAAGTCCATGTGGAAAAGCAGCCAGTTGCTTGGGAAGATTGTTGTGTGGAGTACTGGTGTGAGAAAACCAGGAAATGCATGAGTAGGTGAACTGGCCGCCGTGATATAACTGAGAAATTGTTAAAAACGGCGTTAAACCCCAATAAATCAAATCAACCATTTCGTTCAGTTCCAATCCGCTCTTAAAGCGTTCATATGTTCAAATCATTATGATTACTTTTTTCCGTTTCAATAAAATTGATTGCTTTTTTTCGGTCAAAATCGGTTCAACGATTTGATGGGCTTAAATTTATTTTGTTTTGTTATTCTATTTGATTACTTAACCCTAAATATCAATATACAATCTAGCGTGAAAGCCACATTGCTATTTTTTGGAAAATTCATACCTTTTCATGATTTAATTCATAGGAGTAACTGAGAAAATACGTCTTGAAATGAAGCGTGTTGGGATCAGGAAAAAGTGGCCAGTTAACATAAAGAAGGCTGCGAAGGAAATTGTATTACAAAAATGATATATATAATATCGTTACATTTAATTACAATCGGATACTTAAATATCTTATAAAACGAAGGTTGAGTATACAAATATAACTTTTAATAAAGTAGTTTAGTAAAATAATTATTGAGTAAATTGTTGCAACCGCTCAATGAGTGAAGCATTCATGTGATTGGATTTTTTCATTCATTATGATTGTTTTGTTCAGAGCGCAAAATTCCATTCCGCTATTAAAGCGTTCCAACTTCATTCCAATCACGCACACGATCCAATCATGTTCCGCTCAGATTGTCAATTTAATGATGTTCCAAACTGTATTGTGATCACTCGCCGTCTTGTGGCGGTTTCGTCCGTCAGTTCACATGTTCCAACAAACAAATTCTCATCCTACAGAATATACGAAATCTTTTGAAACCGGTCAGTGCTAATTTTGCATATATTTTCCTCTTTGTTCAACCAATTGCCTGAAATTTGTCAGTCCAAATGAATTTTTTTTGTCAGTCAGGACTGAAGGACTGACGACTGTGTAGTCTGATCCTAAACAAACTGACCATTTTCAAAGTTGTTCTAAAAATTCAATTCCATGCAGAACTTTGGTTGCTGCAAAATCAGAAAAGGGAAAAAATGACAAAAGTTTTAAGATCTTCTTGTCAAAAAAGAAAAATGATTGGCCCGATTCCAAAATAATTTTCCACAAATGTTCCCTGGATAACCCTCTACAAATATTATTCAAATTATTCTGTTCCCTTTAAAAAAAAACATGACTGACAGGGGCAGAGTTTGTTTTCCTTATATGTGTACTGGCCTAATTTGAAAATAATTTGGCACACAACCTCTACCAAGTTTGTTCAAATAATTCTAATCCGTTATAGATCTTTGTCACCAGGGGTCATTACTTGTTTTCTTTATATGCATATAGTAAGAACAATGTACACTGTGATTTCTATTGAATCAGGTGAGCGATTGAGGACCATCATGGTCCTCTTGTCTTGAACTTTTTTTAAAACTTTACCACATATAGACACTCTTGGATGCTTCTGAAACAGACACAGGATAAATTGCTCATAATGAAAGATTTCTCTTTTTACCACATTTGATTTCAGCTCAGTTTGATTTACAGAGATTTTTTATGTTTTGGCCAGTATGTTTTAAAAGTTGTCTATTGCAGATTTGAGATACATGGGAAAGCGTTAAACCATTTGTAATATTTAGTCATGTTCCTTGTTGTTCATTTATAGCAGGTGATCACTATGCAGTATTTAAATGGGAAACATAATTCAGACCTAGGTCTGATGAAACTTTAGAACTCTTTCTTCTTAGTAAAGTGTTCATCTACTAGATGAATGCTTGTACAAACAACTCTTCCAGAATTTTCTTTAATGGATTCCAATAAATGATTACTGAAATGAAGCAGTGATTATCATATGACATTTAGGCGTATTTACTCTGCCTGGTGGTGCTCTTGACCAACCCTTTCGAAATACCACACATCTGCAGCAGACAACTTTTAAAACATCTAGGAAAAAATAAAGATGAAACTATTGTGACAAAAGGAAAAATTGCTCATCATGAGCTATTTCTCCTTTTGGCACTAGATTTTTCAAAAATATGCCTGCATATGGTAATACATGTTGACAGTTGCACTTACTATGAAATAAATTGTAGAAATTTTCATGTTCTTCTTTTTAAGAAATGTGAAACATGTCGCCGAGGCTAAACTGGTGTCAGATGGTAGTGCACATGTCAAGTTTAAATGTATCCGAGACGCAAAACGGGCCGTAAATAGACTTCATGAGCATGAATATAAAGGTCAGTCCTGGTAATATGTTTGGTTTAACCCTTTCCCTCATACGACAATTCTGCAGCAGACGACTTTGAACTTATTTTGTCAAAACATAGAAAATCTCCGTAGTTGAATGGATAACCTATGACAAAAAGTGGAAAACATTGTGGCAAAAGGAGAAATTGCACGTTTTGTGCAATTTCTTCTTTTGTCACTATGTTTTCAAAAAGCTGTCTTCTGCAGAGGTGTCAGAAAGCGTCTATATGAGGGAAAGGGTTAAATATACCAAATAAAAAGTGGAAAGTGAAGAAGTTTTTACAGCTTATATTTATCCTTCGGTAAGGGGACAATTGCCCCTCCGGACATTAGCCCCGTCGTTAAAACTACACATGGAAACATCAGCCCCTTCATATTTTCACAAGGTGGACATTAGCTCTTTCGTATTTTTCACATGGCAGACATTAGCCCCTTTTTAATTTTTTTAACAGTATGGATATAAGCCCTTTCACATAGCGAATATTAGCCCTTTAATTGTCATAGAAGCAGACATTATCCCACTAGTTGTTTAAGATCACGCAATAATTGACAGAATGTTTTTTAAATGCATGTTTGATATATATAACTGATATTAATCAAATTAGAGTATTTTTTATCAAAATTTAATGGAATAATTGGCGGATTGTCAATACAAACAAGCTTTTGCAAGCAATTGTCTCTGGACTCTGTAATCCTGAGTGTGTTTAACAGTTGGCCTATGAATGTCTAATCGTTAATAGATGTACTTAGTAATTAATGATCTAAACAACCATTCTTATTCTTCAATCCAAACACAGATTGAAATTGCAGATTCAATAAACTTTTTAATAACGGATAAATATTGGTAATATACAAAGGGGCTTAATGTCAGCTTTCAGCAATCCTCTGAAGCGGCTAATGTTCGCCTTAAACAATTACGATATAGGGGATAATGGCTGTGTATGAAGGGCTTAAATTATGTCCTCCTATGCAGTTTTTAATTGAGGGTTTAATGTGTGCTAGTCCGCTCAATGTATGTGGGAATGTCCCATATAGTGAATGAGATAGAATCCAATTATTTATTATACCTATATTGTTCAAATTGAAAAGGTCTTGAGAAAATAAGTACATGTATATATTTGGAAAATGGAAAGCTGAAACTTTAATACAGAATCAAAGTAGATCAATTACTTGAGAAGAACAACTTCTCCCAATCAGCACACGCAAATCGGCCCGCTGGCGGCAATAAATGGGCATCGCGGCATAACGGCACATCAACGGTCCGCTATGGGCCCGTTTTTGCCCAATCAGCACACGCAAATCGGCTCGCTGGCGGCAATAAATGGGCATCGCGGCATAATGGCCCATCAACGGTCCGCTATGGGCCCGTTTTTGCCCAATCAGCACACGCAAATCGGCTCGCTGGCGGCAATAAATGGGCATCGCGGCATAACTGCCCGTCAACGGTCCGCTATGGGCCCGTTTTTGCCCAATCAGCACACGCAAATCGGCTCGCTGGCGGCAATAAATGAGCATCGCGGCATAACGGCCCGTCAACGGTCCGCTATGGGGCCTGTTTTTGCCCAATCAGCACACGCAAATCGGCAATAAATGGGCATCGCGGCATAACTGCCCGTCAACGGTCCGCTATGGGCCCGTTTTGGCCCAATCAGCACACGCAAATCGGCTCGCTGGCGGCAATAAATGGGCATCGCGGCATAACGGCCCGTCAACGGTCCGATATGGGGCCCGTTTTTGTCAAATCAGCACACGCAAATCGACTCGCTGGCGGCAATAAATGGGCATCGCGGCATAACTGCCCGTCAACGGTCCGCTATGGGCCCGTTTTTTCCCAATCAGCACACGCAAATCGGCTCGCTGGCGGCAATAAATGGGCATCGCGGCATAACGGCCCGTCAACCGTCCGCTATGGGCCCGTTTTTTTGTTCTAGCTTTCTCCAGAAACCTATTTGAAAGCTTACAGGTTAGTTATAGTGCACCATTTTAATTATCATACCATTAGAACAAAATATAATCGCGAATTGAGATTTTTTATTTGACATAGTGGACCTCTGGCGGGCCGATATATATAGAGTTGTCTAACCTATTTCACTATGATTCGATTGCCTGCCTTGAAATTACAACAACAATATGAAGTATGTATTTTAAATTTGTCTTTAAAACACGTATATTGCACAAATTATGTAATGCATGGATATAAAACCATATATAAAGAGTATGTATGCCTTTGTTAAAATACGATTGAAATAAACTTATTTAATATTTTATCACGTGGGAACTTGGCGGAAGTGAGAAAATACAGGTATGTGTTCAAACAACTTTTGAATGATTGAGGTTTTTCGGCATTGGATCATTTAAAGAGGCAAAATCTTTATAAGTAAGCCACGTCAAATAAGTTAATGTTTTTGTTTTTCTTTTTAAAAAGTGTTCTAGATCATGATCACAGTTTTCATTGCAAATGAAATATAATTGACATCAGATTTCGCGACATGACTTTGCGGGTTATCGTCCCCTATAAAACACATTCTATGAAGTTTTAAACATTATTGCACCATCAAATCATCGCATCCTTTCTACGATTAAGTACTTTTGCTTGAACAGGTTTAATTCCTGGTGCATGTGTATTTTTTCTCACTAAAGATAACAGCTCGCCAGAATTAGGGACATTAGTGATAATTATATTATCTCCCTTGTCAGATAAAGACCAAGAAGACCAAATAGTTGGTAGGTCCTTTTAGTTGGAATCCTTTGTCTTTATCGCTATTTCGCAATGAGATATTGCAATTACTCTGTACACATTAATCATAAATGTGTAAATTAAAGTGATGATTCAAAAGAGAAAATTTACATAGCAGTGTTTAAAGAAAACAAATGTGAAATTACTGTTTCAATCTAATAACAGTTGGCCAAGAAAATGCAATTATAAGTGCACCATCCAGTGCAAAGAAACCAATGATAAAAACAGAGGAAACCAAATGATAGGACCTAGCTAGATGTAGAGAGTTTTAAAAGGAGATGGATGTCTCCCATTGTGTCTAGATGACATAAATTGTAACTTTTTTTCTGAATAATTTAGTAGGGTTTTACTTACATCTATCATTCATTTAAAGAGCCATTGTAATGGCAAATAAAGCAGTGCCTAAATGGAAGAGGTACAGAGAAATAAAGAAAAGAGTCAATGCACATGTCTCTTGTATTAAGAATACATTAAGTATAAATTCAGATAGATCATTTCATAGAATAGATGAAGATTTATCTTCAGATTCCAGTGACAATGAATTAGCAAGTCAAGTGCTGCATGAAGAATCTGAAGCCAAATTTCATTCACCTAACATTACACAAAACTCACCATCTCTTAACTTTCAAGATGAAGTTTGTCAAGAAACTAGTTTTTCACAAGAAGGTAATGTCGAAGCTACTGGTACTAATACTGACAACAGTTGGCAAAACACATTTGATAATGCAGAAGAGATATGGTTTGGCAACTTGGTACATGAAAATGTTTCAAGCTCAGAATCTGAAACTGTTGAAAATGATGAAATTGATAATTTGACATTGAAATTAGCTAAATGGGTCACTACATTTGGTATTACCCATTCAGCTGTTAATGACCTTTTGTGCATTTTAAGGCCATTTCATGGCTTTTTACCAAAAGATGTGAGAACACTTTTGAAAACCTTAAGAAAATATGATATAGAACATATTGCAGGTGGTTCTTATTACCATTTTGGCATTTCTGACAATGTGAATAATTTCCTCCACTTATTTCCACAGTCTATAGAGAACACAGAAGAAGTATCATTGCAAATTAATATAGATGGACTCCCTCTCTTCAAGAGTTCTTCCAAACAGTTTTGGCCAATTTTAGGTAGACTTGTCAAACCTTGTGTTACAAATCCCTTTATTATTGGTCTTTACTTTGGACGACAGAAACCTACTGATGTATCTCAGTATACTCATAAATTGATTCAGGAGCTAGAGCTTTTGATGCTTAATGGGATAATGCTGTCATATGTTGAAAATGAATTTCAAATTCCCTTCAGTCTGTCATGCATAATTTGTGACACACCAGCTAGAGCTTTCATTAAATGCAGTAAAGGTCATAATGGATATTTTGGATGTGACAAATGCTCACAACGCGGTGTGTGGAAAGGAAAGGTTACGTTTCCAGATACTAATGCTCCCAGGAGAACTGATGCTTCTTTTGATGAAATGTCTAATGTAGAACATCATTTAAGACCTTCACCCTTTCAGGATATTCAAATTGGTATGGTGTCTCAATTTCCTCTGGACTACATGCACCTTGTGTGCTTGGGAGTGATGAAAAGGTTAATATGGTTGTGGATGAGTGGTCCAATTGCTAACAAATGTAGGATAGGTGCACGTGCTGTCCAATTAATTTCAGAGAGTCTGATTAATCTTAAAAATCACTTACCAAGAGAATTCAACAGAAAAGGAAGACCATTATCTGAAGTAGAAAGATGGAAGGCAACTGAATTTAGGCAGTTTCTGATGTATACTGGCCCAGTTGTATTAAAAAGTCACTTGTCTTCAGCAGCATACAAGCATTTTCTTCTTCTCTATGTGGGCATTCTATGTTTGTCTTGTGACTTTTTGTTTGAGGCCTATAGAAACTATGCTGGTGAGATATTATGTTTGTTTGTTCAGCAGTTTGGAAATTTTTATGGAGAAGATATGTATGTCTACAATGTGCATGCACTCGTTCATTTATCTGAGGATGCGAGCAACTTTGGTATACTTGACAATTTTTCTAGCTTTCCATTTGAAAGTTTTCTTGGAAATCTAAAAAGATTGGTCAG
Organism: Serripes groenlandicus; assembly: GCA_031761405.1. Lineage (NCBI taxonomy): Eukaryota > Metazoa > Mollusca > Bivalvia > Cardiida > Cardiidae > Serripes > Serripes groenlandicus. The sequence continues at coordinate 31,804,981 of JASEVX010000005.1, forward strand.
AAAACCCAATTTAGCACTTCAGCAGGTTATAAGGCGACTTTCAGAAGGTCAAAATGTCTGTCCCAATAAACCTGCTAGAAAAAGCATAACTGTAAAGAAACCTCACAGAAATGGACCTGTCCCAAGGCAGTATCAGGGATACCAGCAGTTTACAGAAATCCATTTTCCAGATTGTTATATCTCAGTTCATCAGGGAGACAACTGCATTATGACTGGAGAAAATGTAGGGCTTGTCAGAAATATTTTGGCAGAGAATGAGGAAGCAGAGAAAATAATAGTGTATGAAAATTATCATACTTCCAGCAATTTTTTCACCTATCCTCTGCAGTCAATGGATCTCGGAGTCAAGAAGGTGTCAAATTTGAGTGGTCAATTGGATGTATCTCCTGCTTCTTCAATTGTTTTTAAGTGTGTTCTGCTGCCTTTTCACAACAAGCATATAGCATTTCCAATGATACACAGATTTAAAAGAAACGTTTAGTGCTAGAATGATAAAACCATCATTATTGTACTGGCCCCAGTCTACTATTGTTTTACTCTATTGCATTGATCTATATTCGACTATCCATAAATTTACTCATTTCATAGTTGACTTCACTAGGCCTATATATCTATGCATTGTTGGTGTGTGACTGAGAATCGGTTCCAGTCGAAATGTTTCCAGCACATTTAATTGTCGACAATGCGTCGTTAAACACTTAATGAAATGTCCCATCTTGGAGGCTTGCAATGTAAGTTTTTTCTTGGAAATTAAAATGTTTAATGTTCATAGTTTGTACACATTGTGGGAAAAGGTTATTTTCAGTTCCGAATTTATTTTCTGGAGAATAGAGGCAGCTTGTCATGTGTTTTCGTGTCACATGTTTCTGATCTTAGTCAAAGATACGCCTGTAGCTTCTAATGTTTGTATAGTTATGACATCTTAGGATGACTTTGTAGTTCTATTTCTGTATTAAGATCAGTGTTGGTTGATTCGAGAAAGAATGCTTAATTTTCTCTGGAAACATTGCTATAGCAGTTCTTGACCATTTATTTGTGACTTCAAATTGTTTTTAGAAATTGTAATGATGACCTAACTACATCATGAGCTCACATGTAGTTACGCCATATATTCCAAAGTTGTTCATGGGATTATCTCCCTTGGTAGTAATAACGCATATTGAGTGGTTTTATTTTCAGTACTTTACAAGTTATCTTGGTTTGAAATAAAAGCAAATATTCGTTGGGTCGGCTTGTTAACTTTCTGCCAGTCACGGCCAGAACAATCATGTCAAATAATTATTCCGCATATAAACATATGTGCACCTGGTGTTTACTCCATCTGCAAATGAACCTGGACTTGATATTGTTGCAATTGATGGAGATGGGGGCATACATGTCCTGTGGACACATTTACAGTTACCACTTTGTCTAATTCTTAATATATACGTATATGTACATTATCAGTTAACATAGGTATTTTGACCCAGTTTTTGGTGTTTTCGGGCAAGACTAATTTCTACCAATTATTTGATTGAATTAAAAACTAAAAAAGTTAGAAAAAAAAAGATCTTAACAAAATGTGTTTCCCCGGGGGCCCCAACCCTGGTTACTTTTCAAATTTTGGCCTGCTCAACAAATTCTTATTGACAACACTGCTCATTATGACTAACACTTGATCTGAATTAAATCGGAGATATGCATTTATAAGTTTGTACTTAAAAAGTTATTTAATTGCTCGATCAGAACACTTTTATTTTGCAAGAACAAAAATTGTTGTTTATTTCTGGCTCTCATTTCAGTATATATTTTCAATGTTGAAATATTTCAGTCATTTCTCTAGTTGAAAGGATCGGCTAGACATGTTTCTGTTAGTGGAATTTACGGATCAAAAAGAATTGGCTGTTATTCCTGATAACTGGCAAGATGGCACTAGATGTGCATTGTGGCCGCCATTTAAATCATCTAGTAAAGTTGTGAAAGCTGTGATTAACAAGGCTCCACCATTACACTCCTGGAAGGCCTATCCAATCAGAGTTCTGTACACCAGTGGTAAGTGTAAAACATTGACCTTCAATTTTCATGATGTTTTCATAAATCCTACTCAAACTTGAGACGAATATAGAAGCTGAGAATATTGTACACAATAGGTTGGTTTACACTGCATGCAATTTCAAATAAGTCTGTTTTATTAATTTGAGCTGTAATGCTGTCTTATGTTTTATTAATTTGAGCTGTAATGCTGTCTTATGGGTGCCAATAATTTAATCTTGATCATTTTTTTGGTTTAAATATATGAAAAACCAAAGCTGGCACTTCAATCTCTTTGCCAGAACTTAATTTATGCAGCATGCTGCTCAAACATGATAAATCCTTGCTTGGAATAAACTTTCGGGAGTATTTTATGTGTAACTGGTATTAAGAGTTAAAAAGTAAGAGCAAGCAATTTTTATACTAGATCTTTATAGCCTTTAACCCATTCAGCCCTGGTGACGCTAGTAGGCGTCTCGGCAACAGACGACATTTGAAAATATTGTGACAAAGTCACAATATTTTCATTTGCTACAACAGTATACTGGTAGTTTTATATCTTGAAATGTTTAATGTCGTCTGCTGCAAAAGTGTTCTAGGGTTGAATGGGTAATGGAGGCTTTAAAGTTTAAATAATCATAATTTTCAAAAAATATTTTTTTTATCTGTCTGTTAATTCATACACAAATTCATACATTTACTTCAGAGTTGTATGAGAAAGCTAGAACCAAAATGAAGCAGGCTGAGATGGAGTCTGACCTACAGACGGACAGTGAGGTTGATGCTAGAAAGAATGGCAGGCCTGTTCGTTGCAAAAGGTAAGTGTGTGATGAATTTGATTGCTCGTAGAAATAAAGAAACACTGAAATCATTCATGTGTGCATAGGCAAACATATTCTGTTAAAAGAGTAAATGTTAGAATTAAAAGAAAAATTCTAACCATTAATGTACATGTGTTAAATAGAGAATCTTACATGAGTGGTCATAGAATATCGTCCACTCGTATTTACGAGTAAAATATTCCACACCAGTCGTCCTGCAGGACGAGTGAGACATATTGTTGAACTGATACTAACTTGCCTCGTTTAGTAAAAGCTGATATGAGGCAGACGTCTTTCAGACCGTTAGGAATAGAAAGGAGAAAGAAACGGCTTCATCGAACCCCCTCAACCACTAGGCTATCGAGGCGGTTAAAGCTTGCTGTCTTACGGACAGCTCTTGTTATGACATCGGTTTAAGTTGATGCTTTCTTTCATAGGGCTACCACAAGATACAGCAGCTCAGATGAAGAGGAAGCTGCTCCAGTTAAGAAGAGGCCTTCGACATCCAATGTGATTCTTACAGAGCCGTTAAGCACCACTGGCAGTCAAGCGGCAACGATACCACCTTTGCCTATACCACCGGCTCGCCTCATCACACCAGCTGAAAAAACTTCACAAAGCAGCCAGGATTCTTCACCCCAAGCTCCAACGTGTACACCCCCATCATCCAAGTCTTTGAGATCTACACTACTTGCTCGCCTCATCACACCAGCTGAAAAAACTTCACAAAGCAGCCAGGATTCTTCAGTCGGAGCTTCAACACCCCCCTCATCAAAGTCTTTTACACCACTGGGTCACCTCATCACACCAGCTGAAAAAACTTCTCAAAGCAGCCAGAATTCTTCAGCCCGAGCTCCAACACCCCCTTCATACAAGTCTCCTACAGGAACAATTACAGGTTTGTAATTGTAATAGATTTCTCTCAAATCAATGTTTAAAATCTTTGATGTCGAAAGAAATTAGAATTTGATATATTGCATCAACATTCAGGATTTTTTTTTATCACTCCAGTCATTGCTTCATCACGCAAGTTCTACATACAAATATGAATTCAGATTTTTATATAGAACATTTAGTTATCTGCTGTTTGTTTCTGAAGCAGACAGTGTAACCTGGCTAAAACATAGTATAAGAAATGCATCGGCTAGTTTTTCACATCATTATGCATAATTAACAATTATTATTATACCTCAGTTTAACCTATAAAAAATCTCTGTAGGTAAATGGGTAATATGCTTTCATATCAGGCCTCCAGGGTTTTGTAAATGAATATCGCCTTTTGCAAAACACCTTTTGCCTAACACCCCGAGTTACTCGGCCGCTCTATATTAATAAGCAAGCGTTTTATGAATCTGACCGGTACCGCAGTGTGGCCGTGCTTTAGCTGATCTTAGTATAAGCCTTTGGGAAAAACTTAGCCGAGCGTATATTTGCTTCAGATTAAAACATCTTAGGACAGTTTCAATCAAACAACACGTTATTTTCAAGATGAGCAGTAGATTCTTGTCCTTAACGGATCAACAACTGATCAACCCTTCAAGAGTAGGGAATGGCTATTCACACGGCGGCCATGCAAATAAGGATCCTTATTCACACGGCCACCGTGTGAATAGCCTCGGTCTGAAAAGTAATAGTACCCTCGGCTTACGCCTTGGGTGTTATTACTTTTCTCGGGTTGACAATATCCCATAACACCCTCGAAAGCATGTGTTATTTTTAGCTCAACTGAGCTTTGCTCAAGGCGAGTTATTGTGATCACCTGATGTCCGTCGTCCGTCGTCCGTCAACATCTTCTCCTCAGTAACCAGTGGGTCAATTGAGCTGAAACTTCACAGGAAGCATCCTCTCAATGGCCTCACCAGAATTCCTTCAAACTTTTGGGATCCATGCAGAATTCTGGTTTCCATGGCAACGAAATGAAAACAATAGTGAAAACTTAAAAAATCTTCTCCTCCAAAATCTTCAGGCCAATTTTCAAATAATTTTGTAGAAATGTTACTTGGGTGACCCTCTATCAGATTCCTTGAAGCCATGTTGATTGATCGAAAAACATGGCCGCCAGGGGGTGGGGCTATTTTGCCTTATATGGCTATAGTGAAAACTTAAAAAATCTTCTCCTCCAAAAGTGTCCGGCCGATTTTCAAATAATTTTGTAGAAATGTTCCTAGGCTGACTATCTATCAGATTCCTTCAAGCCATCTTGATTGGTTAAAAAACATGGCCGCCACGGGGCGTGGCTATTTTGCCTATGGTGGAAACTTAAAAAATCTTCTTCCCCGAAAGCGTTTGGCCGATTTTCAAAAGATTTACTAGAAATGTTCATAGGGTGACCCTCTATCAGATTTCTTCAACCCAAGGTAGGAAACTACAAGGGGGGGGGGGGGGGGAGGATTATATTGCTAAAGTGAACAAAAATCAGGTGATCGATCCAGGGCCATCATGGCCCTCTTGTTATACAAGTTCATACAGCAGCCTGTATGTTAGAAACTTTACTTTGGTCTCTTTTGCAGCTAAGGACATTCAATTGTTCACCATAATTGAAAGTATCAGAGAAGAGCAGCGGCACCAGAACCAGATGCTCTCAACAATCCTTATGAAACTTGGGGAAGGGGTTGTGGATGAGGAGATGCCGGATGGAATTCACTTTCCCTTAAAAACGATGGAGGAGATGGCCTCCTTTGAGGAGAAGCTTAGCAACACCAATGTAGAAAAGCTTGTTGTAAGTGATTTGGAAGTAATTTGATTCCTTAACTCTTTACCTGATATGCAATTTTTAGATTACTGCACAATGTTCTATTTAAGACAGAGTGAGAATAATCTCAAAGCATGCAAAGTAATAATGGATTGTTGAGGTTGAGGTCAGAAAACATTTTAAGACATGAAGCATAATATTTGTTCCTACGGAGCAAAAGCTTCATGTTTCACAATGTTTTTACTGTGTTACTTTATAGGTTCTCGGAAATGAGTGTACATGAAATAAGTGAAATAAAAAGTTATGACAGTATAATTGTATTATCAAATCCAAAAGAAAGTATTCACTTTTCAAGCTAGTAATTTTAGTATACAATAATTTTAAGATATTTCACAGATTTTCAATTGACTGAAGGGAGAATTCATCATTAAAAAAGGTAATGAAGGGAAAAAATATTCCAATTCACTTTAAATTTAAGGGAGATTATTTAAAATCATACTTTTTCTCCAAAACTATTCTAGCATAACTGTGCAAAGAAATTTGCAATGTGAGTCTGTGCTCCACTCTAGAAAATAAAAATGACGACGAGAATATTCACAAGATATTAAATGACAAATCGAATCAAGTGCCGAAAAGTTTCAGATTACCTCCCTTTTAATTGAAAACGGTAGAGTGCTTTGCAGTTAAGTATCTCTCCACTAAATTTGCATTTTTTCAAGGAAACCCATCATTATGACTTTCTGCTTGAATCACCTTGCAATAACTCAAATTGTCTATCTTGGTTATTGGGCCAGAGGCAGACATGTCAGCATGTGTCTTCTAAAAGGAATCAGAGCAAAATAATTTTGAAGTTACTTTTGCCTCTCAGAATATGATAATAAACATTTATACAGTTGTTATAACAAAGTGTTTTCTTAGCTCAATTCATAATTATTATGCCATGGTGCAAAACAATTCAAACTGCCTATAAGTATGCAATGCATAATGGTATGCACTTAGAATAGTTTTGCTCTATAAAGCTGACAGTATATATTATATGGAATATAGATTTCACATTAAGTAATCAGTGTTCATAAAACACACAGAAATACCAATATTTCTTTTATACAATGAAACAAATCAAAGGAGCTTCATGCTCTTCTTTTAGATTTAATTGCTCATTTTCATTATGAAATAAATTTACAGATCAATCAACTGACATCCATCGGTGGATCCTCAATCAGCAACATGGGAGCAAGAATCTTAAAGCACGTCGTCTCCAACCCCCTTGCAGACCAATACAATTGGACTGGCTCCAAGAGCAAACTTCAGTTTGGAATTTTAAAAATTACATCGATCCTTAAAAGTAAGCAAATTTTAATTTAACTTATATGTATATCAAACATGTAAAGAAAATTTACTAGCAGGCTCACGTCTGAAAACCTTTTCTATGAGCTGCCTGATCAGCAATTACTTCATTTCTAGGCTGTTAGAATTGTTATATGGCCCCGGGCTTCATAAAAATTGCTAACTGTTGTAGCAAGCAATCAAGACTTGCTGTTTCTTCTGATTAGGTTATTCTCTGTTTGTAGAGCATTAGAAATATTGCAATACAAGCATAATCTCCTGATCAGATGTGATTTAAGAAATAATAAATAATTTAACATTGTTGATCGTCTGATAAATCATGGTCCGGAGTTCAGATGCGTAGTAATTAATTCATGAGGGCTTTAGCCCGAGTGGTTTAAATACACGCATCTGAACGACAAACCATGATTTATCAGACGATCAACAATGGTAATGCATTAATTATTTTGATTCTAACGTGACAAAAACCATTGTTTTAGCATGAAATGTCGCTAGTTTCTTCCGCGTAGTAAATACCTAACGTTATTCGGTCAAAATGACGTCATTTACGTGTAAAGTGACATCATTTGTCAAACTGTTGTTGATTGCACAATCAAATCAACAACGCTAAATTTGTTCTTTGTTTATAGTGACAAAGTCGCGTGTCATGTTAGAATAAAAAATATCTAGCATCCACTGTCTCTTAGCTTTTTATGGGCAGGATGTCAAAAGTTAAATGATTTTCTTTCATTGAAGTGACAACAAACCAATACTAAAACAAAGTTCTTCTTGACACTATAAAAAGGGCTTGTAATACAGTAAAAGTCCAATCAATACATTGGCTATGTCTATCAGGACCTTATTTGACATCTCTCTGCTTTTGTTATGATGTTATCAATGAAAAGAAATTCTTTAAAATTGCAGCATATTTGTAATTTGTTTATATGTTCCAGGAGCTATAAGAAGGACCTTTAGGGAGGTGACCGATGCAGATATTCAGGAAATCTGCAGGATTTTCCTGAAATCAGCAAGGGATCGAGATGGTGGAAGGAAGAGGAGGATGAGACCAGCCACCCCAGATTTCACCCCAATTCCGTCCAGTCCAGATGTTGAGTCTGAAAGCTCTGACTAAATTGACATTTAATTAGTAAACACTTTTTGAGTTTCACATATGTTAATTTTTTATAGTAGAAATCTAGTTGGGCCTATATTCACAAAGCTCTATAGGTTTAAGAACTAAGGAACTCTTTTTACTAAAAACATCCAGTCAAATGTACAGTTTCTTTGCATAATTTTAAATTGTGTTGTGTTTATTTTCTCAGTTCAAATTAATTATAAATTCAATTTTGGTATTTGGTTATTATTGATGAAGACTTTACTCAAACAATTGCCCTATATGACCTTTTTTTGTCAATAAGCCTCAACCCTAAATGAACTGACTTGACTTTATTTGCAAACATCTTGAATCCAGCTCAGATGCCAAGTAACTCTGTGTCTGAGCTGAGACTCGAGGCTTTTGCAACTAGGACCCTGGATTTTTCAAAATTATTCAAATCAGGAATTTAAGGGCAACATGTTGAGATGAAGGCATTGGTTATGTAGATTTTAGTTTATATGAGTTGTAAATGTAAATCTAGTCATGCTAATAAGTGGATATATTCTCTGGACAAAATGTTCGCGTTTTCACTGTTGTCTGCATTATGCGTAGGGAAATATTCGCGAATATCTAATTCTGACCAACTAGTGAGTTACAATTGAGTTTTACCCTTATATATTTGGCAGGCTGAAATGTACGTTTTTCGACATATCGCGAAAACTCGAACATATCCGCCGAGAGAAAATAACTACTTATACAGTATTTGAGATTCTCGTAGTCCCTGTTTTATTGACATATATGGAAGTCTTTAGTCATACATGCATTACAATGTGCTGAGATTTATTTGTCATTGTATTTTGTTTATTTTTCAGAAATCATATGTTTAATTGTTGACCCTTACAGTGCTGAATATTTAAAATTGGCTCCTCCTTTTTTGAATAAAGATGACCTGATATTTAAAGAAAGACATTCATATGAGCCAAATAATTCTGCCAGTACAGTTCTGCTTGTGCTATGCAATTTCCTAAGGCAAACAGTGCAGACCCTGATCAGAGAGCTCCTATAGGAGCCCTTTAATCTGAGCCTACGCTGTTTGCATAAGACGTGTACACTCAGTTCCAGCCTCGTAAGAGTTAATATCTTGTTACAATTCAAGTGCTAGGCTCAGTCAGGGCAGGGCGTCTTTATATATGTTCATTTTCTCCTAACCTGTTGTGCCATTTGTAGATTCAAGCGCAATTATTTTTTCTATTTTAGTCTCAACACAAAAATACAAAGTAAAAATTGTATGTTGTGGTCAGAAAACGCATAGTGAAAAATGAAGCATTAGCTCGATCCTATCTGGTTAAATGCTTCATTTTTTACAAAGTTTTCCACAGTGTTGCTTTGTACATCATACCTTGGATATAGGAATAGCAACAGGGAAAGAGCTAGTTTAAAGTGAAAACTAAAAAGCAGCGAAATGGTTTAATGAAACTGTTGTATTGTAGACTGATTAGCTTTTCAGTAGTTTCTTTTCTTGGCGCACACTGTTGGCAAATAGTTTTTAAGAGAAATAATGAAGAGAACAGCAAAACCTGTCTATAGTGACCATGAAAATAAGTCATCTTTCTTATCACTCTAGACAGGTGTCTGCCTAATGCAGCACCTGATTAGTGCAGAATGTTCTGTAGGAGCTTTCCGCATTGTTTGTTGCATTAATCAGACTCTGTCTATAGCACTCACTACAGCCCATTTTAGTGACCATTATAGACCGGTTTAACTGTGCTATGTGAGATTTAGAAATTCATTATGTACATGCACATTAAAAGTTTTTGATTTTCGTGACTTTGAATGAGAATGTTGTTAGTAGTTATTTTAGTAGTACAATCATTTTTCCCATTTGAAAAGAGAAAGTTGCAAGTTTTAACCAGCTATAGATGTGATGGAAATCCCCAGGAAACTGTATTGAATAAAATATTTCTTTATTGAGTTTAAGACCCAAATAATCACCGGAGTAAAATCACCAACCTTCTGCAAGATATTCATAACTGGGAGATTTCCTTGCATTTTAACCCTTTGCTGCTACGAGGACTTTTATCTGCTGTGGGAAATAGTGTGATCGTAGAATCGAGTTTGAAGCTATTTCAAAAAGCTTGGTTTTGGATCAGATGCCGAGTTACTCGACGTCTGATCCAAGCCCAATCTGTTTGACAACCTATTATAGTTATTTTTCGGATTCAGAGCTTCACATGGTGGAACCACAACTATCCGCATGCCCCTTAGTTATGGAGTTGCATAACCGATAGGGGCCCGGTGCTAAATGCCCATAGCGGGCCTCTGTATTATATATAGTGGGCCGGACCACGGCCCGATATAATCTGTCGAGTTGCATATCCGCCAGCGGCCCGCTGACAAATGCCCATAGCGGGCCTCTGTATTATATATAGTGGACCGACCACGGCCCGATATGATCTGTCGAGTTGCATATCCGCCAGGGGCCCGCTGTCAAATGACCATAGCGGGCCTCTGTATTATATATAGTGGACCGACCACGGCCCGATATGATCCGTCGAGTTGCATATCCGCCAGGGGCCCGCTGTCAAATGCCCATAGCGGGCCTCTGTATTATATATAGTGGACCGACAACGGCCCGATATGTTCTGTTGGTTGTCGGCCCCATCGGTTGCCGAGTTGCATATCCGCCAGAAGCCCGCTGTCAAATGCCCATAGCGGGCCGCTGTTTAAAAGATAGCGGGCCGACAGCGGCTCATTGTTGGTGTGCTGACTGGGCTCCTTTCTCAACAATTTTATCAAAAAAGTTGTCTGCTGCAAAGACATCAAAAGTGTTTTTTATGTAGGAAAGGGTCTACAAGTTGAATCAATGGCTTTGAGCAAAGGTGAAGCTCCATTCTCTGATTATTTTGTTTAGAAAGCATCAACTCGTTGATAAATTAGCTCAAGTTGTTACATTTATTCCTCTCATTTGGCACATATTCTTATTAGATTTTAGTCATTTCAATTATCCGTTTGCGACATACAACAAATCTACAGCAGATGACTTTGAAAACATCTGGACAAAAATGTTAAAAATCTCTGTATGTAAAAGTATAATTATTGTACTAAGTTAAAAAAAACATGGTGACAAAAATGTTAAGAAATCTCTGTATGTAAAAGTATAATTATTAAACTAAGTTGAAAAAACATTGTTACAAAAGTCATCTGCTGCAGATGCGTCAAAATGTGCCTGCAAGTGCAAAAAAGTGTCACAATGTTTTCATGTGTACTGCAGATGGGTCAAATTGCATCTTCATGTTATAAAAGGGAAACATCTAGCATTTGTTTCATGCAGAAAGTAACATATAAATCATTCTTTTAGATATATTATTTTTCAGGTTCGAAATTGACTGCCAATCAATTATCTAAAGATGCAGCTAATATTCCACCGAAAATGTTGAAGAGATGTCGACTTATTGTGAGAAATCTTGCCTTCAAGGTGATTGAGACTTTTTACATTGTTGATTTTAGCCCATTCCTACATATAAATACATATTGACCATTCAGCAGACGATTTGAAAACATTGTGACAAAGGGAATATTGCTCATAATGAGCAATTTCTCCTTTTGCCAATATGTTTTCAATAATTATACTTTCATTTATTGAGAATGTCCATATTTGGATAAAGTAGAAATTTGAAATATATGTTAACCCTTTCCCTCATACGACAATTCTGCAGCAGATGACTTTGAACATATTTTGTCAAAAAATAGAAAATCTTTATAATTGAATGGATAACCAATGACTAAAAGTGGAAAACATTGTGACAAAAGAAGAAATTGCTCGTTTTGATCAATTTCTTCTTTTGTCACTATGTTTTCAAAAAGCCGTCTGCTGTTAAATGATGCAGACAATTTAGAGTTTCCTACAGCCGTTAGTACTAGTATGAGCTCAACTTTGTTTATAATTCGGCTTTAACTTTTTCGATATATGTAACTCTTTTTTCAGTGCAAAGAAAAAGATCTTGAAAGAAATTTTGAAAAGTTTGGGGATCTAACCGAAATTAAAGTAGCTAAAAACACAGGTAACTACAAGGAGAGAGAGAACTAGGCATCACTTAATATTTGATTGACATAAGGCCTCCATTGCAAAACAATAAAGTTAACATCATAAACTACAAGGAGAGAGAGAACTAGGCATCACTTAATATTTGATTGACATAAGGCCTCCATTGCAAAACAATAAAGTTAACATCATAAACTACAAGGGGAGAGAGAACTAGGCATCACTTAATATTTCAGGTAAATACTGTTAACCTCGGCTTTGCCTCGAGTAACAGTATTATCCTCGTGTTGACAATATGTGCTGTCACACTGAAAGCCATGCAATATTTATATAATAACCCATAATCATTGTTACATATTCGTATATCATTTTGAATTTTTGATATGTTTTTTTACCAAACATTGATGCAAAAGGAAAATCTAGTTATGTTTAGCAGTTTCTATTTTTCAAACCATGGTTACAAGTATTATTTGCTACAGATGTATTATATGCAGTATGGAAGGAAAAGATTGTCTGTCTGTCACACAGTCACTTACTGCCATTTAAACTGGCAACCCATATATTCCTTAAATAATAAAGCATATTATTTATATTACTTATAATAAATATAATTTTTTCATATATGAAAAGGGCTCAACGAGATCTTTCCAATGGTATATCAAACTTGAGGATCGGGGCAAGTTCATTTTGGGGGTTTAAAAATCTCTCATATTACATAACTCGAAAACGGCTGAATATTTTCTCTACAACCCCGGGTTTAAATGAAACGTTTTGGTGTCCTCTATCATTTGATAACTTAAAACAAAAAAGTTAAAGCGTAAATAGTGAAATGAATTAGTAAAAACTAATTTGACGCTTTTAATGGGCTCCTTTTCCCTCTATATTTGATCAAATTTGTAATTGATATGTATACTTTAGGTTATAATATTGTTTTTTGAACAATATGATGGATATAGGATATATGATGTCTTCAGAAGCTTTATATCGCCAAAATGTATATCTGTTTAACTTCCCCTAAAACTCATAAAACTGGACAAATTTTATTCAGTTACTATGGAGATTTAATTAAATTTGCCCACCGTCCGAATCTTTCTTTAGAATTGATTTTTAATCTGTTTTCAAATCATATTTCGGCCCCTTAAAGGGCTTTATGTATATATATTTCTTTCCATTTCTGTTCTACATTTTGAAGAATTCAGATCATTTAAAATGTTCACGTTTTATTATTTTCTCTCCGCAGTGAATTTAATTCAGAGAATTTTGAAAATTGGGCATGGTCCACACAAATTTGGAGAATGTGATATTATTTTACGAGCTGGACGTAAGGAATCAGCCATTGAACCAGATGATTGTGTTTTAGTTTCTAATGGATACTCAAAAAGTGTGGTAGATGATAAATTTACTCCATTGCTTACAAACGGAGTAGCAATAATACAACTACATTGTCTAGTTCTAAATGAATCTTTAGACATCAGCAAATAGTGATACACTTTTCAATTGACTGCTAATACAGTGTCATGGGAGAAATTACGTCAGGAACTAAGGAAAATCACGAAGTAGGAAGGCACTACGATATAAACTAATTGATTGTAAATGAAAGAAGAAACAGTGGATATAATTGACCAGGCTACAATTAAAATCTTATTTATAATGATTTAGATCAGGTTATAGTGAGAACTCGAGGAAGCGATAACGTGAATAACTGGTTTAACTTAAACAACTTCTTCGAACTGATCTGTTATTTGAAACAGTAAAGCAGCTGTTCTGATTGTTTCTGTGATCAATCTGAACTACTATTGTTCCATTTCTTTGTTATTATATTATCACTGGCTAGCTTTTCGTAATTACACAGGTAATAATAGATGAATTATGAAGCTGCCAATACACACATGACTATATAAAGCAAGGGCATAACTCGGGGTTATCTTTTGATTCATTTTCAACTCCATCATAGAATATCTAACTGTTATCTAACAGTGTGTGTTTTTGGTTATAACAATTCCCCTGAAACGTCTAAATGGGCCAACAACAAACACCTTGAACAGATAGCACAGATGATTGGGTTGATACGAGTGTCCGTTGGCTGCAATATACAGAATATCGGGTTGTCCCATTGTATGGATCATTCACCCCCTCCCCCATGTAGACGCTATTACCTGCGGCATATGACATGAAAACAATTGAGGCAATTGATCACCGCGAGTAATTCGAGGGCTTGGGCGTGAAACGGTTGTAACTAAAATTAGTATTTTTTTTACCAAGGTTAATCACCTCACCATAAAGTCTTAAAAGCGTTAAATCATTTTTCTTGGTAAACAATGGAAATTTAGGTGCCATTGCTCGGTCTGAGCAATGGCACCTAAATTTGCATTGTTTACAAAGGGGTCAAAATTGTCCCTAAACCAGGGTTTTCAAAATAGGTTTTTAGTTACAACCGTTTCACTCCAAGCCCTCGCGAACTGTTCACCTCCATTCTATAATACACTCTATATTCTAAAGTCGATGTGTTCGTCGTCATCAGCTACATATTTGCAGTATGTGGGGGAAAGTTAATTATATATATATATAATATATATATATATATATATATATATGAGCCGTTCCACGAGAAAACCAACATTGTGGGCTCTGCGTAAAGTATCGACCCGGATCAGCATAAGCATGCCGCGCTGGCTAATCCGGACAGACACTTTTCGCCTCCTGTAGATTTTCTGTTTCAGGAATCATTACTCTATCCCCCTGAGGCGGAATGTGTCGGCCCCGATTAGCCTGCGCAGGCTGATTTTGGGTCGATACATTACGCAGACTCCACAATGTTGGTTTTCTCGTGGAACGGCTCATATAATATATATACCTGCCAGCTCTGTTCAGTCCTTGCCAACAATATTGGGGAGGTTGAGATCGTCGCACACGTCTGAGTACAGCCTAGGGGGCAGGTCGATCACACTCATGGTTATGCATGCCTGCATCCACACGACTCGTGTTTGACCCTCGGACTTTCACAAACTGAAAACATATGAAATCAGAATCCTCTTATATTAAATCACATCAGATGATTTGGGGTCTAATAATCTCTTCGGATTGGCATCATTTAACCCTTTCTCTCATACTACAATTCTGCAGCAGACGACTTTGAACATATTTTGTCAAAAAATAGAAAATCTCTATAATTGAATGGATAACCTATGAATAAAAGTGGAAAACATTGTGGCAAAAGGAGAAATTGCTCGTTTTGAGCAATTTCTTCTTTTGTCACTATGTTTTCAAAAAGCCGTCTGCTGCAGAGGCGTCAGAAAGCGTCTATATGAGGGAGAGGGTTAAAGCTACACAGACGTAAAATGTGTGTGGGAATACACTTCTACATGTTTTTGTCAGATGATGTATTTAGGTCTATATAGACGTAAAACTTGTGTGGGAATACACTTCTACATGTTTTTGTCAGATGATGTATTTAGGTCTATATAGACGTAAAACTTGTGTGGGAATACACTTCTACATGTTTTGGTCAGATGATGTATTTAGGTCTATATAGACGTAAAACTTGTGTGGGAATACACTTCTACATGTTTTGGTCAGATGATGTATTAAGGTCTATATAGACGTAAAACTTGTGTGGGAATACACTTCTACATGTTTTGGTCAGATGATGTATTTAGGTCTATATAGACGTAAAACTTGTGTGGGAATACACTTCTACATGTTTTGGTCAGATGATGTATTTAGGTCTATATAGACGTAAAACTTGTGTGGGAATACACTTCTACACATTTTGGTCAGATGATGTATTTAGGTCTATATAGACGTAAAACTTGTGTGGGAATACACTTCTACATGTTTTGGTCAGATGATGTATTTAGGTCTATATAGACGTAAAACTTGTGTGGGAAAACACTTCTACATGTTTTGGGTATATATAGACGTAAAACTTGTGTGGGAATACACTTCTACATGTTTTGGTCAGATGATGTATTTAGGTCTATATAACATATTTTAAAACATATAGATGACTAGTGAATACAATCCGTATACATCCGAGTCCATACGGTACACGCAGATTCATCTAGACTCGAATTCGCGAGGAAGCGTGTCAAGAGCTCTAGATAAGGGCCGTTCTGCATGTTCTAAAATCCTTTTTTGACCCTATAGCCCTATGTTGTGGGTACTCAAAGGAATTGTTTCAATGAGACAATTATTTTGAGTACCAAAAACATTGGGTTTGATTGGATAATAAGAAAGATATTGTGGAGAAAAAGAGCTGTATACCCCTCTTTATTTGGACCTCTGGCGACTAAAGTAGTTATTGTTTAAACACGTGTACAGATTAAATGTAGGTAAAGTAAGTATGAGAGTTAAAATAAAACATAAAGGAGTTTTTCCCTTTCCCACATACAGACGCTTTCTGACGCCGCTGCATCTGTCGAGGAATACATATTTTAATGACGCGAGCACCTTTACCAACCTACGGATTGATCTAATCCAATAATCGAACCCATGATCTCTTACTTGAGTTACCGTGTCTTAGACATTTTAAGATACATCAGAACTCAGTACCAAGAGCACAACATACTGTGATGTAATTTATGATACCAAATCAAAATCTAACATGACCATCAGTCAGGATTTGCGATCAGCCTGCACAATCGCACAGGGTTATTAAGGTCTCCCCAGTTCGACATATTTGAGTTCAAAGTTACGGGTGGCCATTGGTGGACGATTAGCCTACGAGTGTACATGAACTGTAAAACATTTTGAAATTCTGGAGGTCAAAACGTTGCGTGTCTTGACCAAAATAAGCTCTTTTCTTTGAATTAGTTTTCTTGAATTCGCAACATCGGCTTCGTAAATTATTAGCCTATTAACGAGAAGGCTTAGTGTGAAAATCTCAACTAAAATGCGTAACGTGTTTGTACAAAGTTGTAAACGACACCCAAGGTCAAATGCGGTCTACCGGTTACAACTCGGTTAAGTAGGTTAATGTATAATTACAACAAAGCAACATGTGGAAACATGGTGCAATATGCTATATCTCGTTTCAGATTTAGAAAAAAGGTCATTGTACCTATTTTATAGTAGCATATTTCAAAGGGTAGCACCCTTTGTGGAAAATGTATAAAAATGTCAACATTACTTTTATTATTTTAATGATACTTTTTATCATCAAATCGGCTAAGTAGCATATTTTCGAATTCCTCAAGATTCCGAAAAAAAATTCGCCATGATTATGAATTCGCGAATATTTGCAACATTCAAACCCTGTTTTACAGTATATAGTATGACCGTAATTGGACTTAACTTCATAATATGAGCCGTCCCGCGAGAAAACCAAAAGTATGGCCTCTGCGTAATGTATCGACCAGATCAGCCTGCGCAGTCCGCACAGACTGGTCCGGGCCGACACATTCCGTATCATGGGGATAGTGGTATAGCGTAATGACTCCTGAAACAGAAAATGCACAGGAGGCGAAACGTGGACTGCGCAGGCTGATCTGGGTCGATACATTACGCAGAGTCCACAATATGGGTTTTCTCGCGGGACGGCTCATACTATAAAAAAGGATAGGTTTTCGTTTGCCATGGGTCAATTTATTTTCAAAATTGAAAAAACCGTTGAATATGAAATCCTATATACCTGTCCATATCGAAAATGTGCTGGCCTGCCTTTACACCAGTATTTTTTGTTATCAGGAATCCTTAGACGCCTTGGTTCACCTACAATCATGTAACTTGATACTCTCAAACAGTGGTAACATGTGGTGTTCCTGGATGGGACGATAATGTGAGCGTAGATAAAGAGAGGAGGAAGGATACATTTGTCGGATAAGGTACAAGTTGGCATTTCAGAACAATGTATGTTCGGATCAGCCTCTACATCTGCTCCATCTTATAAGAATATCCACAAGTTGACGGAAGCTTCTAACAAGCTTAAATAAATAATATGGGAACAGCGTATATATCTTGATCGGACTGTGCAGATACACAGGCTGATCTGAATCTGCACTTTTCACAAAAGACTTGTACCTTTTTGGACGGACGGGTTCAAAGCCTGATACTCTAAATATAATGTTTGTCTTTCAATGAAGGATTTCTGAAGATGAAATACAGCCACCATTATCTAGACATGTCACGCTCTCTGCCATTAGATTTGGTAAAATTTTAAAAATGACCCGTACTGTAGAAAAACCAGCCTTAGCATATCTGCGACAAGTGCAGACAACGATCACACCTAGCATTCATGCTAATTGATCCAATTCAACATTGTCACAAGAAGTTTCTTGAATGTCTTTGAGAATAATTGCCGAACAGTTTATAACCAGACCGAACGGACGGACAGGTATTTATGGCCCTACATTGATCGCAAATGCCCAAAGGTGGTTTTCCTGAATGTATCGCCCATTAATTTCGATCTATGAGATAATAAAACTTTTAATTAGGAACTTTATTTAAATTTGTAATTATGTTTCGGTTAGTTATCCAATGTGTTTAGTTCAGACACAAATCTGATTCTGAAGGCAAACTGAGTGAATGTATTCAATGGACTTGCAATAACTCGAAGTCGGAAGAACGCCAAAACTTTTCGAGATATCGACTTATTCGAATGATCCATACATTAATGCATATTTCAATTAAGCACTATAAGCTAGTTAATCAATTCATATTGAAGTATATATTATGAAAAAGCAAGTGAGTGATAACATCTTATCAAGAAAACAGAGCAGCAGCATTTCGGCATGCTTGCACGAGCAATCATAACTACTACGCTTTCCCCAAAAGACAGATCCAATCCAGGAAATGGTTTGAGTTAAACGATAAGGAGGGGGTATTCAGCTCTTTTCCCACAATTGCTCTCTTATTAGTAAAGCAAACTCTATGTTGTTGGTACTCACAACATAGGGTTAGAGGATCAAATAAGGATACTGGAACAAGCAAAACGCCCCTTATCTAGAGCTCTGCACATGTTCGAGTTTTCGATAGACCACCGCATAAAGGAGTGAGCTTGAGAGAAAACTTACCCCCTGTATTGTTCATCTTTAAAAGGACACATTAAACCCATCCTGTATCGACATGTTCTAAAATCTCGTACAACGATATCATTTACCTTCTGGCAAACCGCTCGAACGAACTTCATACAGCCTTGCTGCTCTGCCCCTCGAATGACAAGCTGCAGTAACTGTTGACTGGGTAATGCACAAATGCATTTGTTGAGTAGCTCCAGTTTGTAGCTATGTCTATTGCTTTGGACAAACAATATTGTCAACTCTATTGAATACTTACACTCTAGTCTATAAAGATCATATGTTTGCCTCTATGTTTTCAAAGTCGTCTGTTGTAGATTGTTTGTATGTGGAAAGGTTGAAATAAAATTAAAATTGCATTTTGACGCCTCTACAGCAGGCAACTTATGAAAACTGTGTCGCAAAAGAAGAAATTTCCCATGATAGGCAATTTGTACTGTTGGCACAATGTTTTTAAGTATATTCATTCATTACATTTCCTTTAAAGATGTTTTCAAAATCTTCTGCTGCAGATTTGTTATATGGGAAAGGGTGAAGTACACCAATCCATAATAAAACCTCAATCAGCGTGAAATAATTGTACGACCAGAAAACAATGGATACCATAACTATTGACCCATTGATCTGTAACTTGATTTATCTTATTTAATTGCTTGCTGAAAATTGATATTCTTGCAACTGCAAAATAATGATTATGTGGAAAAAGTCTTAACATATTAGCCGAACCGTTGAAACGCTGTAAAAACCCCAAAAATCAAATTAAATATTCTCAATATTTGCCATGGAGTAGACTCTTTGTCCGAATTCAGGCACACATTCATGCCCTTGATAGGGTATCTAGTCAATTTTAAACTATTTTAACAATCGGAGCATGCTTTAACCCTTTCCCTCATACGACAATACTGCAGCAGACGACTTTGAACATATTTTGCTAACAAATAGAAAAATATCTATGATTGAATGGATAACCTATGACTAAAAGTGGAAAACATTGTGGCAAAAAGAGAAATTGCTCGTTTTGAGCAATTTCTTCTTTTGTCACTATGTTTTCAAAAAGCCGTCTGCTGCAGAGGAGTCAGAGAGCGCCTATATGAGGGAATGGGTTAAAAACAAATGAGCATGAATGTTTTTGGAAGATTAAATTGTTTTGAACTAATGCATTCTTCATTACAACTAAAAAAAGAAATAAGCATTGCTATACAAAAACCATCGCCTTGTTGTGGTTGTGGTAGAGCGTCCGCCTCGGGTGCAGGGGGTCGTGGGTTCTCGGGTGCAGGGGGTCGTGGGTTCTCGGGTGCAGGGGGTCGTGGGTTCTCGGGTGCAGGGGGTCATGGGTTCTCGGGTGCAGGGGGTCGTGGGTTCTCGGGTGCAGGGGGTCGTGGGTTCTCGGGTGCAGGGGGTCGCGGGTTCGATCCCCGGACGGGTCATACCATAGACTTTAAAAATGGTTTTAATGAATGCCGTCCTTCAGTTGGTTTCGGGGTTTCGGGGTAAGCATTACGACTGACTTGCTGGTGGCAGAATAAATGGACCAGTAGTACTGGTAACTTACCGAGGAAACGCCGTGATATAACGGGAAAATTATTGAAAGCGGCGTAAAACACCAATCAATCAATCATCTAATAACTATTCAATAATCCCAGCGCTTCTACGCAGCTTGATCGGGATCTGAATTGTGCGCCACAAGGGTAGAGAGAGATTCAAGAAACGTCTGGAATTAGTGACCATTACAATCTCATTAAAACCAGATCTTAACCCGCACACTATCGTACATAGGTTGGTTTCGTGGGACTTGGCTATTATAAAAATACCAAGGCGACATTCAGTGAATTTGGTTGGTAACCGTGTACCATGAAACTGTTCTGATTGACGAAGGACAACTCTTGTTCATAGAAGAAGAATCATGTAGGATTATGTACCTTTAACAAGGTTATAACAGCTAATTAGTTTGGAGTTCCTTCCTCTTATCATAGGAGAAGTCGGGAACCCAGACTAACAGCTTGTTAGTGCATGTTATGCAAGTAACGCAATAACAAAATGTCCTATCTAATAATGTACATGTTACAAAGATTAAAGTGCCGATTAATCATACACATATGAACGTGACTTTCGATGTCCCTCTAGTTGAGAGATGTATCTTTCTACTTACAGTGATATATCTCTAGCATAGAGAGATATCTCTAAAATTAACAGATAGATATCTCTCAAATTTACAGATATATCTCTTTGTTAGCGAGATATCTCTCGAGCTTACAGAGATATCCTTTAATGGAAAATAGCAAGCTCCTTTAGAGAGATATCTTACAAACGACGAGAGATATCTTACACGCATAGAGTGTTATGTCTTTAATCACGTTAACAAAATATCTCTCTATAGTGACTTGTATAGGCGTGTAAATAATTACTATTTGAAACGTGTCATGGAATTTACGGAAGACAAAATTAATCTTGGTCGACACAGGTCAACATTTGTAATAGTTTACCTTGCTTATTCAGAGAATGGTTCAGATATTCATACCAAGTTGAAAACATAGGTTTGCATTATCTTCCTATTGCTTCTCTTCTAGAAATGTAATGGTCTGTAATGGTCTGCTGTATTGTTTATTATTTGAAAGGTAATTACAGTTAATTGTCATAAGTGACGTCTACTGTATTACATGTACAATGTGTTAGATGACCTCAAGTTTTCGATTAGTATTTTTTATTAGTTTCGGTTTAATTGCTTTCCGCATTGACTGTTGGCCCAGTGGTGGAAGATGTGGTTTATGTCAAACGTCTGAACAAATGTTGGCCCAGTGGTGGAAGAAGTGGTTTATGTCAAACGTCTGAACAAATGTTGGCCCAGTGGTGGAAGAAGTGGTTTATGTCAAACGTCTGAACAAATGTTGGCCCAGTGGTGGAAGAAGTGGTTTATGTCAAACGTCTGAACAAATGTTGGCCCAGTGATGGAAGAAGTGGTTTATGTCAAACGTCTGAACAAATGTTGGCCCAGTGGTGGAAGAAGTGGTTTATATCAAAAGTCTGAACAAATGTTGGCCCAGTGGTGGAAGAAGTGGTTTATGTCAAACGTCTGAACAAATGTTGGCCCAGTGGTGGAAGAAGTGGTTTATGTCAAACGTCTGAACAAATGCTGGATTTCGACTGAGCTACCGGGCTGACGAATGAATAAAAGAAAAGTGTTTGATTGGTCGAATGAATAAAAAAATACCCGCGTATGATTGGTCGAATTAATAAAATTAACTGGAGGTTAATTAGTCAAAAGAATCGTTTGTTTGTGTGACAACTGGGGAGAAATCATTTTCCATAAACCAACAAATATTTAGAGAGATATCTCTCAAACATGGAAAACTATCTTAAATATGAAGTTATCTCTCTAAGTTATCGAAATATCTTGCTCCAACATGATCAATGTTAGAGATATATGTCTCTAAATTATAGAGATACCTCCATTACTTAGAGATATATATTTCAAAATAAGAGAGATATATCTAGGTTTAGAGAGAATCTCCCTAGGCAAAGACCTAATAACATGTGTTATTAGGTCTTTGCCCTAGGTTAGAGAGCATCTCCCAGGGTTAGAGAGCATCTCCCTAGGTTAGAGAGCATCTCCATAGGTTTAGAGAGCACCTCCCTAGGTTAGAGAGCATCTCCATAGGTTTAGTGAGCATCTCCCTAGGTTAGAGAGCATCTCCATAGGTTTAGAGAGCATCTCCCTAGGTTAGAGAGATATCTTTAAATCGAATACATAGTAAGGCCATAAAGGGACCAGTCACGTAAGTATTGGCTATGCTAATGTACGACTGATATTCGCGGAGAAGTCGTAAGACAGGTCACAGGCGATCGTAGGTAGTTTCGTAAAGAGGTTTTCGACCCTGCCAATGCTTTTTGAGGTTACATTTGATTGTGGTCGTTGGAAGCGGTAGATGCAGTATCCAATCTAGGATTAAAAAACAAGGGAGATTTTTTTTTATCGAAAAAATGAATTTATTTTTCAGCTTTGTCTATGTAAAATATTCATGGTGGAGTGTCCTTTGGCAAAGCATGTTTCCTATCCTAGTACTGGTTAGTTTACCCAGGAAGCATGAATAAGTGAACTGTCGACGTGATATAACTGAAATAATGTTGTGAAAACGGCGTAAACTCGTAGCTTTATAGTCTTCATCGACCCTTTCAATGCTAAATCTTTTAAATATACATGTCAGACTTCACAAAATCGGTTCCAGTAGAAAAAATGCAAAGAGCTTCTGGAAAAGGGGATGTATTTTTTTTTTAGCAATAATGATCTTTCATTCGACCATTCATTTTTCCAATTATGACAACAGTCTTTCACCAAAGGGCTAGATAGTTAAGGTAGCCAGTTGCTTGGGAAAAATATGTTGTGGAGTAGCCTACAAGTTTGAAAAATGAAAAAGCATGGAAACACACGACACGGTGTTACATATAAATCAGTCCATCTTTCATTGGTAGCTCAGTCGGTAGCGACGCGGGCTGTCAATCCAAGGGTTGTGAGTTCGAATCCCAGCTCGACCAAAATTCTTTCTGACATTTGATAAAATTCATCTTCCACCAATGGGCAAACAGTCTATGTGGAAAAGCAGCCAGTTGCTTGGGAAGTTTGTTGTGTGGATTACTGGTGTTGGGAAGCCAGGAAACACATGCATAGGTGAACTGGCCGCCGTGCCAGGACTGAAAACTTGTTGGTAAGATCTATATAGACAGTTTTCAACTAATATTAGGCAAAATATATCACAGTTGAATCTGTAGAAAATCGGAACGGTAAAATCAAATCCAAAGTTGTAGATGTTTATGCTTAATTTAGCTCAGCCCAAGCGCCGCCTACTGATTGCTTTATGAATGCAGTGGCTATATAATTATGAAAATCGTTCTTTAACACGGTTTACGGCAATTCAAATCTGTATAGACAAGGTTGACAAATTCGAATATACTTTCACTGTAACGTGATATAACTGAAATAGTGTTGAAAACGGCGTAAAACTCAAATAAACGAGAGAAAAAAACGTTCAATGAGCATATTTCAACACGTTAGCCTAGATATTCAA
The DNA here is from genome assembly GCA_031761405.1 of Serripes groenlandicus. Classification (NCBI taxonomy): domain Eukaryota; kingdom Metazoa; phylum Mollusca; class Bivalvia; order Cardiida; family Cardiidae; genus Serripes; species Serripes groenlandicus. The sequence continues at coordinate 31,829,041 of JASEVX010000005.1, forward strand.
TTCCATGTTTCTTCTGTAGTTCCTAGGTTTTACATTTTAAACGTTCACTTTAGACACTATCGAAAACCTTTGCCAACGCAATATGAACTCCAAAACAGTATGAAGTAATCAAATATATCTCATATTAGCGTGAGAGTGCATGGCTTGAACTTTAGAACTTTCTGAAACCTTCTTGACCGTCATCAATGATATTAGTATGTTAAATACAACCACTAAGCCTTACTGCTATGATTTTTTCGATACTATTACCTAAGCAAAAGGTTAGGCTTATATATTGGTCTGTAAGCCGATGACAGAAAGTAGTTCTTCTTGCCAGATTTTCGCAGGAACATGACACTGGCTTCTTTCCAACGTTCTTTCCACACCTCCGGCATCCCACATAAAAAATGCATATTGCAATTTAAACAGCGTCCAAACTGCAATGGATTTCTGATTCAACAAGGTGGCACATTCATTGGAAGGACCAGTACTTGATCTCTAATTGAATGAGAGACACAAGAAAGCCTATCTAGTAATAACTACTGTATTTGAATCACCGGCCATTTCGACGACTACATGTATCTATTCCGGTATATAAATACGTGAAACCTGTCACTTGGCCTGTATGGTATTTTAAGCCACTTTTCAACACTTTTCCAGTTATATCACTGCGTTTCCTGTGTAAGTTACCAGTACTACTGGTCCATTGATCCTGACACTAGCGAGTCATATATAAAGCTAACCCTACAGCACCGAGCGCCAAGAAGGGAATGCCTATAGATATACTACTAGTTTTAAAGTAGTTGGCATCATCCGGCCGCCAATCACTTGATCCATTCATGTATTCATGCCCATGTCTAGATTTTAATTCATTCTGAATAAACTTCCATGGCCTCGATTAGGTTCATTCCGGTTTTTCCCCCGAATGAATTCGGTTCGTTAGTTTAATTCTGCTTTTCTTCCTTTTTCGGTCCATATTGGTCATTTCCGGTATATTTACATTTTCATTTCGGAATAATTCGGATTTCTTCGTTAGTTGGTAAATAAACATTTGGTTGTAAACACGTGAAGTTATGTCTCGGGTTTCCAGAACGATATTCGTCCGTAATTTACCATATAGCTGTACTAATGATAAACTGGAAGAACTTTTCTCTGCATATGGTCCTTTAAAACAATGTTTCATCGTTACAGATAAAAGTAATGTTGAATTATTATTAGATTTCGCGACCAAATGTTTCTATTCTCTCTTCATTTCTATTTCGACCATTCTTTAAAGTCGTTTAGTTTCCAATTACTCGCGGTAGATGAGGTAGTGAGTGACCATTACAACTTTGATTGTAACCATACAGTCTTAACATATTTGAAAAAAAAATTGTTTGAAAAAATGCAAATCTTGATGCTAAACAAATGCTAGCTTTTAATTGTTATAATCGTGTAACAATTCTACAACATAATGATAATGACTCAATTACATTCCTATCTTGAAGGTAATTTAAGGGCAAGGATAATAGGTTAACATTTGTCTTACATATTGAGACGAGTCGATAGAGAAACAGATCAGCACACAGATGCTGTTATATGTAACACCGTTTAAAAATGTCCAGATCTTGATGAAATTTCAAAGATATAAGAGAGAGAATTGCCTGTTCCTAAGGTTACATCATTGACATTTGGAGATTTATATATTTTTGTTAAAGTGGCTTTGTCTTATAATCGAATAAAATCATACTTCAAGATGAAATCTTGATTTTAATTTTAAAAACAATTATAAGAACAATGGTTCACAGTTTTGATGATGATCGAATTCTCCGATTTTTTGTAAAAATGATGGAAAGAGCTCCACATAGAACATGAAAAGCAACAAAAAGGTGACATTTTACACGACAGCGTTTCCAAGTCTGTCTTCATTTTTATATGTGTTTGAAACAAGCAATGATTTGTGCAAAATTGAGTTGGGTCATTTCCGGCGAACATGTGAAACCTCCAATAACCGTGAGTCTCTGCCCTAATAAGTAATATATATATGATTAAAGAAAATTGTATTTTATGCATTTTTTCCTATCTTCTTCTGTAGATTCTGGAAAAAGTCGTGGGATTGGATATGTCATATATACATTGAGGTAAGTTATATTTTATTTTTTATTTACAGTACATCAGCCATCAATGATGATGTGATTATGGCAAATCTCTTTTTTATGAAAACAACTTGTAATTATTATTTAGGATTTAATTGGCTTATATTTAACTTATCTCTTAACTGAAATGAAAGGAAACATGTGGTAAGAACATGTCTTGGTTCAATCTTGATCCAATGGTTGGTTTGATATTTTTTAACCCTTTCCCACGCATTTTGACGCATCTGCAGCAGACAACTTTTGAAAACATTGAGGCAAAAGAAGAAATTGCTCAAAACAAGCAATTACGCATTTTGCCACAATCTTTTCAACTCTTTATGACAATTCAACTCTCATTTATGGAGATTTTTTTAATGTTTTTGTATATAGATTTTCAAAGTCGTCTACAGTTTTGTTGTATGGTGGCGTTAAAAGCCTGTCACAATTACATGTGAACTTAACAAATATTTCAGAATATAATAATGAAATTTATTACATATGAATGATGATAAAGAAATGATGATGTGTATAGATACCTATTCTTGCATTATCTCCCCTTAAATTTGATTTTTCATCTTAACCCTTTCCAACATACAACAAATCTGCAGCCGACGACTTTGAAATCAGCTAGGCAAAAATATGGAAAATTTCTTCAAATGAAAGTGCATATAATGAATAGAATTGAAATCATTGTGGCAAATGAAGAAATTGCTCATTATGAGCAATTTCTCCTTTTGACGCAGTATTTTCAAAGGTCGTCTGCTGCGAATGCATCCAAAAGTGTCTATATGTAGGAAAGGGTTAATACTGTCAATGCAGTTTTGCAGGTGTTTTAAGTCACCTTTAGTTAAAGTTCTAGTTCTTTCAGGGATGATGCGATAAAAGCTAAAGATGAGAAAGTCAATATAGACGGCAGGAGACTGTTACTTGATTTTGCCGACATAGCAAAGAAAGCTAAAAATAAACGGAATCAAAACAAAGATGAAACAAAAGAAGAAAAAGAACCAGAAAGTGAAGAAGATGATAACACTCAGGGGAAGTCTGATAAAAAAGGTACAATTGCAGACTGCAGGCCTTTTTCTAGGCATCTCACAGGTCAGATATTCTGACCTATTCCCAATGGCAAAAGTCTTTTAAAATCATGCAATTTTGTCCTTTTTTTTTTTATTCCAAAATTTAAAATAATAACAATTAATTTTCCCAAATAGAAGGCCAAATACTTGTTCCCAAAATGCCTAGAAAAAGGCCTGGACTGCAGGTCAGAGGTAGAGCTTCAGTCTTGTGATCTTAACATTGCCGTGAGAGCGGGGTCACCATTTCTGTCAACCTCACACATTTGGCGAGAGTACTGGTTGAGTACCGAGGAGGCAGACATCGAGAATGATAGATATAAGCTATAATATTTATAACTTATTGTAAAATAAATAAATATAAACTAAAATGGTAAAGAATGGTAAATACATCAATTTCAGACAAACAATTTAACCCTTTCCCTGATGTAAGCAAATTTGAACACCCCCTGCGGAAGCTGACTTTTGAAAACATTGTTGAAAAGGTAGAAATTGCATGTATTTTCCATGTTTTACAATTCTTTCCTCAAAATTTTCAAAAGCAGACAACTCTTACAATGTCTGGCAGATGTCCAAAGAGCAGTACAAAATATATCTGATCAGATATATCTGAATCAAAGACTCTTATGAAGTTATATACAGTAAAATATTTTATTATTTTTTCTGGTCTTTTTAGGAAAAAGCGAGCAGGAAAAAAGCGACAACTTGAAATATCACAAAGCAAAAATTGTTTTACTGACGGGTTTAGGAAATAAATTGACTGAAGAAAGATTGAACGGGTGTTTGCAGAAATTGTGAGTTACCGCTATATTTACTAGACCTTTTTTTGTGTAAAGATATATGATCACTTTCCCATATGCAGACCTATTTTGATGCGTCCTCAGCTGGCTTCTTATGGAAACATTGTGGCAAATTGAGAAATTGCTTATAACGTACAGTTTCTTCTTTTGCCACAATATTTGAATTCTTTTCAATGATTATACTATCATATATAGAGGTTTTCAAAATTTTGCATTTATGTGTTCACGGTCATCTTCTTCAGATATTTTGTATGTGGGAAAGATTTATCCCTTTCCCACATACAGCAAAACTGCAGCAGACGCATTTGAAAACATATAAGCAAAAATATGGAAAATCTATATAATTGTAGGTATACTAAACTGAAAAAAATTGAAAACATTGTGGCAAAATGAGAAATTGCTTGTTTTGAGCAATTTCTCCTTTTGTCACGATAATTTCAAAAGTCATATGCTGCAGATGCGTCAAAATGTGCCTATAGGTGGCAGGGCCTATGCTGTCGTTTCGCCATTTGAGCCAGTGGCTCAAAAGAAGATAGCATTGGCGAAAGTCCAATTTTTGCCTTTTTTTCTCGATCGCTAAACAACAAATATATAACACATCCCAACAGGAGATAGCTTAACAGTAAAGCTATAAAATCCTGTTCAGAGCGTGTCGGTTTATAAAATCAATAGGGACTGTGTGTGGACATAATTAACAGTGGGGTAACTTCAACTCGATGGTTGTATGCAAACAGTTGTAACTTCACCTTGAACAACCAGTAGTTAAAACCATCTTGCATGATGCTCTTAAAAAGTTTGTCGCGTGTAAGATATAGCCTTAGGAAATTAATTGATTATTGATTTACGCAATCGGTTAAAGAAACCTGTTGATCAGTATTCAGAAGCAAGATTAATGAATTTGCTCTCTTATTAATAATCGCGAGTTGATTATAGCAAGGTGGAATGTCTTTAATAATTATGATTAGAGTTGAATGGTTTCGCGGGGTTCTTTGCAAAAAAACATTTGAGACATTTTCGCATGGATTTCGTTAGCATTTAACAGCCAATTAAATTTCCTTGGACCAATTGAGATTTCAAAATTTCAAAAGCACTGATATATTCATGTTTTTAGTTGGGGAAAAAAAGGGTCGATGTCTGTCCAAAGAAAAATGTGTCTCAAGAAAATTTTGGGCAGGTGTGACCCCTGGGTCGGAAAGATTTAAATGTAATGTACACTAATGATTGTTGTGAATCCCAACATAAGAACTTAAATTGTTCTGTTGCACAGTACATTGGCTAGCTAAAGGGATTGAATAAGCACATTCTTTTATAACAAAACATTTTAACTCACCTGAAACCGTAGTATGGGATGAGTTACATGAAATTTACAATTTTACTATTCATACCCCATTTCGTTCAGGTCAAGCCCCGGTAGCTCAGTTGGTAGCGACGCAGGCTGTCAATCCAGGGGTTGTGAGTTTGAATCCCGGCTCGGTCAACTTTCTTTCCGAGGATTGACAAAAGTCAATGCGACATGCATCATTCGTCTTCCACCAATGGGCTAAGTCCATGTGGAAAAGCAGCCAGTTGCTTGGGAAGATTGTTGTGTGGAGTACTGGTGTGAGAAAACCAGGAAATGCATGAGTAGGTGAACTGGCCGCCGTGATATAACTGAGAAATTGTTAAAAACTGCGTTAAACCCCAATAAATCAAATCAACCATTTCGTTCAGTTCCAATCCGCTCTTAAAGCGTTCATATGTTCAAATCATTATGATTACTTTTTTCCGTTTCAATAAAATTGATTGCTTTTTTTCGGTCAAAATCGGTTCAACGATTTGATGGGCTTAAATTTATTTTGTTTTGTTATTCTATTTGATTACTTAACCCTAAATATCAATATACAATCTAGCGTGAAAGCCACATTGCTATTTTTTGGAAAATTCATACCTTTTCATGATTTAATTCATAGGAGTAACTGAGAAAATACGTCTTGAAATGAAGCGTGTTGGGATCAGGAAAAAGTGGCCAGTTAACATAAAGAAGGCTGCGAAGGAAATTGTATTACAAAAATGATATATATAATATCGTTACATTTAATTACAATCGGATACTTAAATATCTTATAAAACGAAGGTTGAGTATACAAATATAACTTTTAATAAAGTAGTTTAGTAAAATAATTATTGAGTAAATTGTTGCAACCGCTCAATGAGTGAAGCATTCATGTGATTGGATTTTTTCATTCATTATGATTGTTTTGTTCAGAGCGCAAAATTCCATTCCGCTATTAAAGCGTTCCAACTTCATTCCAATCACGCACACGATCCAATCATGTTCCGCTCAGATTGTCAATTTAATGATGTTCCAAACTGTATTGTGATCACTCGCCGTCTTGTGGCGGTTTCGTCCGTCAGTTCACATGTTCCAACAAACAAATTCTCATCCTACAGAATATACGAAATCTTTTGAAACCGGTCAGTGCTAATTTTGCATATATTTTCCTCTTTGTTCAACCAATTGCCTGAAATTTGTCAGTCCAAATGAATTTTTTTTGTCAGTCAGGACTGAAGGACTGACGACTGTGTAGTCTGATCCTAAACAAACTGACCATTTTCAAAGTTGTTCTAAAAATTCAATTCCATGCAGAACTTTGGTTGCTGCAAAATCAGAAAAGGGAAAAAATGACAAAAGTTTTAAGATCTTCTTGTCAAAAAAGAAAAATGATTGGCCCGATTCCAAAATAATTTTCCACAAATGTTCCCTGGATAACCCTCTACAAATATTATTCAAATTATTCTGTTCCCTTTAAAAAAAAACATGACTGACAGGGGCAGAGTTTGTTTTCCTTATATGTGTACTGGCCTAATTTGAAAATAATTTGGCACACAACCTCTACCAAGTTTGTTCAAATAATTCTAATCCGTTATAGATCTTTGTCACCAGGGGTCATTACTTGTTTTCTTTATATGCATATAGTAAGAACAATGTACACTGTGATTTCTATTGAATCAGGTGAGCGATTGAGGACCATCATGGTCCTCTTGTCTTGAACTTTTTTTAAAACTTTACCACATATAGACACTCTTGGATGCTTCTGAAACAGACACAGGATAAATTGCTCATAATGAAAGATTTCTCTTTTTACCACATTTGATTTCAGCTCAGTTTGATTTACAGAGATTTTTTATGTTTTGGCCAGTATGTTTTAAAAGTTGTCTATTGCAGATTTGAGATACATGGGAAAGCGTTAAACCATTTGTAATATTTAGTCATGTTCCTTGTTGTTCATTTATAGCAGGTGATCACTATGCAGTATTTAAATGGGAAACATAATTCAGACCTAGGTCTGATGAAACTTTAGAACTCTTTCTTCTTAGTAAAGTGTTCATCTACTAGATGAATGCTTGTACAAACAACTCTTCCAGAATTTTCTTTAATGGATTCCAATAAATGATTACTGAAATGAAGCAGTGATTATCATATGACATTTAGGCGTATTTACTCTGCCTGGTGGTGCTCTTGACCAACCCTTTCGAAATACCACACATCTGCAGCAGACAACTTTTAAAACATCTAGGAAAAAATAAAGATGAAACTATTGTGACAAAAGGAAAAATTGCTCATCATGAGCTATTTCTCCTTTTGGCACTAGATTTTTCAAAAATATGCCTGCATATGGTAATACATGTTGACAGTTGCACTTACTATGAAATAAATTGTAGAAATTTTCATGTTCTTCTTTTTAAGAAATGTGAAACATGTCGCCGAGGCTAAACTGGTGTCAGATGGTAGTGCACATGTCAAGTTTAAATGTATCCGAGACGCAAAACGGGCCGTAAATAGACTTCATGAGCATGAATATAAAGGTCAGTCCTGGTAATATGTTTGGTTTAACCCTTTCCCTCATACGACAATTCTGCAGCAGACGACTTTGAACTTATTTTGTCAAAACATAGAAAATCTCCGTAGTTGAATGGATAACCTATGACAAAAAGTGGAAAACATTGTGGCAAAAGGAGAAATTGCACGTTTTGTGCAATTTCTTCTTTTGTCACTATGTTTTCAAAAAGCTGTCTTCTGCAGAGGTGTCAGAAAGCGTCTATATGAGGGAAAGGGTTAAATATACCAAATAAAAAGTGGAAAGTGAAGAAGTTTTTACAGCTTATATTTATCCTTCGGTAAGGGGACAATTGCCCCTCCGGACATTAGCCCCGTCGTTAAAACTACACATGGAAACATCAGCCCCTTCATATTTTCACAAGGTGGACATTAGCTCTTTCGTATTTTTCACATGGCAGACATTAGCCCCTTTTTAATTTTTTTAACAGTATGGATATAAGCCCTTTCACATAGCGAATATTAGCCCTTTAATTGTCATAGAAGCAGACATTATCCCACTAGTTGTTTAAGATCACGCAATAATTGACAGAATGTTTTTTAAATGCATGTTTGATATATATAACTGATATTAATCAAATTAGAGTATTTTTTATCAAAATTTAATGGAATAATTGGCGGATTGTCAATACAAACAAGCTTTTGCAAGCAATTGTCTCTGGACTCTGTAATCCTGAGTGTGTTTAACAGTTGGCCTATGAATGTCTAATCGTTAATAGATGTACTTAGTAATTAATGATCTAAACAACCATTCTTATTCTTCAATCCAAACACAGATTGAAATTGCAGATTCAATAAACTTTTTAATAACGGATAAATATTGGTAATATACAAAGGGGCTTAATGTCAGCTTTCAGCAATCCTCTGAAGCGGCTAATGTTCGCCTTAAACAATTACGATATAGGGGATAATGGCTGTGTATGAAGGGCTTAAATTATGTCCTCCTATGCAGTTTTTAATTGAGGGTTTAATGTGTGCTAGTCCGCTCAATGTATGTGGGAATGTCCCATATAGTGAATGAGATAGAATCCAATTATTTATTATACCTATATTGTTCAAATTGAAAAGGTCTTGAGAAAATAAGTACATGTATATATTTGGAAAATGGAAAGCTGAAACTTTAATACAGAATCAAAGTAGATCAATTACTTGAGAAGAACAACTTCTCCTTTCTCAACAATTTTATCAAAAAAGTTGTCTGCTGCAAAGACATCAAAAGTGTTTTTTATGTAGGAAAGGGTCTACAAGTTGAATCAATGGCTTTGAGCAAAGGTGAAGCTCCATTCTCTGATTATTTTGTTTAGAAAGCATCAACTCGTTGATAAATTAGCTCAAGTTGTTACATTTATTCCTCTCATTTGGCACATATTCTTATTAGATTTTAGTCATTTCAATTATCCGTTTGCGACATACAACAAATCTACAGCAGATGACTTTGAAAACATCTGGACAAAAATGTTAAAAATCTCTGTATGTAAAAGTATAATTATTGTACTAAGTTAAAAAAAACATGGTGACAAAAATGTTAAGAAATCTCTGTATGTAAAAGTATAATTATTAAACTAAGTTGAAAAAACATTGTTACAAAAGTCATCTGCTGCAGATGCGTCAAAATGTGCCTGCAAGTGCAAAAAAGTTATTTAAACCAGACAATTTTGTGAACATCTTTGTAATTATAAAAAATCTCTATAATTGAAAGTATGATTATTTTAAAAGGGTAGAAAATATTTTGGCACAAGGAGAAACAGTTGATTGTGATTAATTTCTCCTTGTGTCACAATGTTTTCATGTGTACTGCAGATGGGTCAAATTGCATCTTCATGTTATAAAAGGGAAACATCTAGCATTTGTTTCATGCAGAAAGTAACATATAAATCATTCTTTTAGATATATTATGTTTCAGGTTCGAAATTGACTGCCAATCAATTATCTAAAGATGCAGCTAATATTCCACCGAAAATGTTGAAGAGATGTCGACTTATTGTGAGAAATCTTGCCTTCAAGGTGATTGAGACTTTTTACATTGTTGATTTTAGCCCATTCCTACATATAAATACATATTGACCATTCAGCAGACGATTTGAAAACATTGTGACAAAGGGAATATTGCTCATAATGAGCAATTTCTCCTTTTGCCAATATGTTTTCAATAATTATACTTTCATTTATTGAGAATGTCCATATTTGGATAAAGTAGAAATTTGAAATATATGTTAACCCTTTCCCTCATACGACAATTCTGCAGCAGATGACTTTGAACATATTTTGTCAAAAAATAGAAAATCTTTATAATTGAATGGATAACCAATGACTAAAAGTGGAAAACATTGTGACAAAAGAAGAAATTGCTCGTTTTGATCAATTTCTTCTTTTGTCACTATGTTTTCAAAAAGCCGTCTGCTGTTAAATGATGCAGACAATTTAGAGTTTCCTACAGCCGTTAGTACTAGTATGAGCTCAACTTTGTTTATAATTCGGCTTTAACTTTTTCGATATATGTAACTCTTTTTTCAGTGCAAAGAAAAAGATCTTGAAAGAAATTTTGAAAAGTTTGGGGATCTAACCGAAATTAAAGTAGCTAAAAACACAGGTAACTACAAGGAGAGAGAGAACTAGGCATCACTTAATATTTGATTGACATAAGGCCTCCATTGCAAAACAATAAAGTTAACATCATAAACTACAAGGAGAGAGAGAACTAGGCATCACTTAATATTTAATTGACATAAGGCCTCCATTGCAAAACAATAAAGTTAACATCATAAACTACAAGGGGAGAGAGAACTAGGCATCACTTAATATTTCAGGTAAATACTGTTAACCTCGGCTTTGCCTCGAGTAACAGTATTATCCTCGTGTTGACAATATGTGCTGTCACACTGAAAGCCATGCAATATTTATATAATAACCCATAATCATTGTTACATATTCGTATATCATTTTGAATTTTTGATATGTTTTTTTACCAAACATTGATGCAAAAGGAAAATCTAGTTATGTTTAGCAGTTTCTATTTTTCAAACCATGGTTACAAGTATTATTTGCTACAGATGTATTATATGCAGTATGGAAGGAAAAGATTGTCTGTCTGTCACACAGTCACTTACTGCCATTTAAACTGGCAACCCATATATTCCTTAAATAATAAAGCATATTATTTATATTACTTATAATAAATATAATTTTTTCATATATGAAAAGGGCTCAACGAGATCTTTCCAATGGTATATCAAACTTGAGGATCGGGGCAAGTTCATTTTGGGGGTTTAAAAATCTCTCATATTACATAACTCGAAAACGGCTGAATATTTTCTCTACAACCCCGGGTTTAAATGAAACGTTTTGGTGTCCTCTATCATTTGATAACTTAAAACAAAAAAGTTAAAGCGTAAATAGTGAAATGAATTAGTAAAAACTAATTTGACGCTTTTAATGGGCTCCTTTTCCCTCTATATTTGATCAAATTTGTAATTGATATGTATACTTTAGGTTATAATATTGTTTTTTGAACAATATGATGGATATAGGATATATGATGTCTTCAGAAGCTTTATATCGCCAAAATGTATATCTGTTTAACTTCCCCTAAAACTCATAAAACTGGACAAATTTTATTCAGTTACTATGGAGATTTAATTAAATTTGCCCACCGTCCGAATCTTTCTTTAGAATTGATTTTTAATCTGTTTTCAAATCATATTTCGGCCCCTTAAAGGGCTTTATGTATATATATTTCTTTCCATTTCTGTTCTACATTTTGAAGAATTCAGATCATTTAAAATGTTCACGTTTTATTATTTTCTCTCCGCAGTGAATTTAATTCAGAGAATTTTGAAAATTGGGCATGGTCCACACAAATTTGGAGAATGTGATATTATTTTACGAGCTGGACGTAAGGAATCAGCCATTGAACCAGATGATTGTGTTTTAGTTTCTAATGGATACTCAAAAAGTGTGGTAGATGATAAATTTACTCCATTGCTTACAAACGGAGTAGCAATAATACAACTACATTGTCTAGTTCTAAATGAATCTTTAGACATCAGCAAATAGTGATACACTTTTCAATTGACTGCTAATACAGTGTCATGGGAGAAATTACGTCAGGAACTAAGGAAAATCACGAAGTAGGAAGGCACTACGATATAAACTAATTGATTGTAAATGAAAGAAGAAACAGTGGATATAATTGACCAGGCTACAATTAAAATCTTATTTATAATGATTTAGATCAGGTTATAGTGAGAACTCGAGGAAGCGATAACGTGAATAACTGGTTTAACTTAAACAACTTCTTCGAACTGATCTGTTATTTGAAACAGTAAAGCAGCTGTTCTGATTGTTTCTGTGATCAATCTGAACTACTATTGTTCCATTTCTTTGTTATTATATTATCACTGGCTAGCTTTTCGTAATTACACAGGTAATAATAGATGAATTATGAAGCTGCCAATACACACATGACTATATAAAGCAAGGGCATAACTCGGGGTTATCTTTTGATTCATTTTCAACTCCATCATAGAATATCTAACTGTTATCTAACAGTGTGTGTTTTTGGTTATAACAATTCCCCTGAAACGTCTAAATGGGCCAACAACAAACACCTTGAACAGATAGCACAGATGATTGGGTTGATACGAGTGTCCGTTGGCTGCAATATACAGAATATCGGGTTGTCCCATTGTATGGATCATTCACCCCCTCCCCCATGTAGACGCTATTACCTGCGGCATATGACATGAAAACAATTGAGGCAATTGATCACCGCGAGTAATTCGAGGGCTTGGGCGTGAAACGGTTGTAACTAAAATTAGTATTTTTTTTACCAAGGTTAATCACCTCACCATAAAGTCTTAAAAGCGTTAAATCATTTTTCTTGGTAAACAATGGAAATTTAGGTGCCATTGCTCGGTCTGAGCAATGGCACCTAAATTTGCATTGTTTACAAAGGGGTCAAAATTGTCCCTAAACCAGGGTTTTCAAAATAGGTTTTTAGTTACAACCGTTTCACTCCAAGCCCTCGCGAACTGTTCACCTCCATTCTATAATACACTCTATATTCTAAAGTCGATGTGTTCGTCGTCATCAGCTACATATTTGCAGTATGTGGGGGAAAGTTAATTATATATATATATGAGCCGTTCCACGAGAAAACCAACATTGTGGGCTCTGCGTAAAGTATCGACCCGGATCAGCATAAGCATGCCGCGCTGGCTAATCCGGACAGACACTTTTCGCCTCCTGTAGATTTTCTGTTTCAGGAATCATTACTCTATCCCCCTGAGGCGGAATGTGTCGGCCCCGATTAGCCTGCGCAGGCTGATTTTGGGTCGATACATTACGCAGACTCCACAATGTTGGTTTTCTCGTGGAACGGCTCATATAATATATATACCTGCCAGCTCTGTTCAGTCCTTGCCAACAATATTGGGGAGGTTGAGATCGTCGCACACGTCTGAGTACAGCCTAGGGGGCAGGTCGATCACACTCATGGTTATGCATGCCTGCATCCACACGACTCGTGTTTGACCCTCGGACTTTCACAAACTGAAAACATATGAAATCAGAATCCTCTTATATTAAATCACATCAGATGATTTGGGGTCTAATAATCTCTTCGGATTGGCATCATTTAACCCTTTCTCTCATACTACAATTCTGCAGCAGACGACTTTGAACATATTTTGTCAAAAAATAGAAAATCTCTATAATTGAATGGATAACCTATGAATAAAAGTGGAAAACATTGTGGCAAAAGGAGAAATTGCTCGTTTTGAGCAATTTCTTCTTTTGTCACTATGTTTTCAAAAAGCCGTCTGCTGCAGAGGCGTCAGAAAGCGTCTATATGAGGGAGAGGGTTAAAGCTACACAGACGTAAAATGTGTGTGGGAATACACTTCTACATGTTTTTGTCAGATGATGTATTTAGGTCTATATAGACGTAAAACTTGTGTGGGAATACACTTCTACATGTTTTTGTCAGATGATGTATTTAGGTCTATATAGACGTAAAACTTGTGTGGGAATACACTTCTACATGTTTTTGTCAGATGATGTATTTAGGTCTATATAGACGTAAAACTTGTGTGGGAATACACTTCTACATGTTTTGGTCAGATGATGTATTTAGGTCTATATAGACGTAAAACTTGTGTGGGAATACACTTCTACATGTTTTGGTCAGATGATGTATTAAGGTCTATATAGACGTAAAACTTGTGTGGGAATACACTTCTACATGTTTTGGTCAGATGATGTATTTAGGTCTATATAGACGTAAAACTTGTGTGGGAATACACTTCTACATGTTTTGGTCAGATGATGTATTTAGGTCTATATAGACGTAAAACTTGTGTGGGAATACACTTCTACACATTTTGGTCAGATGATGTATTTAGGTCTATATAGACGTAAAACTTGTGTGGGAATACACTTCTACATGTTTTGGTCAGATGATGTATTTAGGTCTATATAGACGTAAAACTTGTGTGGGAAAACACTTCTACATGTTTTGGGTATATATAGACGTAAAACTTGTGTGGGAATACACTTCTACATGTTTTGGTCAGATGATGTATTTAGGTCTATATAACATATTTTAAAACATATAGATGACTAGTGAATACAATCCGTATACATCCGAGTCCATACGGTACACGCAGATTCATCTAGACTCGAATTCGCGAGGAAGCGTGTCAAGAGCTCTAGATAAGGGCCGTTCTGCATGTTCTAAAATCCTTTTTTGACCCTATAGCCCTATGTTGTGGGTACTCAAAGGAATTGTTTCAATGAGACAATTATTTTGAGTACCAAAAACATTGGGTTTGATTGGATAATAAGAAAGATATTGTGGAGAAAAAGAGCTGTATACCCCTCTTTATTTGGACCTCTGGCGACTAAAGTAGTTATTGTTTAAACACGTGTACAGATTAAATGTAGGTAAAGTAAGTATGAGAGTTAAAATAAAACATAAAGGAGTTTTTCCCTTTCCCACATACAGACGCTTTCTGACGCCGCTGCATCTGTCGAGGAATACATATTTTAATGACGCGAGCACCTTTACCAACCTACGGATTGATCTAATCCAATAATCGAACCCATGATCTCTTACTTGAGTTACCGTGTCTTAGACATTTTAAGATACATCAGAACTCAGTACCAAGAGCACAACATACTGTGATGTAATTTATGATACCAAATCAAAATCTAACATGACCATCAGTCAGGATTTGCGATCAGCCTGCACAATCGCACAGGGTTATTAAGGTCTCCCCAGTTCGACATATTTGAGTTCAAAGTTACGGGTGGCCATTGGTGGACGATTAGCCTACGAGTGTACATGAACTGTAAAACATTTTGAAATTCTGGAGGTCAAAACGTTGCGTGTCTTGACCAAAATAAGCTCTTTTCTTTGAATTAGTTTTCTTGAATTCGCAACATCGGCTTCGTAAATTATTAGCCTATTAACGAGAAGGCTTAGTGTGAAAATCTCAACTAAAATGCGTAACGTGTTTGTACAAAGTTGTAAACGACACCCAAGGTCAAATGCGGTCTACCGGTTACAACTCGGTTAAGTAGGTTAATGTATAATTACAACAAAGCAACATGTGGAAACATGGTGCAATATGCTATATCTCGTTTCAGATTTAGAAAAAAGGTCATTGTACCTATTTTATAGTAGCATATTTCAAAGGGTAGCACCCTTTGTGGAAAATGTATAAAAATGTCAACATTACTTTTATTATTTTAATGATACTTTTTATCATCAAATCGGCTAAGTAGCATATTTTCGAATTCCTCAAGATTCCGAAAAAAAATTCGCCATGATTATGAATTCGCGAATATTTGCAACATTCAAACCCTGTTTTACAGTATATAGTATGACCGTAATTGGACTTAACTTCATAATATGAGCCGTCCCGCGAGAAAACCAAAAGTATGGCCTCTGCGTAATGTATCGACCAGATCAGCCTGCGCAGTCCGCACAGACTGGTCCGGGCCGACACATTCCGTATCATGGGGATAGTGGTATAGCGTAATGACTCCTGAAACAGAAAATGCACAGGAGGCGAAACGTGGACTGCGCAGGCTGATCTGGGTCGATACATTACGCAGAGTCCACAATATGGGTTTTCTCGCGGGACGGCTCATACTATAAAAAAGGATAGGTTTTCGTTTGCCATGGGTCAATTTATTTTCAAAATTGAAAAAACCGTTGAATATGAAATCCTATATACCTGTCCATATCGAAAATGTGCTGGCCTGCCTTTACACCAGTATTTTTTGTTATCAGGAATCCTTAGACGCCTTGGTTCACCTACAATCATGTAACTTGATACTCTCAAACAGTGGTAACATGTGGTGTTCCTGGATGGGACGATAATGTGAGCGTAGATAAAGAGAGGAGGAAGGATACATTTGTCGGATAAGGTACAAGTTGGCATTTCAGAACAATGTATGTTCGGATCAGCCTCTACATCTGCTCCATCTTATAAGAATATCCACAAGTTGACGGAAGCTTCTAACAAGCTTAAATAAATAATATGGGAACAGCGTATATATCTTGATCGGACTGTGCAGATACACAGGCTGATCTGAATCTGCACTTTTCACAAAAGACTTGTACCTTTTTGGACGGACGGGTTCAAAGCCTGATACTCTAAATATAATGTTTGTCTTTCAATGAAGGATTTCTGAAGATGAAATACAGCCACCATTATCTAGACATGTCACGCTCTCTGCCATTAGATTTGGTAAAATTTTAAAAATGACCCGTACTGTAGAAAAACCAGCCTTAGCATATCTGCGACAAGTGCAGACAACGATCACACCTAGCATTCATGCTAATTGATCCAATTCAACATTGTCACAAGAAGTTTCTTGAATGTCTTTGAGAATAATTGCCGAACAGTTTATAACCAGACCGAACGGACGGACAGGTATTTATGGCCCTACATTGATCGCAAATGCCCAAAGGTGGTTTTCCTGAATGTATCGCCCATTAATTTCGATCTATGAGATAATAAAACTTTTAATTAGGAACTTTATTTAAATTTGTAATTATGTTTCGGTTAGTTATCCAATGTGTTTAGTTCAGACACAAATCTGATTCTGAAGGCAAACTGAGTGAATGTATTCAATGGACTTGCAATAACTCGAAGTCGGAAGAACGCCAAAACTTTTCGAGATATCGACTTATTCGAATGATCCATACATTAATGCATATTTCAATTAAGCACTATAAGCTAGTTAATCAATTCATATTGAAGTATATATTATGAAAAAGCAAGTGAGTGATAACATCTTATCAAGAAAACAGAGCAGCATCATTTCGGCATGCTTGCACGAGCAATCATAACTACTACGCTTTTCCCAAAAGACAGATCCAATCCAGGAAATGGTTTGAGTTAAACGATAAGGAGGGGGTATTCAGCTCTTTTCCCACAATTGCTCTCTTATTATTAAAGCAAACTCTATGTTGTTGGTACTCACAACATAGGGTTAGAGGATCAAATAAGGATACTGGAACAAGCAAAACGCCCCTTATCTAGAGCTCTGCACATGTTCGAGTTTTCGATAGACCACCGCATAAAGGAGTGAGCTTGAGAGAAAACTTACCCCCTGTATTGTTCATCTTTAAAAGGACACATTAAACCCATCCTGTATCGACATGTTCTAAAATCTCGTACAACGATATCATTTACCTTCTGGCAAACCGCTCGAACGAACTTCATACAGCCTTGCTGCTCTGCCCCTCGAATGACAAGCTGCAGTAACTGTTGACTGGGT
This sequence comes from Serripes groenlandicus, assembly GCA_031761405.1. Classification (NCBI taxonomy): domain Eukaryota; kingdom Metazoa; phylum Mollusca; class Bivalvia; order Cardiida; family Cardiidae; genus Serripes; species Serripes groenlandicus. Next base: position 31,846,673 of record JASEVX010000005.1, read on the forward strand.
AATGCACAAATGCATTTGTTGAGTAGCTCCAGTTTGTAGCTATGTCTATTGCTTTGGACAAACAATATTGTCAACTCTATTGAATACTTACACTCTAGTCTATAAAGATCATATGTTTGCCTCTATGTTTTCAAAGTCGTCTGTTGTAGATTGTTTGTATGTGGAAAGGTTGAAATAAAATTAAAATTGCATTTTGACGCCTCTACAGCAGGCAACTTATGAAAACTGTGTCGCAAAAGAAGAAATTTCCCATGATAGGCAATTTGTACTGTTGGCACAATGTTTTTAAGTATATTCATTCATTACATTTCCTTTAAAGATGTTTTCAAAATCTTCTGCTGCAGATTTGTTATATGGGAAAGGGTGAAGTACACCAATCCATAATAAAACCTCAATCAGCGTGAAATAATTGTACGACCAGAAAACAATGGATACCATAACTATTGACCCATTGATCTGTAACTTGATTTATCTTATTTAATTGCTTGCTGAAAATTGATATTCTTGCAACTGCAAAATAATGATTATGTGGAAAAAGTCTTAACATATTAGCCGAACCGTTGAAACGCTGTAAAAACCCCAAAAATCAAATTAAATATTCTCAATATTTGCCATGGAGTAGACTCTTTGTCCGAATTCAGGCACACATTCATGCCCTTGATAGGGTATCTAGTCAATTTTAAACTATTTTAACAATCGGAGCATGCTTTAACCCTTTCCCTCATACGACAATACTGCAGCAGACGACTTTGAACATATTTTGCTAACAAATAGAAAAATATCTATGATTGAATGGATAACCTATGACTAAAAGTGGAAAACATTGTGGCAAAAAGAGAAATTGCTCGTTTTGAGCAATTTCTTCTTTTGTCACTATGTTTTCAAAAAGCCGTCTGCTGCAGAGGAGTCAGAGAGCGCCTATATGAGGGAATGGGTTAAAAACAAATGAGCATGAATGTTTTTGGAAGATTAAATTGTTTTGAACTAATGCATTCTTCATTACAACTAAAAAAAGAAATAAGCATTGCTATACAAAAACCATCGCCTTGTTGTGGTTGTGGTAGAGCGTCCGCCTCGGGTGCAGGGGGTCGTGGGTTCTCGGGTGCAGGGGGTCGTGGGTTCTCGGGTGCAGGGGGTCGTGGGTTCTCGGGTGCAGGGGGTCGTGGGTTCTCGGGTGCAGGGGGTCATGGGTTCTCGGGTGCAGGGGGTCGTGGGTTCTCGGGTGCAGGGGGTCGTGGGTTCTCGGGTGCAGGGGGTCGCGGGTTCGATCCCCGGACGGGTCATACCATAGACTTTAAAAATGGTTTTAATGAATGCCGTCCTTCAGTTGGTTTCGGGGTTTCGGGGTAAGCATTACGACTGACTTGCTGGTGGCAGAATAAATGGACCAGTAGTACTGGTAACTTACCGAGGAAACGCCGTGATATAACGGGAAAATTATTGAAAGCGGCGTAAAACACCAATCAATCAATCATCTAATAACTATTCAATAATCCCAGCGCTTCTACGCAGCTTGATCGGGATCTGAATTGTGCGCCACAAGGGTAGAGAGAGATTCAAGAAACGTCTGGAATTAGTGACCATTACAATCTCATTAAAACCAGATCTTAACCCGCACACTATCGTACATAGGTTGGTTTCGTGGGACTTGGCTATTATAAAAATACCAAGGCGACATTCAGTGAATTTGGTTGGTAACCGTGTACCATGAAACTGTTCTGATTGACGAAGGACAACTCTTGTTCATAGAAGAAGAATCATGTAGGATTATGTACCTTTAACAAGGTTATAACAGCTAATTAGTTTGGAGTTCCTTCCTCTTATCATAGGAGAAGTCGGGAACCCAGACTAACAGCTTGTTAGTGCATGTTATGCAAGTAACGCAATAACAAAATGTCCTATCTAATAATGTACATGTTACAAAGATTAAAGTGCCGATTAATCATACACATATGAACGTGACTTTCGATGTCCCTCTAGTTGAGAGATGTATCTTTCTACTTACAGTGATATATCTCTAGCATAGAGAGATATCTCTAAAATTAACAGATAGATATCTCTCAAATTTACAGATATATCTCTTTGTTAGCGAGATATCTCTCGAGCTTACAGAGATATCCTTTAATGGAAAATAGCAAGCTCCTTTAGAGAGATATCTTACAAACGACGAGAGATATCTTACACGCATAGAGTGTTATGTCTTTAATCACGTTAACAAAATATCTCTCTATAGTGACTTGTATAGGCGTGTAAATAATTACTATTTGAAACGTGTCATGGAATTTACGGAAGACAAAATTAATCTTGGTCGACACAGGTCAACATTTGTAATAGTTTACCTTGCTTATTCAGAGAATGGTTCAGATATTCATATCAAGTTGAAAACATAGGTTTGCATTATCTTCCTATTGCTTCTCTTCTAGAAATGTAATGGTCTGTAATGGTCTGCTGTATTGTTTATTATTTGAAAGGTAATTACAGTTAATTGTCATAAGTGACGTCTACTGTATTACATGTACAATGTGTTAGATGACCTCAAGTTTTCGATTAGTATTTTTTATTAGTTTCGGTTTAATTGCTTTCCGCATTGACTGTTGGCCCAGTGGTGGAAGATGTGGTTTATGTCAAACGTCTGAACAAATGTTGGCCCAGTGGTGGAAGAAGTGGTTTATGTCAAACGTCTGAACAAATGTTGGCCCAGTGGTGGAAGAAGTGGTTTATGTCAAACGTCTGAACAAATGTTGGCCCAGTGGTGGAAGAAGTGGTTTATGTCAAACGTCTGAACAAATGTTGGCCCAGTGATGGAAGAAGTGGTTTATGTCAAACGTCTGAACAAATGTTGGCCCAGTGGTGGAAGAAGTGGTTTATATCAAAAGTCTGAACAAATGTTGGCCCAGTGGTGGAAGAAGTGGTTTATGTCAAACGTCTGAACAAATGTTGGCCCAGTGGTGGAAGAAGTGGTTTATGTCAAACGTCTGAACAAATGCTGGATTTCGACTGAGCTACCGGGCTGACGAATGAATAAAAGAAAAGTGTTTGATTGGTCGAATGAATAAAAAAATACCCGCGTATGATTGGTCGAATTAATAAAATTAACCGGAGGTTAATTAGTCAAAAGAATCGTTTGTTTGTGTGACAACTGGGGAGAAATCATTTTCCATAAACCAACAAATATTTAGAGAGATATCTCTCAAACATGGAAAACTATCTTAAATATGAAGTTATCTCTCTAAGTTATCGAAATATCTTGCTCCAACATGATCAATGTTAGAGATATATGTCTCTAAATTATAGAGATACCTCCATTACTTAGAGATATATATTTCAAAATAAGAGAGATATATCTAGGTTTAGAGAGAATCTCCCTAGGCAAAGACCTAATAACATGTGTTATTAGGTCTTTGCCCTAGGTTAGAGAGCATCTCCCAGGGTTAGAGAGCATCTCCCTAGGTTAGAGAGCATCTCCATAGGTTTAGAGAGCACCTCCCTAGGTTAGAGAGCATCTCCATAGGTTTAGAGAGCATCTCCCTAGGTTAGAGAGATATCTTTAAATCGAATACATAGTAAGGCCATAAAGGGACCAGTCACGTAAGTATTGGCTATGCTAATGTACGACTGATATTCGCGGAGAAGTCGTAAGACAGGTCACAGGCGATCGTAGGTAGTTTCGTAAAGAGGTTTTCGACCCTGCCAATGCTTTTTGAGGTTACATTTGATTGTGGTCGTTGGAAGCGGTAGATGCAGTATCCAATCTAGGATTAAAAAACAAGGGAGATTTTTTTTTATCGAAAAAATGAATTTATTTTTCAGCTTTGTCTATGTAAAATATTCATGGTGGAGTGTCCTTTGGCAAAGCATGTTTCCTATCCTAGTACTGGTTAGTTTACCCAGGAAGCATGAATAAGTGAACTGTCGACGTGATATAACTGAAATAATGTTGTGAAAACGGCGTAAACTCGTAGCTTTATAGTCTTCATCGACCCTTTCAATGCTAAATCTTTTAAATATACATGTCAGACTTCACAAAATCGGTTCCAGTAGAAAAAATGCAAAGAGCTTCTGGAAAAGGGGATGTATTTTTTTTTTAGCAATAATGATCTTTCATTCGACCATTCATTTTTCCAATTATGACAACAGTCTTTCACCAAAGGGCTAGATAGTTAAGGTAGCCAGTTGCTTGGGAAAAATATGTTGTGGAGTAGCCTACAAGTTTGAAAAATGAAAAAGCATGGAAACACACGACACGGTGTTACATATAAATCAGTCCATCTTTCATTGGTAGCTCAGTCGGTAGCGACGCGGGCTGTCAATCCAAGGGTTGTGAGTTCGAATCCCAGCTCGACCAAAATTCTTTCTGACATTTGATAAAATTCATCTTCCACCAATGGGCAAACAGTCTATGTGGAAAAGCAGCCAGTTGCTTGGGAAGTTTGTTGTGTGGATTACTGGTGTTGGGAAGCCAGGAAACACATGCATAGGTGAACTGGCCGCCGTGCCAGGACTGAAAACTTGTTGGTAAGATCTATATAGACAGTTTTCAACTAATATTAGGCAAAATATATCACAGTTGAATCTGTAGAAAATCGGAACGGTAAAATCAAATCCAAAGTTGTAGATGTTTATGCTTAATTTAGCTCAGCCCAAGCGCCGCCTACTGATTGCTTTATGAATGCAGTGGCTATATAATTATGAAAATCGTTCTTTAACACGGTTTACGGCAATTCAAATCTGTATAGACAAGGTTGACAAATTCGAATATACTTTCACTGTAACGTGATATAACTGAAATAGTGTTGAAAACGGCGTAAAACTCAAATAAACGAGAGAAAAAAACGTTCAATGAGCATATTTCAACACGTTAGCCTAGATATTCAATTCCATGTTTCTTCTGTAGTTCCTAGGTTTTACATTTTAAACGTTCACTTTAGACACTATCGAAAACCTTTGCCAACGCAATATGAACTCCAAAACAGTATGAAGTAATCAAATATATCTCATATTAGCGTGAGAGTGCATGGCTTGAACTTTAGAACTTTCTGAAACCTTCTTGACCGTCATCAATGATATTAGTATGTTAAATACAACCACTAAGCCTTACTGCTATGATTTTTTCGATACTATTACCTAAGCAAAAGGTTAGGCTTATATATTGGTCTGTAAGCCGATGACAGAAAGTAGTTCTTCTTGCCAGATTTTCGCAGGAACATGACACTGGCTTCTTTCCAACGTTCTTTCCACACCTCCGGCATCCCACATAAAAAATGCATATTGCAATTTAAACAGCGTCCAAACTGCAATGGATTTCTGATTCAACAAGGTGGCACATTCATTGGAAGGACCAGTACTTGATCTCTAATTGAATGAGAGACACAAGAAAGCCTATCTAGTAATAACTACTGTATTTGAATCACCGGCCATTTCGACGACTACATGTATCTATTCCGGTATATAAATACGTGAAACCTGTCACTTGGCCTGTATGGTATTTTAAGCCACTTTTCAACACTTTTCCAGTTATATCACTGCGTTTCCTGTGTAAGTTACCAGTACTACTGGTCCATTGATCCTGACACTAGCGAGTCATATATAAAGCTAACCCTACAGCACCGAGCGCCAAGAAGGGAATGCCTATAGATATACTACTAGTTTTAAAGTAGTTGGCATCATCCGGCCGCCAATCACTTGATCCATTCATGTATTCATGCCCATGTCTAGATTTTAATTCATTCTGAATAAACTTCCATGGCCTCGATTAGGTTCATTCCGGTTTTTCCCCCGAATGAATTCGGTTCGTTAGTTTAATTCTGCTTTTCTTCCTTTTTCGGTCCATATTGGTCATTTCCGGTATATTTACATTTTCATTTCGGAATAATTCGGATTTCTTCGTTAGTTGGTAAATAAACATTTGGTTGTAAACACGTGAAGTTATGTCTCGGGTTTCCAGAACGATATTCGTCCGTAATTTACCATATAGCTGTACTAATGATAAACTGGAAGAACTTTTCTCTGCATATGGTCCTGTAAAACAATGTTTCATCGTTACAGATAAAAGTAATGTTGAATTATTATTAGATTTCGCGACCAAATGTTTCTATTCTCTCTTCATTTCTATTTCGACCATTCTTTAAAGTCGTTTAGTTTCCAATTACTCGCGGTAGATGAGGTAGTGAGTGACCATTACAACTTTGATTGTAACCATACAGTCTTAACATATTTGAAAAAAAAATTGTTTGAAAAAATGCAAATCTTGATGCTAAACAAATGCTAGCTTTTAATTGTTATAATCGTGTAACAATTCTACAACATAATGATAATGACTCAATTACATTCCTTAGTTGAAGGTAATTGGAGGGCAAGGATAATAGGTTAACATTTGTCTTACATATTGAGACGAGTCGATAGAGAAACAGATCAGCACACAGATGCTGTTATATGTAACACCGTTTAAAAATGTCCAGATCTTGATGAAATTTCAAAGATATAAGAGAGAGAATTGCCTGTTCCTAAGGTTACATCATTGACATTTGGAGATTTATATATTTTTGTTAAAGTGGCTTCGTCTTATAATCGAATAAAATCATACTTCAAGATGAAATCTTGATTTTAATTTTAAAAACAATTATAAGAACAATGGTTCACAGTTTTGATGATGATCGAATTCTCCGATTTTTTGTAAAAATGATGGAAAGAGCTCCACATAGAACATGAAAAGCAACAAAAAGGTGACATTTTACACGACAGCGTTTCCAAGTCTGTCTTCATTTTTATATGTGTTTGAAACAAGCAATGATTTGTGCAAAATTGAGTTGGGTCATTTCCGGCGAACATGTGAAACCTCCAATAACCGTGAGTCTCTGCCCTAATAAGTAATATATATATGATTAAAGAAAATTGTATTTTATGCATTTTTTCCTATCTTCTTCTGTAGATTCTGGAAAAAGTCGTGGGATTGGATATGTCATATATACATTGAGGTAAGTTATATTTTATTTTTTATTTACAGTACATCAGCCATCAATGATGATGTGATTATGGCAAATCTCTTTTCTATGAAAACAACTTGTAATTATTATTTAGGATTTAATTGGCTTATATTTAACTTATCTCTTAACTGAAATGAAAGGAAACATGTGGTAAGAACGTGTCTTGGTTCAATCTTGATCCAATGGTTGGTTTGATATTTTTTAACCCTTTCCCACGCATTTTGACGCATCTGCAGCAGACGACTTTTGAAAACATTGAGGCAAAAGAAGAAATTGCTCAAAACAAGCAATTACGCATTTTGCCACAATCTTTTCAACTCTTTATGACAATTCAACTCTCATTTATGGAGATTTTTTTAATGTTTTTGTATATAGATTTTCAAAGTCGTCTACAGTTTTGTTGTATGGTGGCGTTAAAAGCCTGTCACAATTACATGTGAACTTAACAAATATTTCAGAATATAATAATGAAATTTATTACATATGAATGATGATAAAGAAATGATGATGTGTATAGATACCTATTCTTGCATTATCTCCCCTTAAATTTGATTTTTCATCTTAACCCTTTCCAACATACAACAAATCTGCAGCCGACGACTTTGAAATCAGCTAGGCAAAAATATGGAAAATTTCTTCAAATGAAAGTGCATATAATGAATAGAATTGAAATCATTGTGGCAAATGAAGAAATTGCTCATTATGAGCAATTTCTCCTTTTGACGCAGTATTTTCAAAGGTCGTCTGCTGCGAATGCATCCAAAAGTGTCTATATGTAGGAAAGGGTTAATACTGTCAATGCAGTTTTGCAGGTGTTTTAAGTCACCTTTAGTTAAAGTTCTAGTTCTTTCAGGGATGATGCGATAAAAGCTAAAGATGAGAAAGTCAATATAGACGGCAGGAGACTGTTACTTGATTTTGCCGACATAGCAAAGAAAGCTAAAAATAAACGGAATCAAAACAAAGATGAAACAAAAGAAGAAAAAGAACCAGAAAGTGAAGAAGATGATAACACTCAGGGGAAGTCTGATAAAAAAGGTACAATTGCAGACTGCAGGCCTTTTTCTAGGCATCTCACAGGTCAGATATTCTGACCTATTCCCAATGGCAAAAGTCTTTTAAAATCATGCAATTTTGTCCTTTTTTTTTTTATTCCAAAATTTAAAATAATAACAATTAATTTTCCCAAATAGAAGGCCAAATACTTGTTCCCAAAATGCCTAGAAAAAGGCCTGGACTGCAGGTCAGAGGTAGAGCTTCAGTCTTGTGATCTTAACATTGCTGTGAGAGCGGGGTCACCATTTCTGTCAACCTCACACATTTGGCGAGAGTACTGGTTGAGTACCGAGGAGGCAGACATCGAGAATGATAGATATAAGCTATAATATTTATAACTTATTGTAAAATAAATAAATATAAACTAAAATGGTAAAGAATGGTAAATACATCAATTTCAGACAAACAATTTAACCCTTTCCCTGATGTAAGCAAATTTGAACACCCCCTGCGGAAGCTGACTTTTGAAAACATTGTTGAAAAGGTAGAAATTGCATGTATTTTCCATGTTTTACAATTCTTTCCTCAAAATTTTCAAAAGCAGACAACTCTTACAATGTCTGGCAGATGTCCAAAGAGCAGTACAAAATATATCTGATCAGATATATCTGAATCAAAGACTCTTATGAAGTTATATACAGTAAAATATTTTATTATTTTTTCTGGTCTTTTTAGGAAAAAGCGAGCAGGAAAAAAGCGACAACTTGAAATATCACAAAGCAAAAATTGTTTTACTGACGGGTTTAGGAAATAAATTGACTGAAGAAAGATTGAACGGGTGTTTGCAGAAATTGTGAGTTACCGCTATATTTACTAGACCTTTTTTTGTGTAAAGATATATGATCACTTTCCCATATGCAGACCTATTTTGATGCGTCCTCAGCTGGCTTCTTATGGAAACATTGTGGCAAATTGAGAAATTGCTTATAACGTACAGTTTCTTCTTTTGCCACAATATTTGAATTCTTTTCAATGATTATACTATCATATATAGAGGTTTTCAAAATTTTGCATTTATGTGTTCACGGTCATCTTCTTCAGATATTTTGTATGTGGGAAAGATTTATCCCTTTCCCACATACAGCAAAACTGCAGCAGACGCATTTGAAAACATATAAGCAAAAATATGGAAAATCTATATAATTGTAGGTATACTAAACTGAAAAAAATTGAAAACATTGTGGCAAAATGAGAAATTGCTTGTTTTGAGCAATTTCTCCTTTTGTCACGATAATTTCAAAAGTCATATGCTGCAGATGCGTCAAAATGTGCCTATAGGTGGCAGGGCCTATGCTGTCGTTTCGCCATTTGAGCCAGTGGCTCAAAAGAAGATAGCATTGGCGAAAGTCCAATTTTTGCCTTTTTTTCTCGATCGCTAAACAACAAATATATAACACATCCCAACAGGAGATAGCTTAACAGTAAAGCTATAAAATCCTGTTCAGAGCGTGTCGGTTTATAAAATCAATAGGGACTGTGTGTGGACATAATTAACAGTGGGGTAACTTCAACTCGATGGTTGTATGCAAACAGTTGTAACTTCACCTTGAACAACCAGTAGTTAAAACCATCTTGCATGATGCTCTTAAAAAGTTTGTCGCGTGTAAGATATAGCCTTAGGAAATTAATTGATTATTGATTTACGCAATCGGTTAAAGAAACCTGTTGATCAGTATTCAGAAGCAAGATTAATGAATTTGCTCTCTTATTAATAATCGCGAGTTGATTATAGCAAGGTGGAATGTCTTTAATAATTATGATTAGAGTTGAATGGTTTCGCGGGGTTCTTTGCAAAAAAACATTTGAGACATTTTCGCATGGATTTCGTTAGCATTTAACAGCCAATTAAATTTCCTTGGACCAATTGAGATTTCAAAATTTCAAAAGCACTGATATATTCATGTTTTTAGTTGGGGAAAAAAAGGGTCGATGTCTGTCCAAAGAAAAATGTGTCTCAAGAAAATTTTGGGCAGGTGTGACCCCTGGGTCGGAAAGATTTAAACAGGGGTGGCGAAATATGATTTGGATTTACTTGTCCGTTTTTTCAAAATAATTTTTTGCACTTGTCCGTATGATATTTATATAGTAAGTCCCTACAAAATTTCACTTGTCCGTACAAGCTCTGGGACAAGCTGGGCAATACGGACAATGGATTTTGCCACCCCTGTTTAAATGTAATGTACACTAATGATTGTTGTGAATCCCAACATAAGAACTTAAATTGTTCTGTTGCACAGTACATTGGCTAGCTAAAGGGATTGAATAAGCACATTCTTTTATAACAAAACATTTTAACTCACCTGAAACCGTAGTATGGGATGAGTTACATGAAATTTACAATTTTACTATTCATACCCCATTTCGTTCAGGTCAAGCCCCGGTAGCTCAGTTGGTAGCGACGCAGGCTGTCAATCCAGGGGTTGTGAGTTTGAATCCCGGCTCGGTCAACTTTCTTTCCGAGGATTGACAAAAGTCAATGCGACATGCATCATTCGTCTTCCACCAATGGGCTAAGTCCATGTGGAAAAGCAGCCAGTTGCTTGGGAAGATTGTTGTGTGGAGTACTGGTGTGAGAAAACCAGGAAATGCATGAGTAGGTGAACTGGCCGCCGTGATATAACTGAGAAATTGTTAAAAACGGCGTTAAACCCCAATAAATCAAATCAACCATTTCGTTCAGTTCCAATCCGCTCTTAAAGCGTTCATATGTTCAAATCATTATGATTACTTTTTTCCGTTTCAATAAAATTGATTGCTTTTTTTCGGTCAAAATCGGTTCAACGATTTGATGGGCTTAAATTTATTTTGTTTTGTTATTCTATTTGATTACTTAACCCTAAATATCAATATACAATCTAGCGTGAAAGCCACATTGCTATTTTTTGGAAAATTCATACCTTTTCATGATTTAATTCATAGGAGTAACTGAGAAAATACGTCTTGAAATGAAGCGTGTTGGGATCAGGAAAAAGTGGCCAGTTAACATAAAGAAGGCTGCGAAGGAAATTGTATTACAAAAATGATATATATAATATCGTTACATTTAATTACAATCGGATACTTAAATATCTTATAAAACGAAGGTTGAGTATACAAATATAACTTTTAATAAAGTAGTTTAGTAAAATAATTATTGAGTAAATTGTTGCAACCGCTCAATGAGTGAAGCATTCATGTGATTGGATTTTTTCATTCATTATGATTGTTTTGTTCAGAGCGCAAAATTCCATTCCGCTATTAAAGCGTTCCAACTTCATTCCAATCACGCACACGATCCAATCATGTTCCGCTCAGATTGTCAATTTAATGATGTTCCAAACTGTATTGTGATCACTCGCCGTCTTGTGGCGGTTTCGTCCGTCAGTTCACATGTTCCAACAAACAAATTCTCATCCTACAGAATATACGAAATCTTTTGAAACCGGTCAGTGCTAATTTTGCATATATTTTCCTCTTTGTTCAACCAATTGCCTGAAATTTGTCAGTCCAAATGAATTTTTTTTGTCAGTCAGGACTGAAGGACTGACGACTGTGTAGTCTGATCCTAAACAAACTGACCATTTTCAAAGTTGTTCTAAAAATTCAATTCCATGCAGAACTTTGGTTGCTGCAAAATCAGAAAAGGGAAAAAATGACAAAAGTTTTAAGATCTTCTTGTCAAAAAAGAAAAATGATTGGCCCGATTCCAAAATAATTTTCCACAAATGTTCCCTGGATAACCCTCTACAAATATTATTCAAATTATTCTGTTCCCTTTAAAAAAAAACATGACTGACAGGGGCAGAGTTTGTTTTCCTTATATGTGTACTGGCCTAATTTGAAAATAATTTGGCACACAACCTCTACCAAGTTTGTTCAAATAATTCTAATCCGTTATAGATCTTTGTCACCAGGGGTCATTACTTGTTTTCTTTATATGCATATAGTAAGAACAATGTACACTGTGATTTCTATTGAATCAGGTGAGCGATTGAGGACCATCATGGTCCTCTTGTCTTGAACTTTTTTTAAAACTTTACCACATATAGACACTCTTGGATGCTTCTGAAACAGACACAGGATAAATTGCTCATAATGAAAGATTTCTCTTTTTACCACATTTGATTTCAGCTCAGTTTGATTTACAGAGATTTTTTATGTTTTGGCCAGTATGTTTTAAAAGTTGTCTATTGCAGATTTGAGATACATGGGAAAGCGTTAAACCATTTGTAATATTTAGTCATGTTCCTTGTTGTTCATTTATAGCAGGTGATCACTATGCAGTATTTAAATGGGAAACATAATTCAGACCTAGGTCTGATGAAACTTTAGAACTCTTTCTTCTTAGTAAAGTGTTCATCTACTAGATGAATGCTTGTACAAACAACTCTTCCAGAATTTTCTTTAATGGATTCCAATAAATGATTACTGAAATGAAGCAGTGATTATCATATGACATTTAGGCGTATTTACTCTGCCTGGTGGTGCTCTTGACCAACCCTTTCGAAATACCACACATCTGCAGCAGACAACTTTTAAAACATCTAGGAAAAAATAAAGATGAAACTATTGTGACAAAAGGAAAAATTGCTCATCATGAGCTATTTCTCCTTTTGGCACTAGATTTTTCAAAAATATGCCTGCATATGGTAATACATGTTGACAGTTGCACTTACTATGAAATAAATTGTAGAAATTTTCATGTTCTTCTTTTTAAGAAATGTGAAACATGTCGCCGAGGCTAAACTGGTGTCAGATGGTAGTGCACATGTCAAGTTTAAATGTATCCGAGACGCAAAACGGGCCGTAAATAGACTTCATGAGCATGAATATAAAGGTCAGTCCTGGTAATATGTTTGGTTTAACCCTTTCCCTCATACGACAATTCTGCAGCAGACGACTTTGAACTTATTTTGTCAAAACATAGAAAATCTCCGTAGTTGAATGGATAACCTATGACAAAAAGTGGAAAACATTGTGGCAAAAGGAGAAATTGCACGTTTTGTGCAATTTCTTCTTTTGTCACTATGTTTTCAAAAAGCTGTCTTCTGCAGAGGTGTCAGAAAGCGTCTATATGAGGGAAAGGGTTAAATATACCAAATAAAAAGTGGAAAGTGAAGAAGTTTTTACAGCTTATATTTATCCTTCGGTAAGGGGACAATTGCCCCTCCGGACATTAGCCCCGTCGTTAAAACTACACATGGAAACATCAGCCCCTTCATATTTTCACAAGGTGGACATTAGCTCTTTCGTATTTTTCACATGGCAGACATTAGCCCCTTTTTAATTTTTTTAACAGTATGGATATAAGCCCTTTCACATAGCGAATATTAGCCCTTTAATTGTCATAGAAGCAGACATTATCCCACTAGTTGTTTAAGATCACGCAATAATTGACAGAATGTTTTTTAAATGCATGTTTGATATATATAACTGATATTAATCAAATTAGAGTATTTTTTATCAAAATTTAATGGAATAATTGGCGGATTGTCAATACAAACAAGCTTTTGCAAGCAATTGTCTCTGGACTCTGTAATCCTGAGTGTGTTTAACAGTTGGCCTATGAATGTCTAATCGTTAATAGATGTACTTAGTAATTAATGATCTAAACAACCATTCTTATTCTTCAATCCAAACACAGATTGAAATTGCAGATTCAATAAACTTTTTAATAACGGATAAATATTGGTAATATACAAAGGGGCTTAATGTCAGCTTTCAGCAATCCTCTGAAGCGGCTAATGTTCGCCTTAAACAATTACGATATAGGGGATAATGGCTGTGTATGAAGGGCTTAAATTATGTCCTCCTATGCAGTTTTTAATTGAGGGTTTAATGTGTGCTAGTCCGCTCAATGTATGTGGGAATGTCCCATATAGTGAATGAGATAGAATCCAATTATTTATTATACCTATATTGTTCAAATTGAAAAGGTCTTGAGAAAATAAGTACATGTATATATTTGGAAAATGGAAAGCTGAAACTTTAATACAGAATCAAAGTAGATCAATTACTTGAGAAGAACAACTTCTCCCAATCAGCACACGCAAATCGGCCCGCTGGCGGCAATAAATGGGCATCGCGGCATAACGGCACATCAACGGTCCGCTATGGGCCCGTTTTTGCCCAATCAGCACACGCAAATCGGCTCGCTGGCGGCAATAAATGGGCATCGCGGCATAATGGCCCATCAACGGTCCGCTATGGGCCCGTTTTTGCCCAATCAGCACACGCAAATCGGCTCGCTGGCGGCAATAAATGGGCATCGCGGCATAACTGCCCGTCAACGGTCCGCTATGGGCCCGTTTTTGCCCAATCAGCACACGCAAATCGGCTCGCTGGCGGCAATAAATGAGCATCGCGGCATAACGGCCCGTCAACGGTCCGCTATGGGGCCTGTTTTTGCCCAATCAGCACACGCAAATCGGCAATAAATGGGCATCGCGGCATAACTGCCCGTCAACGGTCCGCTATGGGCCCGTTTTGGCCCAATCAGCACACGCAAATCGGCTCGCTGGCGGCAATAAATGGGCATCGCGGCATAACGGCCCGTCAACGGTCCGATATGGGGCCCGTTTTTGTCAAATCAGCACACGCAAATCGACTCGCTGGCGGCAATAAATGGGCATCGCGGCATAACTGCCCGTCAACGGTCCGCTATGGGCCCGTTTTTTCCCAATCAGCACACGCAAATCGGCTCGCTGGCGGCAATAAATGGGCATCGCGGCATAACGGCCCGTCAACCGTCCGCTATGGGCCCGTTTTTTTGTTCTAGCTTTCTCCAGAAACCTATTTGAAAGCTTACAGGTTAGTTATAGTGCACCATTTTAATTATCATACCATTAGAACAAAATATAATCGCGAATTGAGATTTTTTATTTGACATAGTGGACCTCTGGCGGGCCGATATATATAGAGTTGTCTAACCTATTTCACTATGATTCGATTGCCTGCCTTGAAATTACAACAACAATATGAAGTATGTATTTTAAATTTGTCTTTAAAACACGTATATTGCACAAATTATGTAATGCATGGATATAAAACCATATATAAAGAGTATGTATGCCTTTGTTAAAATACGATTGAAATAAACTTATTTAATATTTTATCACGTGGGAACTTGGCGGAAGTGAGAAAATACAGGTATGTGTTCAAACAACTTTTGAATGATTGAGGTTTTTCGGCATTGGATCATTTAAAGAGGCAAAATCTTTATAAGTAAGCCACGTCAAATAAGTTAATGTTTTTGTTTTTCTTTTTAAAAAGTGTTCTAGATCATGATCACAGTTTTCATTGCAAATGAAATATAATTGACATCAGATTTCGCGACATGACTTTGCGGGTTATCGTCCCCTATAAAACACATTCTATGAAGTTTTAAACATTATTGCACCATCAAATCATCGCATCCTTTCTACGATTAAGTACTTTTGCTTGAACAGGTTTAATTCCTGGTGCATGTGTATTTTTTCTCACTAAAGATAACAGCTCGCCAGAATTAGGGACATTAGTGATAATTATATTATCTCCCTTGTCAGATAAAGACCAAGAAGACCAAATAGTTGGTAGGTCCTTTTAGTTGGAATCCTTTGTCTTTATCGCTATTTCGCAATGAGATATTGCAATTACTCTGTACACATTAATCATAAATGTGTAAATTAAAGTGATGATTCAAAAGAGAAAATTTACATAGCAGTGTTTAAAGAAAACAAATGTGAAATTACTGTTTCAATCTAATAACAGTTGGCCAAGAAAATGCAATTATAAGTGCACCATCCAGTGCAAAGAAACCAATGATAAAAACAGAGGAAACCAAATGATAGGACCTAGCTAGATGTAGAGAGTTTTAAAAGGAGATGGATGTCTCCCATTGTGTCTAGATGACATAAATTGTAACTTTTTTTCTGAATAATTTAGTAGGGTTTTACTTACATCTATCATTCATTTAAAGAGCCATTGTAATGGCAAATAAAGCAGTGCCTAAATGGAAGAGGTACAGAGAAATAAAGAAAAGAGTCAATGCACATGTCTCTTGTATTAAGAATACATTAAGTATAAATTCAGATAGATCATTTCATAGAATAGATGAAGATTTATCTTCAGATTCCAGTGACAATGAATTAGCAAGTCAAGTGCTGCATGAAGAATCTGAAGCCAAATTTCATTCACCTAACATTACACAAAACTCACCATCTCTTAACTTTCAAGATGAAGTTTGTCAAGAAACTAGTTTTTCACAAGAAGGTAATGTCGAAGCTACTGGTACTAATACTGACAACAGTTGGCAAAACACATTTGATAATGCAGAAGAGATATGGTTTGGCAACTTGGTACATGAAAATGTTTCAAGCTCAGAATCTGAAACTGTTGAAAATGATGAAATTGATAATTTGACATTGAAATTAGCTAAATGGGTCACTACATTTGGTATTACCCATTCAGCTGTTAATGACCTTTTGTGCATTTTAAGGCCATTTCATGGCTTTTTACCAAAAGATGTGAGAACACTTTTGAAAACCTTAAGAAAATATGATATAGAACATATTGCAGGTGGTTCTTATTACCATTTTGGCATTTCTGACAATGTGAATAATTTCCTCCACTTATTTCCACAGTCTATAGAGAACACAGAAGAAGTATCATTGCAAATTAATATAGATGGACTCCCTCTCTTCAAGAGTTCTTCCAAACAGTTTTGGCCAATTTTAGGTAGACTTGTCAAACCTTGTGTTACAAATCCCTTTATTATTGGTCTTTACTTTGGACGACAGAAACCTACTGATGTATCTCAGTATACTCATAAATTGATTCAGGAGCTAGAGCTTTTGATGCTTAATGGGATAATGCTGTCATATGTTGAAAATGAATTTCAAATTCCCTTCAGTCTGTCATGCATAATTTGTGACACACCAGCTAGAGCTTTCATTAAATGCAGTAAAGGTCATAATGGATATTTTGGATGTGACAAATGCTCACAACGCGGTGTGTGGAAAGGAAAGGTTACGTTTCCAGATACTAATGCTCCCAGGAGAACTGATGCTTCTTTTGATGAAATGTCTAATGTAGAACATCATTTAAGACCTTCACCCTTTCAGGATATTCAAATTGGTATGGTGTCTCAATTTCCTCTGGACTACATGCACCTTGTGTGCTTGGGAGTGATGAAAAGGTTAATATGGTTGTGGATGAGTGGTCCAATTGCTAACAAATGTAGGATAGGTGCACGTGCTGTCCAATTAATTTCAGAGAGTCTGATTAATCTTAAAAATCACTTACCAAGAGAATTCAACAGAAAAGGAAGACCATTATCTGAAGTAGAAAGATGGAAGGCAACTGAATTTAGGCAGTTTCTGATGTATACTGGCCCAGTTGTATTAAAAAGTCACTTGTCTTCAGCAGCATACAAGCATTTTCTTCTTCTCTATGTGGGCATTCTATGTTTGTCTTGTGACTTTTTGTTTGAGGCCTATAGAAACTATGCTGGTGAGATATTATGTTTGTTTGTTCAGCAGTTTGGAAATTTTTATGGAGAAGATATGTATGTCTACAATGTGCATGCACTCGTTCATTTATCTGAGGATGCGAGCAACTTTGGTATACTTGACAATTTTTCTAGCTTTCCATTTGAAAGTTTTCTTGGAAATCTAAAAAGATTGGTCAGAAAACCCAATTTAGCACTTCAGCAGGTTATAAGGCGACTTTCAGAAGGTCAAAATGTCTGTCCCAATAAACCTGCTAGAAAAAGCATAACTGTAAAGAAACCTCACAGAAATGGACCTGTCCCAAGGCAGTATCAGGGATACCAGCAGTTTACAGAAATCCATTTTCCAGATTGTTATATCTCAGTTCATCAGGGAGACAACTGCATTATGACTGGAGAAAATGTAGGGCTTGTCAGAAATATTTTGGCAGAGAATGAGGAAGCAGAGAAAATAATAGTGTATGAAAATTATCATACTTCCAGCAATTTTTTCACCTATCCTCTGCAGTCAATGGATCTCGGAGTCAAGAAGGTGTCAAATTTGAGTGGTCAATTGGATGTATCTCCTGCTTCTTCAATTGTTTTTAAGTGTGTTCTGCTGCCTTTTCACAACAAGCATATAGCATTTCCAATGATACACAGATTTAAAAGAAACGTTTAGTGCTAGAATGATAAAACCATCATTATTGTACTGGCCCCAGTCTACTATTGTTTTACTCTATTGCATTGATCTATATTCGACTATCCATAAATTTACTCATTTCATAGTTGACTTCACTAGGCCTATATATCTATGCATTGTTGGTGTGTGACTGAGAATCGGTTCCAGTCGAAATGTTTCCAGCACATTTAATTGTCGACAATGCGTCGTTAAACACTTAATGAAATGTCCCATCTTGGAGGCTTGCAATGTAAGTTTTTTCTTGGAAATTAAAATGTTTAATGTTCATAGTTTGTACACATTGTGGGAAAAGGTTATTTTCAGTTCCGAATTTATTTTCTGGAGAATAGAGGCAGCTTGTCATGTGTTTTCGTGTCACATGTTTCTGATCTTAGTCAAAGATACGCCTGTAGCTTCTAATGTTTGTATAGTTATGACATCTTAGGATGACTTTGTAGTTCTATTTCTGTATTAAGATCAGTGTTGGTTGATTCGAGAAAGAATGCTTAATTTTCTCTGGAAACATTGCTATAGCAGTTCTTGACCATTTATTTGTGACTTCAAATTGTTTTTAGAAATTGTAATGATGACCTAACTACATCATGAGCTCACATGTAGTTACGCCATATATTCCAAAGTTGTTCATGGGATTATCTCCCTTGGTAGTAATAACGCATATTGAGTGGTTTTATTTTCAGTACTTTACAAGTTATCTTGGTTTGAAATAAAAGCAAATATTCGTTGGGTCGGCTTGTTAACTTTCTGCCAGTCACGGCCAGAACAATCATGTCAAATAATTATTCCGCATATAAACATATGTGCACCTGGTGTTTACTCCATCTGCAAATGAACCTGGACTTGATATTGTTGCAATTGATGGAGATGGGGGCATACATGTCCTGTGGACACATTTACAGTTACCACTTTGTCTAATTCTTAATATATACGTATATGTACATTATCAGTTAACATAGGTATTTTGACCCAGTTTTTGGTGTTTTCGGGCAAGACTAATTTCTACCAATTATTTGATTGAATTAAAAACTAAAAAAGTTAGAAAAAAAAAGATCTTAACAAAATGTGTTTCCCCGGGGGCCCCAACCCTGGTTACTTTTCAAATTTTGGCCTGCTCAACAAATTCTTATTGACAACACTGCTCATTATGACTAACACTTGATCTGAATTAAATCGGAGATATGCATTTATAAGTTTGTACTTAAAAAGTTATTTAATTGCTCGATCAGAACACTTTTATTTTGCAAGAACAAAAATTGTTGTTTATTTCTGGCTCTCATTTCAGTATATATTTTCAATGTTGAAATATTTCAGTCATTTCTCTAGTTGAAAGGATCGGCTAGACATGTTTCTGTTAGTGGAATTTACGGATCAAAAAGAATTGGCTGTTATTCCTGATAACTGGCAAGATGGCACTAGATGTGCATTGTGGCCGCCATTTAAATCATCTAGTAAAGTTGTGAAAGCTGTGATTAACAAGGCTCCACCATTACACTCCTGGAAGGCCTATCCAATCAGAGTTCTGTACACCAGTGGTAAGTGTAAAACATTGACCTTCAATTTTCATGATGTTTTCATAAATCCTACTCAAACTTGAGACGAATATAGAAGCTGAGAATATTGTACACAATAGGTTGGTTTACACTGCATGCAATTTCAAATAAGTCTGTTTTATTAATTTGAGCTGTAATGCTGTCTTATGTTTTATTAATTTGAGCTGTAATGCTGTCTTATGGGTGCCAATAATTTAATCTTGATCATTTTTTTGGTTTAAATATATGAAAAACCAAAGCTGGCACTTCAATCTCTTTGCCAGAACTTAATTTATGCAGCATGCTGCTCAAACATGATAAATCCTTGCTTGGAATAAACTTTCGGGAGTATTTTATGTGTAACTGGTATTAAGAGTTAAAAAGTAAGAGCAAGCAATTTTTATACTAGATCTTTATAGCCTTTAACCCATTCAGCCCTGGTGACGCTAGTAGGCGTCTCGGCAACAGACGACATTTGAAAATATTGTGACAAAGTCACAATATTTTCATTTGCTACAACAGTATACTGGTAGTTTTATATCTTGAAATGTTTAATGTCGTCTGCTGCAAAAGTGTTCTAGGGTTGAATGGGTAATGGAGGCTTTAAAGTTTAAATAATCATAATTTTCAAAAAATATTTTTTTTATCTGTCTGTTAATTCATACACAAATTCATACATTTACTTCAGAGTTGTATGAGAAAGCTAGAACCAAAATGAAGCAGGCTGAGATGGAGTCTGACCTACAGACGGACAGTGAGGTTGATGCTAGAAAGAATGGCAGGCCTGTTCGTTGCAAAAGGTAAGTGTGTGATGAATTTGATTGCTCGTAGAAATAAAGAAACACTGAAATCATTCATGTGTGCATAGGCAAACATATTCTGTTAAAAGAGTAAATGTTAGAATTAAAAGAAAAATTCTAACCATTAATGTACATGTGTTAAATAGAGAATCTTACATGAGTGGTCATAGAATATCGTCCACTCGTATTTACGAGTAAAATATTCCACACCAGTCGTCCTGCAGGACGAGTGAGACATATTGTTGAACTGATACTAACTTGCCTCGTTTAGTAAAAGCTGATATGAGGCAGACGTCTTTCAGACCGTTAGGAATAGAAAGGAGAAAGAAACGGCTTCATCGAACCCCCTCAACCACTAGGCTATCGAGGCGGTTAAAGCTTGCTGTCTTACGGACAGCTCTTGTTATGACATCGGTTTAAGTTGATGCTTTCTTTCATAGGGCTACCACAAGATACAGCAGCTCAGATGAAGAGGAAGCTGCTCCAGTTAAGAAGAGGCCTTCGACATCCAATGTGATTCTTACAGAGCCGTTAAGCACCACTGGCAGTCAAGCGGCAACGATACCACCTTTGCCTATACCACCGGCTCGCCTCATCACACCAGCTGAAAAAACTTCACAAAGCAGCCAGGATTCTTCACCCCAAGCTCCAACGTGTACACCCCCATCATCCAAGTCTTTGAGATCTACACTACTTGCTCGCCTCATCACACCAGCTGAAAAAACTTCACAAAGCAGCCAGGATTCTTCAGTCGGAGCTTCAACACCCCCCTCATCAAAGTCTTTTACACCACTGGGTCACCTCATCACACCAGCTGAAAAAACTTCTCAAAGCAGCCAGAATTCTTCAGCCCGAGCTCCAACACCCCCTTCATACAAGTCTCCTACAGGAACAATTACAGGTTTGTAATTGTAATAGATTTCTCTCAAATCAATGTTTAAAATCTTTGATGTCGAAAGAAATTAGAATTTGATATATTGCATCAACATTCAGGATTTTTTTTTATCACTCCAGTCATTGCTTCATCACGCAAGTTCTACATACAAATATGAATTCAGATTTTTATATAGAACATTTAGTTATCTGCTGTTTGTTTCTGAAGCAGACAGTGTAACCTGGCTAAAACATAGTATAAGAAATGCATCGGCTAGTTTTTCACATCATTATGCATAATTAACAATTATTATTATACCTCAGTTTAACCTATAAAAAATCTCTGTAGGTAAATGGGTAATATGCTTTCATATCAGGCCTCCAGGGTTTTGTAAATGAATATCGCCTTTTGCAAAACACCTTTTGCCTAACACCCCGAGTTACTCGGCCGCTCTATATTAATAAGCAAGCGTTTTATGAATCTGACCGGTACCGCAGTGTGGCCGTGCTTTAGCTGATCTTAGTATAAGCCTTTGGGAAAAACTTAGCCGAGCGTATATTTGCTTCAGATTAAAACATCTTAGGACAGTTTCAATCAAACAACACGTTATTTTCAAGATGAGCAGTAGATTCTTGTCCTTAACGGATCAACAACTGATCAACCCTTCAAGAGTAGGGAATGGCTATTCACACGGCGGCCATGCAAATAAGGATCCTTATTCACACGGCCACCGTGTGAATAGCCTCGGTCTGAAAAGTAATAGTACCCTCGGCTTACGCCTTGGGTGTTATTACTTTTCTCGGGTTGACAATATCCCATAACACCCTCGAAAGCATGTGTTATTTTTAGCTCAACTGAGCTTTGCTCAAGGCGAGTTATTGTGATCACCTGATGTCCGTCGTCCGTCGTCCGTCAACATCTTCTCCTCAGTAACCAGTGGGTCAATTGAGCTGAAACTTCACAGGAAGCATCCTCTCAATGGCCTCACCAGAATTCCTTCAAACTTTTGGGATCCATGCAGAATTCTGGTTTCCATGGCAACGAAATGAAAACAATAGTGAAAACTTAAAAAATCTTCTCCTCCAAAATCTTCAGGCCAATTTTCAAATAATTTTGTAGAAATGTTACTTGGGTGACCCTCTATCAGATTCCTTGAAGCCATGTTGATTGATCGAAAAACATGGCCGCCAGGGGGTGGGGCTATTTTGCCTTATATGGCTATAGTGAAAACTTAAAAAATCTTCTCCTCCAAAAGTGTCCGGCCGATTTTCAAATAATTTTGTAGAAATGTTCCTAGGCTGACTATCTATCAGATTCCTTCAAGCCATCTTGATTGGTTAAAAAACATGGCCGCCACGGGGCGTGGCTATTTTGCCTATGGTGGAAACTTAAAAAATCTTCTTCCCCGAAAGCGTTTGGCCGATTTTCAAAAGATTTACTAGAAATGTTCATAGGGTGACCCTCTATCAGATTTCTTCAACCCAAGGTAGGAAACTACAAGGGGGGGGGGGGGGGGAGGATTATATTGCTAAAGTGAACAAAAATCAGGTGATCGATCCAGGGCCATCATGGCCCTCTTGTTATACAAGTTCATACAGCAGCCTGTATGTTAGAAACTTTACTTTGGTCTCTTTTGCAGCTAAGGACATTCAATTGTTCACCATAATTGAAAGTATCAGAGAAGAGCAGCGGCACCAGAACCAGATGCTCTCAACAATCCTTATGAAACTTGGGGAAGGGGTTGTGGATGAGGAGATGCCGGATGGAATTCACTTTCCCTTAAAAACGATGGAGGAGATGGCCTCCTTTGAGGAGAAGCTTAGCAACACCAATGTAGAAAAGCTTGTTGTAAGTGATTTGGAAGTAATTTGATTCCTTAACTCTTTACCTGATATGCAATTTTTAGATTACTGCACAATGTTCTATTTAAGACAGAGTGAGAATAATCTCAAAGCATGCAAAGTAATAATGGATTGTTGAGGTTGAGGTCAGAAAACATTTTAAGACATGAAGCATAATATTTGTTCCTACGGAGCAAAAGCTTCATGTTTCACAATGTTTTTACTGTGTTACTTTATAGGTTCTCGGAAATGAGTGTACATGAAATAAGTGAAATAAAAAGTTATGACAGTATAATTGTATTATCAAATCCAAAAGAAAGTATTCACTTTTCAAGCTAGTAATTTTAGTATACAATAATTTTAAGATATTTCACAGATTTTCAATTGACTGAAGGGAGAATTCATCATTAAAAAAGGTAATGAAGGGAAAAAATATTCCAATTCACTTTAAATTTAAGGGAGATTATTTAAAATCATACTTTTTCTCCAAAACTATTCTAGCATAACTGTGCAAAGAAATTTGCAATGTGAGTCTGTGCTCCACTCTAGAAAATAAAAATGACGACGAGAATATTCACAAGATATTAAATGACAAATCGAATCAAGTGCCGAAAAGTTTCAGATTACCTCCCTTTTAATTGAAAACGGTAGAGTGCTTTGCAGTTAAGTATCTCTCCACTAAATTTGCATTTTTTCAAGGAAACCCATCATTATGACTTTCTGCTTGAATCACCTTGCAATAACTCAAATTGTCTATCTTGGTTATTGGGCCAGAGGCAGACATGTCAGCATGTGTCTTCTAAAAGGAATCAGAGCAAAATAATTTTGAAGTTACTTTTGCCTCTCAGAATATGATAATAAACATTTATACAGTTGTTATAACAAAGTGTTTTCTTAGCTCAATTCATAATTATTATGCCATGGTGCAAAACAATTCAAACTGCCTATAAGTATGCAATGCATAATGGTATGCACTTAGAATAGTTTTGCTCTATAAAGCTGACAGTATATATTATATGGAATATAGATTTCACATTAAGTAATCAGTGTTCATAAAACACACAGAAATACCAATATTTCTTTTATACAATGAAACAAATCAAAGGAGCTTCATGCTCTTCTTTTAGATTTAATTGCTCATTTTCATTATGAAATAAATTTACAGATCAATCAACTGACATCCATCGGTGGATCCTCAATCAGCAACATGGGAGCAAGAATCTTAAAGCACGTCGTCTCCAACCCCCTTGCAGACCAATACAATTGGACTGGCTCCAAGAGCAAACTTCAGTTTGGAATTTTAAAAATTACATCGATCCTTAAAAGTAAGCAAATTTTAATTTAACTTATATGTATATCAAACATGTAAAGAAAATTTACTAGCAGGCTCACGTCTGAAAACCTTTTCTATGAGCTGCCTGATCAGCAATTACTTCATTTCTAGGCTGTTAGAATTGTTATATGGCCCCGGGCTTCATAAAAATTGCTAACTGTTGTAGCAAGCAATCAAGACTTGCTGTTTCTTCTGATTAGGTTATTCTCTGTTTGTAGAGCATTAGAAATATTGCAATACAAGCATAATCTCCTGATCAGATGTGATTTAAGAAATAATAAATAATTTAACATTGTTGATCGTCTGATAAATCATGGTCCGGAGTTCAGATGCGTAGTAATTAATTCATGAGGGCTTTAGCCCGAGTGGTTTAAATACACGCATCTGAACGACAAACCATGATTTATCAGACGATCAACAATGGTAATGCATTAATTATTTTGATTCTAACGTGACAAAAACCATTGTTTTAGCATGAAATGTCGCTAGTTTCTTCCGCGTAGTAAATACCTAACGTTATTCGGTCAAAATGACGTCATTTACGTGTAAAGTGACATCATTTGTCAAACTGTTGTTGATTGCACAATCAAATCAACAACGCTAAATTTGTTCTTTGTTTATAGTGACAAAGTCGCGTGTCATGTTAGAATAAAAAATATCTAGCATCCACTGTCTCTTAGCTTTTTATGGGCAGGATGTCAAAAGTTAAATGATTTTCTTTCATTGAAGTGACAACAAACCAATACTAAAACAAAGTTCTTCTTGACACTATAAAAAGGGCTTGTAATACAGTAAAAGTCCAATCAATACATTGGCTATGTCTATCAGGACCTTATTTGACATCTCTCTGCTTTTGTTATGATGTTATCAATGAAAAGAAATTCTTTAAAATTGCAGCATATTTGTAATTTGTTTATATGTTCCAGGAGCTATAAGAAGGACCTTTAGGGAGGTGACCGATGCAGATATTCAGGAAATCTGCAGGATTTTCCTGAAATCAGCAAGGGATCGAGATGGTGGAAGGAAGAGGAGGATGAGACCAGCCACCCCAGATTTCACCCCAATTCCGTCCAGTCCAGATGTTGAGTCTGAAAGCTCTGACTAAATTGACATTTAATTAGTAAACACTTTTTGAGTTTCACATATGTTAATTTTTTATAGTAGAAATCTAGTTGGGCCTATATTCACAAAGCTCTATAGGTTTAAGAACTAAGGAACTCTTTTTACTAAAAACATCCAGTCAAATGTACAGTTTCTTTGCATAATTTTAAATTGTGTTGTGTTTATTTTCTCAGTTCAAATTAATTATAAATTCAATTTTGGTATTTGGTTATTATTGATGAAGACTTTACTCAAACAATTGCCCTATATGACCTTTTTTTGTCAATAAGCCTCAACCCTAAATGAACTGACTTGACTTTATTTGCAAACATCTTGAATCCAGCTCAGATGCCAAGTAACTCTGTGTCTGAGCTGAGACTCGAGGCTTTTGCAACTAGGACCCTGGATTTTTCAAAATTATTCAAATCAGGAATTTAAGGGCAACATGTTGAGATGAAGGCATTGGTTATGTAGATTTTAGTTTATATGAGTTGTAAATGTAAATCTAGTCATGCTAATAAGTGGATATATTCTCTGGACAAAATGTTCGCGTTTTCACTGTTGTCTGCATTATGCGTAGGGAAATATTCGCGAATATCTAATTCTGACCAACTAGTGAGTTACAATTGAGTTTTACCCTTATATATTTGGCAGGCTGAAATGTACGTTTTTCGACATATCGCGAAAACTCGAACATATCCGCCGAGAGAAAATAACTACTTATACAGTATTTGAGATTCTCGTAGTCCCTGTTTTATTGACATATATGGAAGTCTTTAGTCATACATGCATTACAATGTGCTGAGATTTATTTGTCATTGTATTTTGTTTATTTTTCAGAAATCATATGTTTAATTGTTGACCCTTACAGTGCTGAATATTTAAAATTGGCTCCTCCTTTTTTGAATAAAGATGACCTGATATTTAAAGAAAGACATTCATATGAGCCAAATAATTCTGCCAGTACAGTTCTGCTTGTGCTATGCAATTTCCTAAGGCAAACAGTGCAGACCCTGATCAGAGAGCTCCTATAGGAGCCCTTTAATCTGAGCCTACGCTGTTTGCATAAGACGTGTACACTCAGTTCCAGCCTCGTAAGAGTTAATATCTTGTTACAATTCAAGTGCTAGGCTCAGTCAGGGCAGGGCGTCTTTATATATGTTCATTTTCTCCTAACCTGTTGTGCCATTTGTAGATTCAAGCGCAATTATTTTTTCTATTTTAGTCTCAACACAAAAATACAAAGTAAAAATTGTATGTTGTGGTCAGAAAACGCATAGTGAAAAATGAAGCATTAGCTCGATCCTATCTGGTTAAATGCTTCATTTTTTACAAAGTTTTCCACAGTGTTGCTTTGTACATCATACCTTGGATATAGGAATAGCAACAGGGAAAGAGCTAGTTTAAAGTGAAAACTAAAAAGCAGCGAAATGGTTTAATGAAACTGTTGTATTGTAGACTGATTAGCTTTTCAGTAGTTTCTTTTCTTGGCGCACACTGTTGGCAAATAGTTTTTAAGAGAAATAATGAAGAGAACAGCAAAACCTGTCTATAGTGACCATGAAAATAAGTCATCTTTCTTATCACTCTAGACAGGTGTCTGCCTAATGCAGCACCTGATTAGTGCAGAATGTTCTGTAGGAGCTTTCCGCATTGTTTGTTGCATTAATCAGACTCTGTCTATAGCACTCACTACAGCCCATTTTAGTGACCATTATAGACCGGTTTAACTGTGCTATGTGAGATTTAGAAATTCATTATGTACATGCACATTAAAAGTTTTTGATTTTCGTGACTTTGAATGAGAATGTTGTTAGTAGTTATTTTAGTAGTACAATCATTTTTCCCATTTGAAAAGAGAAAGTTGCAAGTTTTAACCAGCTATAGATGTGATGGAAATCCCCAGGAAACTGTATTGAATAAAATATTTCTTTATTGAGTTTAAGACCCAAATAATCACCGGAGTAAAATCACCAACCTTCTGCAAGATATTCATAACTGGGAGATTTCCTTGCATTTTAACCCTTTGCTGCTACGAGGACTTTTATCTGCTGTGGGAAATAGTGTGATCGTAGAATCGAGTTTGAAGCTATTTCAAAAAGCTTGGTTTTGGATCAGATGCCGAGTTACTCGACGTCTGATCCAAGCCCAATCTGTTTGACAACCTATTATAGTTATTTTTCGGATTCAGAGCTTCACATGGTGGAACCACAACTATCCGCATGCCCCTTAGTTATGGAGTTGCATAACCGATAGGGGCCCGGTGCTAAATGCCCATAGCGGGCCTCTGTATTATATATAGTGGGCCGGACCACGGCCCGATATAATCTGTCGAGTTGCATATCCGCCAGCGGCCCGCTGACAAATGCCCATAGCGGGCCTCTGTATTATATATAGTGGACCGACCACGGCCCGATATGATCTGTCGAGTTGCATATCCGCCAGGGGCCCGCTGTCAAATGACCATAGCGGGCCTCTGTATTATATATAGTGGACCGACCACGGCCCGATATGATCCGTCGAGTTGCATATCCGCCAGGGGCCCGCTGTCAAATGCCCATAGCGGGCCTCTGTATTATATATAGTGGACCGACAACGGCCCGATATGTTCTGTTGGTTGTCGGCCCCATCGGTTGCCGAGTTGCATATCCGCCAGAAGCCCGCTGTCAAATGCCCATAGCGGGCCGCTGTTTAAAAGATAGCGGGCCGACAGCGGCTCATTGTTGGTGTGCTGACTGGGCTCCTTTCTCAACAATTTTATCAAAAAAGTTGTCTGCTGCAAAGACATCAAAAGTGTTTTTTATGTAGGAAAGGGTCTACAAGTTGAATCAATGGCTTTGAGCAAAGGTGAAGCTCCATTCTCTGATTATTTTGTTTAGAAAGCATCAACTCGTTGATAAATTAGCTCAAGTTGTTACATTTATTCCTCTCATTTGGCACATATTCTTATTAGATTTTAGTCATTTCAATTATCCGTTTGCGACATACAACAAATCTACAGCAGATGACTTTGAAAACATCTGGACAAAAATGTTAAAAATCTCTGTATGTAAAAGTATAATTATTGTACTAAGTTAAAAAAAACATGGTGACAAAAATGTTAAGAAATCTCTGTATGTAAAAGTATAATTATTAAACTAAGTTGAAAAAACATTGTTACAAAAGTCATCTGCTGCAGATGCGTCAAAATGTGCCTGCAAGTGCAAAAAAGTGTCACAATGTTTTCATGTGTACTGCAGATGGGTCAAATTGCATCTTCATGTTATAAAAGGGAAACATCTAGCATTTGTTTCATGCAGAAAGTAACATATAAATCATTCTTTTAGATATATTATTTTTCAGGTTCGAAATTGACTGCCAATCAATTATCTAAAGATGCAGCTAATATTCCACCGAAAATGTTGAAGAGATGTCGACTTATTGTGAGAAATCTTGCCTTCAAGGTGATTGAGACTTTTTACATTGTTGATTTTAGCCCATTCCTACATATAAATACATATTGACCATTCAGCAGACGATTTGAAAACATTGTGACAAAGGGAATATTGCTCATAATGAGCAATTTCTCCTTTTGCCAATATGTTTTCAATAATTATACTTTCATTTATTGAGAATGTCCATATTTGGATAAAGTAGAAATTTGAAATATATGTTAACCCTTTCCCTCATACGACAATTCTGCAGCAGATGACTTTGAACATATTTTGTCAAAAAATAGAAAATCTTTATAATTGAATGGATAACCAATGACTAAAAGTGGAAAACATTGTGACAAAAGAAGAAATTGCTCGTTTTGATCAATTTCTTCTTTTGTCACTATGTTTTCAAAAAGCCGTCTGCTGTTAAATGATGCAGACAATTTAGAGTTTCCTACAGCCGTTAGTACTAGTATGAGCTCAACTTTGTTTATAATTCGGCTTTAACTTTTTCGATATATGTAACTCTTTTTTCAGTGCAAAGAAAAAGATCTTGAAAGAAATTTTGAAAAGTTTGGGGATCTAACCGAAATTAAAGTAGCTAAAAACACAGGTAACTACAAGGAGAGAGAGAACTAGGCATCACTTAATATTTGATTGACATAAGGCCTCCATTGCAAAACAATAAAGTTAACATCATAAACTACAAGGAGAGAGAGAACTAGGCATCACTTAATATTTGATTGACATAAGGCCTCCATTGCAAAACAATAAAGTTAACATCATAAACTACAAGGGGAGAGAGAACTAGGCATCACTTAATATTTCAGGTAAATACTGTTAACCTCGGCTTTGCCTCGAGTAACAGTATTATCCTCGTGTTGACAATATGTGCTGTCACACTGAAAGCCATGCAATATTTATATAATAACCCATAATCATTGTTACATATTCGTATATCATTTTGAATTTTTGATATGTTTTTTTACCAAACATTGATGCAAAAGGAAAATCTAGTTATGTTTAGCAGTTTCTATTTTTCAAACCATGGTTACAAGTATTATTTGCTACAGATGTATTATATGCAGTATGGAAGGAAAAGATTGTCTGTCTGTCACACAGTCACTTACTGCCATTTAAACTGGCAACCCATATATTCCTTAAATAATAAAGCATATTATTTATATTACTTATAATAAATATAATTTTTTCATATATGAAAAGGGCTCAACGAGATCTTTCCAATGGTATATCAAACTTGAGGATCGGGGCAAGTTCATTTTGGGGGTTTAAAAATCTCTCATATTACATAACTCGAAAACGGCTGAATATTTTCTCTACAACCCCGGGTTTAAATGAAACGTTTTGGTGTCCTCTATCATTTGATAACTTAAAACAAAAAAGTTAAAGCGTAAATAGTGAAATGAATTAGTAAAAACTAATTTGACGCTTTTAATGGGCTCCTTTTCCCTCTATATTTGATCAAATTTGTAATTGATATGTATACTTTAGGTTATAATATTGTTTTTTGAACAATATGATGGATATAGGATATATGATGTCTTCAGAAGCTTTATATCGCCAAAATGTATATCTGTTTAACTTCCCCTAAAACTCATAAAACTGGACAAATTTTATTCAGTTACTATGGAGATTTAATTAAATTTGCCCACCGTCCGAATCTTTCTTTAGAATTGATTTTTAATCTGTTTTCAAATCATATTTCGGCCCCTTAAAGGGCTTTATGTATATATATTTCTTTCCATTTCTGTTCTACATTTTGAAGAATTCAGATCATTTAAAATGTTCACGTTTTATTATTTTCTCTCCGCAGTGAATTTAATTCAGAGAATTTTGAAAATTGGGCATGGTCCACACAAATTTGGAGAATGTGATATTATTTTACGAGCTGGACGTAAGGAATCAGCCATTGAACCAGATGATTGTGTTTTAGTTTCTAATGGATACTCAAAAAGTGTGGTAGATGATAAATTTACTCCATTGCTTACAAACGGAGTAGCAATAATACAACTACATTGTCTAGTTCTAAATGAATCTTTAGACATCAGCAAATAGTGATACACTTTTCAATTGACTGCTAATACAGTGTCATGGGAGAAATTACGTCAGGAACTAAGGAAAATCACGAAGTAGGAAGGCACTACGATATAAACTAATTGATTGTAAATGAAAGAAGAAACAGTGGATATAATTGACCAGGCTACAATTAAAATCTTATTTATAATGATTTAGATCAGGTTATAGTGAGAACTCGAGGAAGCGATAACGTGAATAACTGGTTTAACTTAAACAACTTCTTCGAACTGATCTGTTATTTGAAACAGTAAAGCAGCTGTTCTGATTGTTTCTGTGATCAATCTGAACTACTATTGTTCCATTTCTTTGTTATTATATTATCACTGGCTAGCTTTTCGTAATTACACAGGTAATAATAGATGAATTATGAAGCTGCCAATACACACATGACTATATAAAGCAAGGGCATAACTCGGGGTTATCTTTTGATTCATTTTCAACTCCATCATAGAATATCTAACTGTTATCTAACAGTGTGTGTTTTTGGTTATAACAATTCCCCTGAAACGTCTAAATGGGCCAACAACAAACACCTTGAACAGATAGCACAGATGATTGGGTTGATACGAGTGTCCGTTGGCTGCAATATACAGAATATCGGGTTGTCCCATTGTATGGATCATTCACCCCCTCCCCCATGTAGACGCTATTACCTGCGGCATATGACATGAAAACAATTGAGGCAATTGATCACCGCGAGTAATTCGAGGGCTTGGGCGTGAAACGGTTGTAACTAAAATTAGTATTTTTTTTACCAAGGTTAATCACCTCACCATAAAGTCTTAAAAGCGTTAAATCATTTTTCTTGGTAAACAATGGAAATTTAGGTGCCATTGCTCGGTCTGAGCAATGGCACCTAAATTTGCATTGTTTACAAAGGGGTCAAAATTGTCCCTAAACCAGGGTTTTCAAAATAGGTTTTTAGTTACAACCGTTTCACTCCAAGCCCTCGCGAACTGTTCACCTCCATTCTATAATACACTCTATATTCTAAAGTCGATGTGTTCGTCGTCATCAGCTACATATTTGCAGTATGTGGGGGAAAGTTAATTATATATATATATAATATATATATATATATATATATATATGAGCCGTTCCACGAGAAAACCAACATTGTGGGCTCTGCGTAAAGTATCGACCCGGATCAGCATAAGCATGCCGCGCTGGCTAATCCGGACAGACACTTTTCGCCTCCTGTAGATTTTCTGTTTCAGGAATCATTACTCTATCCCCCTGAGGCGGAATGTGTCGGCCCCGATTAGCCTGCGCAGGCTGATTTTGGGTCGATACATTACGCAGACTCCACAATGTTGGTTTTCTCGTGGAACGGCTCATATAATATATATACCTGCCAGCTCTGTTCAGTCCTTGCCAACAATATTGGGGAGGTTGAGATCGTCGCACACGTCTGAGTACAGCCTAGGGGGCAGGTCGATCACACTCATGGTTATGCATGCCTGCATCCACACGACTCGTGTTTGACCCTCGGACTTTCACAAACTGAAAACATATGAAATCAGAATCCTCTTATATTAAATCACATCAGATGATTTGGGGTCTAATAATCTCTTCGGATTGGCATCATTTAACCCTTTCTCTCATACTACAATTCTGCAGCAGACGACTTTGAACATATTTTGTCAAAAAATAGAAAATCTCTATAATTGAATGGATAACCTATGAATAAAAGTGGAAAACATTGTGGCAAAAGGAGAAATTGCTCGTTTTGAGCAATTTCTTCTTTTGTCACTATGTTTTCAAAAAGCCGTCTGCTGCAGAGGCGTCAGAAAGCGTCTATATGAGGGAGAGGGTTAAAGCTACACAGACGTAAAATGTGTGTGGGAATACACTTCTACATGTTTTTGTCAGATGATGTATTTAGGTCTATATAGACGTAAAACTTGTGTGGGAATACACTTCTACATGTTTTTGTCAGATGATGTATTTAGGTCTATATAGACGTAAAACTTGTGTGGGAATACACTTCTACATGTTTTGGTCAGATGATGTATTTAGGTCTATATAGACGTAAAACTTGTGTGGGAATACACTTCTACATGTTTTGGTCAGATGATGTATTAAGGTCTATATAGACGTAAAACTTGTGTGGGAATACACTTCTACATGTTTTGGTCAGATGATGTATTTAGGTCTATATAGACGTAAAACTTGTGTGGGAATACACTTCTACATGTTTTGGTCAGATGATGTATTTAGGTCTATATAGACGTAAAACTTGTGTGGGAATACACTTCTACACATTTTGGTCAGATGATGTATTTAGGTCTATATAGACGTAAAACTTGTGTGGGAATACACTTCTACATGTTTTGGTCAGATGATGTATTTAGGTCTATATAGACGTAAAACTTGTGTGGGAAAACACTTCTACATGTTTTGGGTATATATAGACGTAAAACTTGTGTGGGAATACACTTCTACATGTTTTGGTCAGATGATGTATTTAGGTCTATATAACATATTTTAAAACATATAGATGACTAGTGAATACAATCCGTATACATCCGAGTCCATACGGTACACGCAGATTCATCTAGACTCGAATTCGCGAGGAAGCGTGTCAAGAGCTCTAGATAAGGGCCGTTCTGCATGTTCTAAAATCCTTTTTTGACCCTATAGCCCTATGTTGTGGGTACTCAAAGGAATTGTTTCAATGAGACAATTATTTTGAGTACCAAAAACATTGGGTTTGATTGGATAATAAGAAAGATATTGTGGAGAAAAAGAGCTGTATACCCCTCTTTATTTGGACCTCTGGCGACTAAAGTAGTTATTGTTTAAACACGTGTACAGATTAAATGTAGGTAAAGTAAGTATGAGAGTTAAAATAAAACATAAAGGAGTTTTTCCCTTTCCCACATACAGACGCTTTCTGACGCCGCTGCATCTGTCGAGGAATACATATTTTAATGACGCGAGCACCTTTACCAACCTACGGATTGATCTAATCCAATAATCGAACCCATGATCTCTTACTTGAGTTACCGTGTCTTAGACATTTTAAGATACATCAGAACTCAGTACCAAGAGCACAACATACTGTGATGTAATTTATGATACCAAATCAAAATCTAACATGACCATCAGTCAGGATTTGCGATCAGCCTGCACAATCGCACAGGGTTATTAAGGTCTCCCCAGTTCGACATATTTGAGTTCAAAGTTACGGGTGGCCATTGGTGGACGATTAGCCTACGAGTGTACATGAACTGTAAAACATTTTGAAATTCTGGAGGTCAAAACGTTGCGTGTCTTGACCAAAATAAGCTCTTTTCTTTGAATTAGTTTTCTTGAATTCGCAACATCGGCTTCGTAAATTATTAGCCTATTAACGAGAAGGCTTAGTGTGAAAATCTCAACTAAAATGCGTAACGTGTTTGTACAAAGTTGTAAACGACACCCAAGGTCAAATGCGGTCTACCGGTTACAACTCGGTTAAGTAGGTTAATGTATAATTACAACAAAGCAACATGTGGAAACATGGTGCAATATGCTATATCTCGTTTCAGATTTAGAAAAAAGGTCATTGTACCTATTTTATAGTAGCATATTTCAAAGGGTAGCACCCTTTGTGGAAAATGTATAAAAATGTCAACATTACTTTTATTATTTTAATGATACTTTTTATCATCAAATCGGCTAAGTAGCATATTTTCGAATTCCTCAAGATTCCGAAAAAAAATTCGCCATGATTATGAATTCGCGAATATTTGCAACATTCAAACCCTGTTTTACAGTATATAGTATGACCGTAATTGGACTTAACTTCATAATATGAGCCGTCCCGCGAGAAAACCAAAAGTATGGCCTCTGCGTAATGTATCGACCAGATCAGCCTGCGCAGTCCGCACAGACTGGTCCGGGCCGACACATTCCGTATCATGGGGATAGTGGTATAGCGTAATGACTCCTGAAACAGAAAATGCACAGGAGGCGAAACGTGGACTGCGCAGGCTGATCTGGGTCGATACATTACGCAGAGTCCACAATATGGGTTTTCTCGCGGGACGGCTCATACTATAAAAAAGGATAGGTTTTCGTTTGCCATGGGTCAATTTATTTTCAAAATTGAAAAAACCGTTGAATATGAAATCCTATATACCTGTCCATATCGAAAATGTGCTGGCCTGCCTTTACACCAGTATTTTTTGTTATCAGGAATCCTTAGACGCCTTGGTTCACCTACAATCATGTAACTTGATACTCTCAAACAGTGGTAACATGTGGTGTTCCTGGATGGGACGATAATGTGAGCGTAGATAAAGAGAGGAGGAAGGATACATTTGTCGGATAAGGTACAAGTTGGCATTTCAGAACAATGTATGTTCGGATCAGCCTCTACATCTGCTCCATCTTATAAGAATATCCACAAGTTGACGGAAGCTTCTAACAAGCTTAAATAAATAATATGGGAACAGCGTATATATCTTGATCGGACTGTGCAGATACACAGGCTGATCTGAATCTGCACTTTTCACAAAAGACTTGTACCTTTTTGGACGGACGGGTTCAAAGCCTGATACTCTAAATATAATGTTTGTCTTTCAATGAAGGATTTCTGAAGATGAAATACAGCCACCATTATCTAGACATGTCACGCTCTCTGCCATTAGATTTGGTAAAATTTTAAAAATGACCCGTACTGTAGAAAAACCAGCCTTAGCATATCTGCGACAAGTGCAGACAACGATCACACCTAGCATTCATGCTAATTGATCCAATTCAACATTGTCACAAGAAGTTTCTTGAATGTCTTTGAGAATAATTGCCGAACAGTTTATAACCAGACCGAACGGACGGACAGGTATTTATGGCCCTACATTGATCGCAAATGCCCAAAGGTGGTTTTCCTGAATGTATCGCCCATTAATTTCGATCTATGAGATAATAAAACTTTTAATTAGGAACTTTATTTAAATTTGTAATTATGTTTCGGTTAGTTATCCAATGTGTTTAGTTCAGACACAAATCTGATTCTGAAGGCAAACTGAGTGAATGTATTCAATGGACTTGCAATAACTCGAAGTCGGAAGAACGCCAAAACTTTTCGAGATATCGACTTATTCGAATGATCCATACATTAATGCATATTTCAATTAAGCACTATAAGCTAGTTAATCAATTCATATTGAAGTATATATTATGAAAAAGCAAGTGAGTGATAACATCTTATCAAGAAAACAGAGCAGCAGCATTTCGGCATGCTTGCACGAGCAATCATAACTACTACGCTTTCCCCAAAAGACAGATCCAATCCAGGAAATGGTTTGAGTTAAACGATAAGGAGGGGGTATTCAGCTCTTTTCCCACAATTGCTCTCTTATTAGTAAAGCAAACTCTATGTTGTTGGTACTCACAACATAGGGTTAGAGGATCAAATAAGGATACTGGAACAAGCAAAACGCCCCTTATCTAGAGCTCTGCACATGTTCGAGTTTTCGATAGACCACCGCATAAAGGAGTGAGCTTGAGAGAAAACTTACCCCCTGTATTGTTCATCTTTAAAAGGACACATTAAACCCATCCTGTATCGACATGTTCTAAAATCTCGTACAACGATATCATTTACCTTCTGGCAAACCGCTCGAACGAACTTCATACAGCCTTGCTGCTCTGCCCCTCGAATGACAAGCTGCAGTAACTGTTGACTGGGTAATGCACAAATGCATTTGTTGAGTAGCTCCAGTTTGTAGCTATGTCTATTGCTTTGGACAAACAATATTGTCAACTCTATTGAATACTTACACTCTAGTCTATAAAGATCATATGTTTGCCTCTATGTTTTCAAAGTCGTCTGTTGTAGATTGTTTGTATGTGGAAAGGTTGAAATAAAATTAAAATTGCATTTTGACGCCTCTACAGCAGGCAACTTATGAAAACTGTGTCGCAAAAGAAGAAATTTCCCATGATAGGCAATTTGTACTGTTGGCACAATGTTTTTAAGTATATTCATTCATTACATTTCCTTTAAAGATGTTTTCAAAATCTTCTGCTGCAGATTTGTTATATGGGAAAGGGTGAAGTACACCAATCCATAATAAAACCTCAATCAGCGTGAAATAATTGTACGACCAGAAAACAATGGATACCATAACTATTGACCCATTGATCTGTAACTTGATTTATCTTATTTAATTGCTTGCTGAAAATTGATATTCTTGCAACTGCAAAATAATGATTATGTGGAAAAAGTCTTAACATATTAGCCGAACCGTTGAAACGCTGTAAAAACCCCAAAAATCAAATTAAATATTCTCAATATTTGCCATGGAGTAGACTCTTTGTCCGAATTCAGGCACACATTCATGCCCTTGATAGGGTATCTAGTCAATTTTAAACTATTTTAACAATCGGAGCATGCTTTAACCCTTTCCCTCATACGACAATACTGCAGCAGACGACTTTGAACATATTTTGCTAACAAATAGAAAAATATCTATGATTGAATGGATAACCTATGACTAAAAGTGGAAAACATTGTGGCAAAAAGAGAAATTGCTCGTTTTGAGCAATTTCTTCTTTTGTCACTATGTTTTCAAAAAGCCGTCTGCTGCAGAGGAGTCAGAGAGCGCCTATATGAGGGAATGGGTTAAAAACAAATGAGCATGAATGTTTTTGGAAGATTAAATTGTTTTGAACTAATGCATTCTTCATTACAACTAAAAAAAGAAATAAGCATTGCTATACAAAAACCATCGCCTTGTTGTGGTTGTGGTAGAGCGTCCGCCTCGGGTGCAGGGGGTCGTGGGTTCTCGGGTGCAGGGGGTCGTGGGTTCTCGGGTGCAGGGGGTCGTGGGTTCTCGGGTGCAGGGGGTCATGGGTTCTCGGGTGCAGGGGGTCGTGGGTTCTCGGGTGCAGGGGGTCGTGGGTTCTCGGGTGCAGGGGGTCGCGGGTTCGATCCCCGGACGGGTCATACCATAGACTTTAAAAATGGTTTTAATGAATGCCGTCCTTCAGTTGGTTTCGGGGTTTCGGGGTAAGCATTACGACTGACTTGCTGGTGGCAGAATAAATGGACCAGTAGTACTGGTAACTTACCGAGGAAACGCCGTGATATAACGGGAAAATTATTGAAAGCGGCGTAAAACACCAATCAATCAATCATCTAATAACTATTCAATAATCCCAGCGCTTCTACGCAGCTTGATCGGGATCTGAATTGTGCGCCACAAGGGTAGAGAGAGATTCAAGAAACGTCTGGAATTAGTGACCATTACAATCTCATTAAAACCAGATCTTAACCCGCACACTATCGTACATAGGTTGGTTTCGTGGGACTTGGCTATTATAAAAATACCAAGGCGACATTCAGTGAATTTGGTTGGTAACCGTGTACCATGAAACTGTTCTGATTGACGAAGGACAACTCTTGTTCATAGAAGAAGAATCATGTAGGATTATGTACCTTTAACAAGGTTATAACAGCTAATTAGTTTGGAGTTCCTTCCTCTTATCATAGGAGAAGTCGGGAACCCAGACTAACAGCTTGTTAGTGCATGTTATGCAAGTAACGCAATAACAAAATGTCCTATCTAATAATGTACATGTTACAAAGATTAAAGTGCCGATTAATCATACACATATGAACGTGACTTTCGATGTCCCTCTAGTTGAGAGATGTATCTTTCTACTTACAGTGATATATCTCTAGCATAGAGAGATATCTCTAAAATTAACAGATAGATATCTCTCAAATTTACAGATATATCTCTTTGTTAGCGAGATATCTCTCGAGCTTACAGAGATATCCTTTAATGGAAAATAGCAAGCTCCTTTAGAGAGATATCTTACAAACGACGAGAGATATCTTACACGCATAGAGTGTTATGTCTTTAATCACGTTAACAAAATATCTCTCTATAGTGACTTGTATAGGCGTGTAAATAATTACTATTTGAAACGTGTCATGGAATTTACGGAAGACAAAATTAATCTTGGTCGACACAGGTCAACATTTGTAATAGTTTACCTTGCTTATTCAGAGAATGGTTCAGATATTCATACCAAGTTGAAAACATAGGTTTGCATTATCTTCCTATTGCTTCTCTTCTAGAAATGTAATGGTCTGTAATGGTCTGCTGTATTGTTTATTATTTGAAAGGTAATTACAGTTAATTGTCATAAGTGACGTCTACTGTATTACATGTACAATGTGTTAGATGACCTCAAGTTTTCGATTAGTATTTTTTATTAGTTTCGGTTTAATTGCTTTCCGCATTGACTGTTGGCCCAGTGGTGGAAGATGTGGTTTATGTCAAACGTCTGAACAAATGTTGGCCCAGTGGTGGAAGAAGTGGTTTATGTCAAACGTCTGAACAAATGTTGGCCCAGTGGTGGAAGAAGTGGTTTATGTCAAACGTCTGAACAAATGTTGGCCCAGTGGTGGAAGAAGTGGTTTATGTCAAACGTCTGAACAAATGTTGGCCCAGTGATGGAAGAAGTGGTTTATGTCAAACGTCTGAACAAATGTTGGCCCAGTGGTGGAAGAAGTGGTTTATATCAAAAGTCTGAACAAATGTTGGCCCAGTGGTGGAAGAAGTGGTTTATGTCAAACGTCTGAACAAATGTTGGCCCAGTGGTGGAAGAAGTGGTTTATGTCAAACGTCTGAACAAATGCTGGATTTCGACTGAGCTACCGGGCTGACGAATGAATAAAAGAAAAGTGTTTGATTGGTCGAATGAATAAAAAAATACCCGCGTATGATTGGTCGAATTAATAAAATTAACTGGAGGTTAATTAGTCAAAAGAATCGTTTGTTTGTGTGACAACTGGGGAGAAATCATTTTCCATAAACCAACAAATATTTAGAGAGATATCTCTCAAACATGGAAAACTATCTTAAATATGAAGTTATCTCTCTAAGTTATCGAAATATCTTGCTCCAACATGATCAATGTTAGAGATATATGTCTCTAAATTATAGAGATACCTCCATTACTTAGAGATATATATTTCAAAATAAGAGAGATATATCTAGGTTTAGAGAGAATCTCCCTAGGCAAAGACCTAATAACATGTGTTATTAGGTCTTTGCCCTAGGTTAGAGAGCATCTCCCAGGGTTAGAGAGCATCTCCCTAGGTTAGAGAGCATCTCCATAGGTTTAGAGAGCACCTCCCTAGGTTAGAGAGCATCTCCATAGGTTTAGTGAGCATCTCCCTAGGTTAGAGAGCATCTCCATAGGTTTAGAGAGCATCTCCCTAGGTTAGAGAGATATCTTTAAATCGAATACATAGTAAGGCCATAAAGGGACCAGTCACGTAAGTATTGGCTATGCTAATGTACGACTGATATTCGCGGAGAAGTCGTAAGACAGGTCACAGGCGATCGTAGGTAGTTTCGTAAAGAGGTTTTCGACCCTGCCAATGCTTTTTGAGGTTACATTTGATTGTGGTCGTTGGAAGCGGTAGATGCAGTATCCAATCTAGGATTAAAAAACAAGGGAGATTTTTTTTTATCGAAAAAATGAATTTATTTTTCAGCTTTGTCTATGTAAAATATTCATGGTGGAGTGTCCTTTGGCAAAGCATGTTTCCTATCCTAGTACTGGTTAGTTTACCCAGGAAGCATGAATAAGTGAACTGTCGACGTGATATAACTGAAATAATGTTGTGAAAACGGCGTAAACTCGTAGCTTTATAGTCTTCATCGACCCTTTCAATGCTAAATCTTTTAAATATACATGTCAGACTTCACAAAATCGGTTCCAGTAGAAAAAATGCAAAGAGCTTCTGGAAAAGGGGATGTATTTTTTTTTTAGCAATAATGATCTTTCATTCGACCATTCATTTTTCCAATTATGACAACAGTCTTTCACCAAAGGGCTAGATAGTTAAGGTAGCCAGTTGCTTGGGAAAAATATGTTGTGGAGTAGCCTACAAGTTTGAAAAATGAAAAAGCATGGAAACACACGACACGGTGTTACATATAAATCAGTCCATCTTTCATTGGTAGCTCAGTCGGTAGCGACGCGGGCTGTCAATCCAAGGGTTGTGAGTTCGAATCCCAGCTCGACCAAAATTCTTTCTGACATTTGATAAAATTCATCTTCCACCAATGGGCAAACAGTCTATGTGGAAAAGCAGCCAGTTGCTTGGGAAGTTTGTTGTGTGGATTACTGGTGTTGGGAAGCCAGGAAACACATGCATAGGTGAACTGGCCGCCGTGCCAGGACTGAAAACTTGTTGGTAAGATCTATATAGACAGTTTTCAACTAATATTAGGCAAAATATATCACAGTTGAATCTGTAGAAAATCGGAACGGTAAAATCAAATCCAAAGTTGTAGATGTTTATGCTTAATTTAGCTCAGCCCAAGCGCCGCCTACTGATTGCTTTATGAATGCAGTGGCTATATAATTATGAAAATCGTTCTTTAACACGGTTTACGGCAATTCAAATCTGTATAGACAAGGTTGACAAATTCGAATATACTTTCACTGTAACGTGATATAACTGAAATAGTGTTGAAAACGGCGTAAAACTCAAATAAACGAGAGAAAAAAACGTTCAATGAGCATATTTCAACACGTTAGCCTAGATATTCAATTCCATGTTTCTTCTGTAGTTCCTAGGTTTTACATTTTAAACGTTCACTTTAGACACTATCGAAAACCTTTGCCAACGCAATATGAACTCCAAAACAGTATGAAGTAATCAAATATATCTCATATTAGCGTGAGAGTGCATGGCTTGAACTTTAGAACTTTCTGAAACCTTCTTGACCGTCATCAATGATATTAGTATGTTAAATACAACCACTAAGCCTTACTGCTATGATTTTTTCGATACTATTACCTAAGCAAAAGGTTAGGCTTATATATTGGTCTGTAAGCCGATGACAGAAAGTAGTTCTTCTTGCCAGATTTTCGCAGGAACATGACACTGGCTTCTTTCCAACGTTCTTTCCACACCTCCGGCATCCCACATAAAAAATGCATATTGCAATTTAAACAGCGTCCAAACTGCAATGGATTTCTGATTCAACAAGGTGGCACATTCATTGGAAGGACCAGTACTTGATCTCTAATTGAATGAGAGACACAAGAAAGCCTATCTAGTAATAACTACTGTATTTGAATCACCGGCCATTTCGACGACTACATGTATCTATTCCGGTATATAAATACGTGAAACCTGTCACTTGGCCTGTATGGTATTTTAAGCCACTTTTCAACACTTTTCCAGTTATATCACTGCGTTTCCTGTGTAAGTTACCAGTACTACTGGTCCATTGATCCTGACACTAGCGAGTCATATATAAAGCTAACCCTACAGCACCGAGCGCCAAGAAGGGAATGCCTATAGATATACTACTAGTTTTAAAGTAGTTGGCATCATCCGGCCGCCAATCACTTGATCCATTCATGTATTCATGCCCATGTCTAGATTTTAATTCATTCTGAATAAACTTCCATGGCCTCGATTAGGTTCATTCCGGTTTTTCCCCCGAATGAATTCGGTTCGTTAGTTTAATTCTGCTTTTCTTCCTTTTTCGGTCCATATTGGTCATTTCCGGTATATTTACATTTTCATTTCGGAATAATTCGGATTTCTTCGTTAGTTGGTAAATAAACATTTGGTTGTAAACACGTGAAGTTATGTCTCGGGTTTCCAGAACGATATTCGTCCGTAATTTACCATATAGCTGTACTAATGATAAACTGGAAGAACTTTTCTCTGCATATGGTCCTTTAAAACAATGTTTCATCGTTACAGATAAAAGTAATGTTGAATTATTATTAGATTTCGCGACCAAATGTTTCTATTCTCTCTTCATTTCTATTTCGACCATTCTTTAAAGTCGTTTAGTTTCCAATTACTCGCGGTAGATGAGGTAGTGAGTGACCATTACAACTTTGATTGTAACCATACAGTCTTAACATATTTGAAAAAAAAATTGTTTGAAAAAATGCAAATCTTGATGCTAAACAAATGCTAGCTTTTAATTGTTATAATCGTGTAACAATTCTACAACATAATGATAATGACTCAATTACATTCCTATCTTGAAGGTAATTTAAGGGCAAGGATAATAGGTTAACATTTGTCTTACATATTGAGACGAGTCGATAGAGAAACAGATCAGCACACAGATGCTGTTATATGTAACACCGTTTAAAAATGTCCAGATCTTGATGAAATTTCAAAGATATAAGAGAGAGAATTGCCTGTTCCTAAGGTTACATCATTGACATTTGGAGATTTATATATTTTTGTTAAAGTGGCTTTGTCTTATAATCGAATAAAATCATACTTCAAGATGAAATCTTGATTTTAATTTTAAAAACAATTATAAGAACAATGGTTCACAGTTTTGATGATGATCGAATTCTCCGATTTTTTGTAAAAATGATGGAAAGAGCTCCACATAGAACATGAAAAGCAACAAAAAGGTGACATTTTACACGACAGCGTTTCCAAGTCTGTCTTCATTTTTATATGTGTTTGAAACAAGCAATGATTTGTGCAAAATTGAGTTGGGTCATTTCCGGCGAACATGTGAAACCTCCAATAACCGTGAGTCTCTGCCCTAATAAGTAATATATATATGATTAAAGAAAATTGTATTTTATGCATTTTTTCCTATCTTCTTCTGTAGATTCTGGAAAAAGTCGTGGGATTGGATATGTCATATATACATTGAGGTAAGTTATATTTTATTTTTTATTTACAGTACATCAGCCATCAATGATGATGTGATTATGGCAAATCTCTTTTTTATGAAAACAACTTGTAATTATTATTTAGGATTTAATTGGCTTATATTTAACTTATCTCTTAACTGAAATGAAAGGAAACATGTGGTAAGAACATGTCTTGGTTCAATCTTGATCCAATGGTTGGTTTGATATTTTTTAACCCTTTCCCACGCATTTTGACGCATCTGCAGCAGACAACTTTTGAAAACATTGAGGCAAAAGAAGAAATTGCTCAAAACAAGCAATTACGCATTTTGCCACAATCTTTTCAACTCTTTATGACAATTCAACTCTCATTTATGGAGATTTTTTTAATGTTTTTGTATATAGATTTTCAAAGTCGTCTACAGTTTTGTTGTATGGTGGCGTTAAAAGCCTGTCACAATTACATGTGAACTTAACAAATATTTCAGAATATAATAATGAAATTTATTACATATGAATGATGATAAAGAAATGATGATGTGTATAGATACCTATTCTTGCATTATCTCCCCTTAAATTTGATTTTTCATCTTAACCCTT
This sequence comes from Serripes groenlandicus, assembly GCA_031761405.1. Lineage (NCBI taxonomy): Eukaryota > Metazoa > Mollusca > Bivalvia > Cardiida > Cardiidae > Serripes > Serripes groenlandicus. The sequence goes on from JASEVX010000005.1 coordinate 31,891,096, forward strand.
TCCAACATACAACAAATCTGCAGCCGACGACTTTGAAATCAGCTAGGCAAAAATATGGAAAATTTCTTCAAATGAAAGTGCATATAATGAATAGAATTGAAATCATTGTGGCAAATGAAGAAATTGCTCATTATGAGCAATTTCTCCTTTTGACGCAGTATTTTCAAAGGTCGTCTGCTGCGAATGCATCCAAAAGTGTCTATATGTAGGAAAGGGTTAATACTGTCAATGCAGTTTTGCAGGTGTTTTAAGTCACCTTTAGTTAAAGTTCTAGTTCTTTCAGGGATGATGCGATAAAAGCTAAAGATGAGAAAGTCAATATAGACGGCAGGAGACTGTTACTTGATTTTGCCGACATAGCAAAGAAAGCTAAAAATAAACGGAATCAAAACAAAGATGAAACAAAAGAAGAAAAAGAACCAGAAAGTGAAGAAGATGATAACACTCAGGGGAAGTCTGATAAAAAAGGTACAATTGCAGACTGCAGGCCTTTTTCTAGGCATCTCACAGGTCAGATATTCTGACCTATTCCCAATGGCAAAAGTCTTTTAAAATCATGCAATTTTGTCCTTTTTTTTTTTATTCCAAAATTTAAAATAATAACAATTAATTTTCCCAAATAGAAGGCCAAATACTTGTTCCCAAAATGCCTAGAAAAAGGCCTGGACTGCAGGTCAGAGGTAGAGCTTCAGTCTTGTGATCTTAACATTGCCGTGAGAGCGGGGTCACCATTTCTGTCAACCTCACACATTTGGCGAGAGTACTGGTTGAGTACCGAGGAGGCAGACATCGAGAATGATAGATATAAGCTATAATATTTATAACTTATTGTAAAATAAATAAATATAAACTAAAATGGTAAAGAATGGTAAATACATCAATTTCAGACAAACAATTTAACCCTTTCCCTGATGTAAGCAAATTTGAACACCCCCTGCGGAAGCTGACTTTTGAAAACATTGTTGAAAAGGTAGAAATTGCATGTATTTTCCATGTTTTACAATTCTTTCCTCAAAATTTTCAAAAGCAGACAACTCTTACAATGTCTGGCAGATGTCCAAAGAGCAGTACAAAATATATCTGATCAGATATATCTGAATCAAAGACTCTTATGAAGTTATATACAGTAAAATATTTTATTATTTTTTCTGGTCTTTTTAGGAAAAAGCGAGCAGGAAAAAAGCGACAACTTGAAATATCACAAAGCAAAAATTGTTTTACTGACGGGTTTAGGAAATAAATTGACTGAAGAAAGATTGAACGGGTGTTTGCAGAAATTGTGAGTTACCGCTATATTTACTAGACCTTTTTTTGTGTAAAGATATATGATCACTTTCCCATATGCAGACCTATTTTGATGCGTCCTCAGCTGGCTTCTTATGGAAACATTGTGGCAAATTGAGAAATTGCTTATAACGTACAGTTTCTTCTTTTGCCACAATATTTGAATTCTTTTCAATGATTATACTATCATATATAGAGGTTTTCAAAATTTTGCATTTATGTGTTCACGGTCATCTTCTTCAGATATTTTGTATGTGGGAAAGATTTATCCCTTTCCCACATACAGCAAAACTGCAGCAGACGCATTTGAAAACATATAAGCAAAAATATGGAAAATCTATATAATTGTAGGTATACTAAACTGAAAAAAATTGAAAACATTGTGGCAAAATGAGAAATTGCTTGTTTTGAGCAATTTCTCCTTTTGTCACGATAATTTCAAAAGTCATATGCTGCAGATGCGTCAAAATGTGCCTATAGGTGGCAGGGCCTATGCTGTCGTTTCGCCATTTGAGCCAGTGGCTCAAAAGAAGATAGCATTGGCGAAAGTCCAATTTTTGCCTTTTTTTCTCGATCGCTAAACAACAAATATATAACACATCCCAACAGGAGATAGCTTAACAGTAAAGCTATAAAATCCTGTTCAGAGCGTGTCGGTTTATAAAATCAATAGGGACTGTGTGTGGACATAATTAACAGTGGGGTAACTTCAACTCGATGGTTGTATGCAAACAGTTGTAACTTCACCTTGAACAACCAGTAGTTAAAACCATCTTGCATGATGCTCTTAAAAAGTTTGTCGCGTGTAAGATATAGCCTTAGGAAATTAATTGATTATTGATTTACGCAATCGGTTAAAGAAACCTGTTGATCAGTATTCAGAAGCAAGATTAATGAATTTGCTCTCTTATTAATAATCGCGAGTTGATTATAGCAAGGTGGAATGTCTTTAATAATTATGATTAGAGTTGAATGGTTTCGCGGGGTTCTTTGCAAAAAAACATTTGAGACATTTTCGCATGGATTTCGTTAGCATTTAACAGCCAATTAAATTTCCTTGGACCAATTGAGATTTCAAAATTTCAAAAGCACTGATATATTCATGTTTTTAGTTGGGGAAAAAAAGGGTCGATGTCTGTCCAAAGAAAAATGTGTCTCAAGAAAATTTTGGGCAGGTGTGACCCCTGGGTCGGAAAGATTTAAATGTAATGTACACTAATGATTGTTGTGAATCCCAACATAAGAACTTAAATTGTTCTGTTGCACAGTACATTGGCTAGCTAAAGGGATTGAATAAGCACATTCTTTTATAACAAAACATTTTAACTCACCTGAAACCGTAGTATGGGATGAGTTACATGAAATTTACAATTTTACTATTCATACCCCATTTCGTTCAGGTCAAGCCCCGGTAGCTCAGTTGGTAGCGACGCAGGCTGTCAATCCAGGGGTTGTGAGTTTGAATCCCGGCTCGGTCAACTTTCTTTCCGAGGATTGACAAAAGTCAATGCGACATGCATCATTCGTCTTCCACCAATGGGCTAAGTCCATGTGGAAAAGCAGCCAGTTGCTTGGGAAGATTGTTGTGTGGAGTACTGGTGTGAGAAAACCAGGAAATGCATGAGTAGGTGAACTGGCCGCCGTGATATAACTGAGAAATTGTTAAAAACTGCGTTAAACCCCAATAAATCAAATCAACCATTTCGTTCAGTTCCAATCCGCTCTTAAAGCGTTCATATGTTCAAATCATTATGATTACTTTTTTCCGTTTCAATAAAATTGATTGCTTTTTTTCGGTCAAAATCGGTTCAACGATTTGATGGGCTTAAATTTATTTTGTTTTGTTATTCTATTTGATTACTTAACCCTAAATATCAATATACAATCTAGCGTGAAAGCCACATTGCTATTTTTTGGAAAATTCATACCTTTTCATGATTTAATTCATAGGAGTAACTGAGAAAATACGTCTTGAAATGAAGCGTGTTGGGATCAGGAAAAAGTGGCCAGTTAACATAAAGAAGGCTGCGAAGGAAATTGTATTACAAAAATGATATATATAATATCGTTACATTTAATTACAATCGGATACTTAAATATCTTATAAAACGAAGGTTGAGTATACAAATATAACTTTTAATAAAGTAGTTTAGTAAAATAATTATTGAGTAAATTGTTGCAACCGCTCAATGAGTGAAGCATTCATGTGATTGGATTTTTTCATTCATTATGATTGTTTTGTTCAGAGCGCAAAATTCCATTCCGCTATTAAAGCGTTCCAACTTCATTCCAATCACGCACACGATCCAATCATGTTCCGCTCAGATTGTCAATTTAATGATGTTCCAAACTGTATTGTGATCACTCGCCGTCTTGTGGCGGTTTCGTCCGTCAGTTCACATGTTCCAACAAACAAATTCTCATCCTACAGAATATACGAAATCTTTTGAAACCGGTCAGTGCTAATTTTGCATATATTTTCCTCTTTGTTCAACCAATTGCCTGAAATTTGTCAGTCCAAATGAATTTTTTTTGTCAGTCAGGACTGAAGGACTGACGACTGTGTAGTCTGATCCTAAACAAACTGACCATTTTCAAAGTTGTTCTAAAAATTCAATTCCATGCAGAACTTTGGTTGCTGCAAAATCAGAAAAGGGAAAAAATGACAAAAGTTTTAAGATCTTCTTGTCAAAAAAGAAAAATGATTGGCCCGATTCCAAAATAATTTTCCACAAATGTTCCCTGGATAACCCTCTACAAATATTATTCAAATTATTCTGTTCCCTTTAAAAAAAAACATGACTGACAGGGGCAGAGTTTGTTTTCCTTATATGTGTACTGGCCTAATTTGAAAATAATTTGGCACACAACCTCTACCAAGTTTGTTCAAATAATTCTAATCCGTTATAGATCTTTGTCACCAGGGGTCATTACTTGTTTTCTTTATATGCATATAGTAAGAACAATGTACACTGTGATTTCTATTGAATCAGGTGAGCGATTGAGGACCATCATGGTCCTCTTGTCTTGAACTTTTTTTAAAACTTTACCACATATAGACACTCTTGGATGCTTCTGAAACAGACACAGGATAAATTGCTCATAATGAAAGATTTCTCTTTTTACCACATTTGATTTCAGCTCAGTTTGATTTACAGAGATTTTTTATGTTTTGGCCAGTATGTTTTAAAAGTTGTCTATTGCAGATTTGAGATACATGGGAAAGCGTTAAACCATTTGTAATATTTAGTCATGTTCCTTGTTGTTCATTTATAGCAGGTGATCACTATGCAGTATTTAAATGGGAAACATAATTCAGACCTAGGTCTGATGAAACTTTAGAACTCTTTCTTCTTAGTAAAGTGTTCATCTACTAGATGAATGCTTGTACAAACAACTCTTCCAGAATTTTCTTTAATGGATTCCAATAAATGATTACTGAAATGAAGCAGTGATTATCATATGACATTTAGGCGTATTTACTCTGCCTGGTGGTGCTCTTGACCAACCCTTTCGAAATACCACACATCTGCAGCAGACAACTTTTAAAACATCTAGGAAAAAATAAAGATGAAACTATTGTGACAAAAGGAAAAATTGCTCATCATGAGCTATTTCTCCTTTTGGCACTAGATTTTTCAAAAATATGCCTGCATATGGTAATACATGTTGACAGTTGCACTTACTATGAAATAAATTGTAGAAATTTTCATGTTCTTCTTTTTAAGAAATGTGAAACATGTCGCCGAGGCTAAACTGGTGTCAGATGGTAGTGCACATGTCAAGTTTAAATGTATCCGAGACGCAAAACGGGCCGTAAATAGACTTCATGAGCATGAATATAAAGGTCAGTCCTGGTAATATGTTTGGTTTAACCCTTTCCCTCATACGACAATTCTGCAGCAGACGACTTTGAACTTATTTTGTCAAAACATAGAAAATCTCCGTAGTTGAATGGATAACCTATGACAAAAAGTGGAAAACATTGTGGCAAAAGGAGAAATTGCACGTTTTGTGCAATTTCTTCTTTTGTCACTATGTTTTCAAAAAGCTGTCTTCTGCAGAGGTGTCAGAAAGCGTCTATATGAGGGAAAGGGTTAAATATACCAAATAAAAAGTGGAAAGTGAAGAAGTTTTTACAGCTTATATTTATCCTTCGGTAAGGGGACAATTGCCCCTCCGGACATTAGCCCCGTCGTTAAAACTACACATGGAAACATCAGCCCCTTCATATTTTCACAAGGTGGACATTAGCTCTTTCGTATTTTTCACATGGCAGACATTAGCCCCTTTTTAATTTTTTTAACAGTATGGATATAAGCCCTTTCACATAGCGAATATTAGCCCTTTAATTGTCATAGAAGCAGACATTATCCCACTAGTTGTTTAAGATCACGCAATAATTGACAGAATGTTTTTTAAATGCATGTTTGATATATATAACTGATATTAATCAAATTAGAGTATTTTTTATCAAAATTTAATGGAATAATTGGCGGATTGTCAATACAAACAAGCTTTTGCAAGCAATTGTCTCTGGACTCTGTAATCCTGAGTGTGTTTAACAGTTGGCCTATGAATGTCTAATCGTTAATAGATGTACTTAGTAATTAATGATCTAAACAACCATTCTTATTCTTCAATCCAAACACAGATTGAAATTGCAGATTCAATAAACTTTTTAATAACGGATAAATATTGGTAATATACAAAGGGGCTTAATGTCAGCTTTCAGCAATCCTCTGAAGCGGCTAATGTTCGCCTTAAACAATTACGATATAGGGGATAATGGCTGTGTATGAAGGGCTTAAATTATGTCCTCCTATGCAGTTTTTAATTGAGGGTTTAATGTGTGCTAGTCCGCTCAATGTATGTGGGAATGTCCCATATAGTGAATGAGATAGAATCCAATTATTTATTATACCTATATTGTTCAAATTGAAAAGGTCTTGAGAAAATAAGTACATGTATATATTTGGAAAATGGAAAGCTGAAACTTTAATACAGAATCAAAGTAGATCAATTACTTGAGAAGAACAACTTCTCCTTTCTCAACAATTTTATCAAAAAAGTTGTCTGCTGCAAAGACATCAAAAGTGTTTTTTATGTAGGAAAGGGTCTACAAGTTGAATCAATGGCTTTGAGCAAAGGTGAAGCTCCATTCTCTGATTATTTTGTTTAGAAAGCATCAACTCGTTGATAAATTAGCTCAAGTTGTTACATTTATTCCTCTCATTTGGCACATATTCTTATTAGATTTTAGTCATTTCAATTATCCGTTTGCGACATACAACAAATCTACAGCAGATGACTTTGAAAACATCTGGACAAAAATGTTAAAAATCTCTGTATGTAAAAGTATAATTATTGTACTAAGTTAAAAAAAACATGGTGACAAAAATGTTAAGAAATCTCTGTATGTAAAAGTATAATTATTAAACTAAGTTGAAAAAACATTGTTACAAAAGTCATCTGCTGCAGATGCGTCAAAATGTGCCTGCAAGTGCAAAAAAGTTATTTAAACCAGACAATTTTGTGAACATCTTTGTAATTATAAAAAATCTCTATAATTGAAAGTATGATTATTTTAAAAGGGTAGAAAATATTTTGGCACAAGGAGAAACAGTTGATTGTGATTAATTTCTCCTTGTGTCACAATGTTTTCATGTGTACTGCAGATGGGTCAAATTGCATCTTCATGTTATAAAAGGGAAACATCTAGCATTTGTTTCATGCAGAAAGTAACATATAAATCATTCTTTTAGATATATTATGTTTCAGGTTCGAAATTGACTGCCAATCAATTATCTAAAGATGCAGCTAATATTCCACCGAAAATGTTGAAGAGATGTCGACTTATTGTGAGAAATCTTGCCTTCAAGGTGATTGAGACTTTTTACATTGTTGATTTTAGCCCATTCCTACATATAAATACATATTGACCATTCAGCAGACGATTTGAAAACATTGTGACAAAGGGAATATTGCTCATAATGAGCAATTTCTCCTTTTGCCAATATGTTTTCAATAATTATACTTTCATTTATTGAGAATGTCCATATTTGGATAAAGTAGAAATTTGAAATATATGTTAACCCTTTCCCTCATACGACAATTCTGCAGCAGATGACTTTGAACATATTTTGTCAAAAAATAGAAAATCTTTATAATTGAATGGATAACCAATGACTAAAAGTGGAAAACATTGTGACAAAAGAAGAAATTGCTCGTTTTGATCAATTTCTTCTTTTGTCACTATGTTTTCAAAAAGCCGTCTGCTGTTAAATGATGCAGACAATTTAGAGTTTCCTACAGCCGTTAGTACTAGTATGAGCTCAACTTTGTTTATAATTCGGCTTTAACTTTTTCGATATATGTAACTCTTTTTTCAGTGCAAAGAAAAAGATCTTGAAAGAAATTTTGAAAAGTTTGGGGATCTAACCGAAATTAAAGTAGCTAAAAACACAGGTAACTACAAGGAGAGAGAGAACTAGGCATCACTTAATATTTGATTGACATAAGGCCTCCATTGCAAAACAATAAAGTTAACATCATAAACTACAAGGAGAGAGAGAACTAGGCATCACTTAATATTTAATTGACATAAGGCCTCCATTGCAAAACAATAAAGTTAACATCATAAACTACAAGGGGAGAGAGAACTAGGCATCACTTAATATTTCAGGTAAATACTGTTAACCTCGGCTTTGCCTCGAGTAACAGTATTATCCTCGTGTTGACAATATGTGCTGTCACACTGAAAGCCATGCAATATTTATATAATAACCCATAATCATTGTTACATATTCGTATATCATTTTGAATTTTTGATATGTTTTTTTACCAAACATTGATGCAAAAGGAAAATCTAGTTATGTTTAGCAGTTTCTATTTTTCAAACCATGGTTACAAGTATTATTTGCTACAGATGTATTATATGCAGTATGGAAGGAAAAGATTGTCTGTCTGTCACACAGTCACTTACTGCCATTTAAACTGGCAACCCATATATTCCTTAAATAATAAAGCATATTATTTATATTACTTATAATAAATATAATTTTTTCATATATGAAAAGGGCTCAACGAGATCTTTCCAATGGTATATCAAACTTGAGGATCGGGGCAAGTTCATTTTGGGGGTTTAAAAATCTCTCATATTACATAACTCGAAAACGGCTGAATATTTTCTCTACAACCCCGGGTTTAAATGAAACGTTTTGGTGTCCTCTATCATTTGATAACTTAAAACAAAAAAGTTAAAGCGTAAATAGTGAAATGAATTAGTAAAAACTAATTTGACGCTTTTAATGGGCTCCTTTTCCCTCTATATTTGATCAAATTTGTAATTGATATGTATACTTTAGGTTATAATATTGTTTTTTGAACAATATGATGGATATAGGATATATGATGTCTTCAGAAGCTTTATATCGCCAAAATGTATATCTGTTTAACTTCCCCTAAAACTCATAAAACTGGACAAATTTTATTCAGTTACTATGGAGATTTAATTAAATTTGCCCACCGTCCGAATCTTTCTTTAGAATTGATTTTTAATCTGTTTTCAAATCATATTTCGGCCCCTTAAAGGGCTTTATGTATATATATTTCTTTCCATTTCTGTTCTACATTTTGAAGAATTCAGATCATTTAAAATGTTCACGTTTTATTATTTTCTCTCCGCAGTGAATTTAATTCAGAGAATTTTGAAAATTGGGCATGGTCCACACAAATTTGGAGAATGTGATATTATTTTACGAGCTGGACGTAAGGAATCAGCCATTGAACCAGATGATTGTGTTTTAGTTTCTAATGGATACTCAAAAAGTGTGGTAGATGATAAATTTACTCCATTGCTTACAAACGGAGTAGCAATAATACAACTACATTGTCTAGTTCTAAATGAATCTTTAGACATCAGCAAATAGTGATACACTTTTCAATTGACTGCTAATACAGTGTCATGGGAGAAATTACGTCAGGAACTAAGGAAAATCACGAAGTAGGAAGGCACTACGATATAAACTAATTGATTGTAAATGAAAGAAGAAACAGTGGATATAATTGACCAGGCTACAATTAAAATCTTATTTATAATGATTTAGATCAGGTTATAGTGAGAACTCGAGGAAGCGATAACGTGAATAACTGGTTTAACTTAAACAACTTCTTCGAACTGATCTGTTATTTGAAACAGTAAAGCAGCTGTTCTGATTGTTTCTGTGATCAATCTGAACTACTATTGTTCCATTTCTTTGTTATTATATTATCACTGGCTAGCTTTTCGTAATTACACAGGTAATAATAGATGAATTATGAAGCTGCCAATACACACATGACTATATAAAGCAAGGGCATAACTCGGGGTTATCTTTTGATTCATTTTCAACTCCATCATAGAATATCTAACTGTTATCTAACAGTGTGTGTTTTTGGTTATAACAATTCCCCTGAAACGTCTAAATGGGCCAACAACAAACACCTTGAACAGATAGCACAGATGATTGGGTTGATACGAGTGTCCGTTGGCTGCAATATACAGAATATCGGGTTGTCCCATTGTATGGATCATTCACCCCCTCCCCCATGTAGACGCTATTACCTGCGGCATATGACATGAAAACAATTGAGGCAATTGATCACCGCGAGTAATTCGAGGGCTTGGGCGTGAAACGGTTGTAACTAAAATTAGTATTTTTTTTACCAAGGTTAATCACCTCACCATAAAGTCTTAAAAGCGTTAAATCATTTTTCTTGGTAAACAATGGAAATTTAGGTGCCATTGCTCGGTCTGAGCAATGGCACCTAAATTTGCATTGTTTACAAAGGGGTCAAAATTGTCCCTAAACCAGGGTTTTCAAAATAGGTTTTTAGTTACAACCGTTTCACTCCAAGCCCTCGCGAACTGTTCACCTCCATTCTATAATACACTCTATATTCTAAAGTCGATGTGTTCGTCGTCATCAGCTACATATTTGCAGTATGTGGGGGAAAGTTAATTATATATATATATGAGCCGTTCCACGAGAAAACCAACATTGTGGGCTCTGCGTAAAGTATCGACCCGGATCAGCATAAGCATGCCGCGCTGGCTAATCCGGACAGACACTTTTCGCCTCCTGTAGATTTTCTGTTTCAGGAATCATTACTCTATCCCCCTGAGGCGGAATGTGTCGGCCCCGATTAGCCTGCGCAGGCTGATTTTGGGTCGATACATTACGCAGACTCCACAATGTTGGTTTTCTCGTGGAACGGCTCATATAATATATATACCTGCCAGCTCTGTTCAGTCCTTGCCAACAATATTGGGGAGGTTGAGATCGTCGCACACGTCTGAGTACAGCCTAGGGGGCAGGTCGATCACACTCATGGTTATGCATGCCTGCATCCACACGACTCGTGTTTGACCCTCGGACTTTCACAAACTGAAAACATATGAAATCAGAATCCTCTTATATTAAATCACATCAGATGATTTGGGGTCTAATAATCTCTTCGGATTGGCATCATTTAACCCTTTCTCTCATACTACAATTCTGCAGCAGACGACTTTGAACATATTTTGTCAAAAAATAGAAAATCTCTATAATTGAATGGATAACCTATGAATAAAAGTGGAAAACATTGTGGCAAAAGGAGAAATTGCTCGTTTTGAGCAATTTCTTCTTTTGTCACTATGTTTTCAAAAAGCCGTCTGCTGCAGAGGCGTCAGAAAGCGTCTATATGAGGGAGAGGGTTAAAGCTACACAGACGTAAAATGTGTGTGGGAATACACTTCTACATGTTTTTGTCAGATGATGTATTTAGGTCTATATAGACGTAAAACTTGTGTGGGAATACACTTCTACATGTTTTTGTCAGATGATGTATTTAGGTCTATATAGACGTAAAACTTGTGTGGGAATACACTTCTACATGTTTTTGTCAGATGATGTATTTAGGTCTATATAGACGTAAAACTTGTGTGGGAATACACTTCTACATGTTTTGGTCAGATGATGTATTTAGGTCTATATAGACGTAAAACTTGTGTGGGAATACACTTCTACATGTTTTGGTCAGATGATGTATTAAGGTCTATATAGACGTAAAACTTGTGTGGGAATACACTTCTACATGTTTTGGTCAGATGATGTATTTAGGTCTATATAGACGTAAAACTTGTGTGGGAATACACTTCTACATGTTTTGGTCAGATGATGTATTTAGGTCTATATAGACGTAAAACTTGTGTGGGAATACACTTCTACACATTTTGGTCAGATGATGTATTTAGGTCTATATAGACGTAAAACTTGTGTGGGAATACACTTCTACATGTTTTGGTCAGATGATGTATTTAGGTCTATATAGACGTAAAACTTGTGTGGGAAAACACTTCTACATGTTTTGGGTATATATAGACGTAAAACTTGTGTGGGAATACACTTCTACATGTTTTGGTCAGATGATGTATTTAGGTCTATATAACATATTTTAAAACATATAGATGACTAGTGAATACAATCCGTATACATCCGAGTCCATACGGTACACGCAGATTCATCTAGACTCGAATTCGCGAGGAAGCGTGTCAAGAGCTCTAGATAAGGGCCGTTCTGCATGTTCTAAAATCCTTTTTTGACCCTATAGCCCTATGTTGTGGGTACTCAAAGGAATTGTTTCAATGAGACAATTATTTTGAGTACCAAAAACATTGGGTTTGATTGGATAATAAGAAAGATATTGTGGAGAAAAAGAGCTGTATACCCCTCTTTATTTGGACCTCTGGCGACTAAAGTAGTTATTGTTTAAACACGTGTACAGATTAAATGTAGGTAAAGTAAGTATGAGAGTTAAAATAAAACATAAAGGAGTTTTTCCCTTTCCCACATACAGACGCTTTCTGACGCCGCTGCATCTGTCGAGGAATACATATTTTAATGACGCGAGCACCTTTACCAACCTACGGATTGATCTAATCCAATAATCGAACCCATGATCTCTTACTTGAGTTACCGTGTCTTAGACATTTTAAGATACATCAGAACTCAGTACCAAGAGCACAACATACTGTGATGTAATTTATGATACCAAATCAAAATCTAACATGACCATCAGTCAGGATTTGCGATCAGCCTGCACAATCGCACAGGGTTATTAAGGTCTCCCCAGTTCGACATATTTGAGTTCAAAGTTACGGGTGGCCATTGGTGGACGATTAGCCTACGAGTGTACATGAACTGTAAAACATTTTGAAATTCTGGAGGTCAAAACGTTGCGTGTCTTGACCAAAATAAGCTCTTTTCTTTGAATTAGTTTTCTTGAATTCGCAACATCGGCTTCGTAAATTATTAGCCTATTAACGAGAAGGCTTAGTGTGAAAATCTCAACTAAAATGCGTAACGTGTTTGTACAAAGTTGTAAACGACACCCAAGGTCAAATGCGGTCTACCGGTTACAACTCGGTTAAGTAGGTTAATGTATAATTACAACAAAGCAACATGTGGAAACATGGTGCAATATGCTATATCTCGTTTCAGATTTAGAAAAAAGGTCATTGTACCTATTTTATAGTAGCATATTTCAAAGGGTAGCACCCTTTGTGGAAAATGTATAAAAATGTCAACATTACTTTTATTATTTTAATGATACTTTTTATCATCAAATCGGCTAAGTAGCATATTTTCGAATTCCTCAAGATTCCGAAAAAAAATTCGCCATGATTATGAATTCGCGAATATTTGCAACATTCAAACCCTGTTTTACAGTATATAGTATGACCGTAATTGGACTTAACTTCATAATATGAGCCGTCCCGCGAGAAAACCAAAAGTATGGCCTCTGCGTAATGTATCGACCAGATCAGCCTGCGCAGTCCGCACAGACTGGTCCGGGCCGACACATTCCGTATCATGGGGATAGTGGTATAGCGTAATGACTCCTGAAACAGAAAATGCACAGGAGGCGAAACGTGGACTGCGCAGGCTGATCTGGGTCGATACATTACGCAGAGTCCACAATATGGGTTTTCTCGCGGGACGGCTCATACTATAAAAAAGGATAGGTTTTCGTTTGCCATGGGTCAATTTATTTTCAAAATTGAAAAAACCGTTGAATATGAAATCCTATATACCTGTCCATATCGAAAATGTGCTGGCCTGCCTTTACACCAGTATTTTTTGTTATCAGGAATCCTTAGACGCCTTGGTTCACCTACAATCATGTAACTTGATACTCTCAAACAGTGGTAACATGTGGTGTTCCTGGATGGGACGATAATGTGAGCGTAGATAAAGAGAGGAGGAAGGATACATTTGTCGGATAAGGTACAAGTTGGCATTTCAGAACAATGTATGTTCGGATCAGCCTCTACATCTGCTCCATCTTATAAGAATATCCACAAGTTGACGGAAGCTTCTAACAAGCTTAAATAAATAATATGGGAACAGCGTATATATCTTGATCGGACTGTGCAGATACACAGGCTGATCTGAATCTGCACTTTTCACAAAAGACTTGTACCTTTTTGGACGGACGGGTTCAAAGCCTGATACTCTAAATATAATGTTTGTCTTTCAATGAAGGATTTCTGAAGATGAAATACAGCCACCATTATCTAGACATGTCACGCTCTCTGCCATTAGATTTGGTAAAATTTTAAAAATGACCCGTACTGTAGAAAAACCAGCCTTAGCATATCTGCGACAAGTGCAGACAACGATCACACCTAGCATTCATGCTAATTGATCCAATTCAACATTGTCACAAGAAGTTTCTTGAATGTCTTTGAGAATAATTGCCGAACAGTTTATAACCAGACCGAACGGACGGACAGGTATTTATGGCCCTACATTGATCGCAAATGCCCAAAGGTGGTTTTCCTGAATGTATCGCCCATTAATTTCGATCTATGAGATAATAAAACTTTTAATTAGGAACTTTATTTAAATTTGTAATTATGTTTCGGTTAGTTATCCAATGTGTTTAGTTCAGACACAAATCTGATTCTGAAGGCAAACTGAGTGAATGTATTCAATGGACTTGCAATAACTCGAAGTCGGAAGAACGCCAAAACTTTTCGAGATATCGACTTATTCGAATGATCCATACATTAATGCATATTTCAATTAAGCACTATAAGCTAGTTAATCAATTCATATTGAAGTATATATTATGAAAAAGCAAGTGAGTGATAACATCTTATCAAGAAAACAGAGCAGCAGCATTTCGGCATGCTTGCACGAGCAATCATAACTACTACGCTTTCCCCAAAAGACAGATCCAATCCAGGAAATGGTTTGAGTTAAACGATAAGGAGGGGGTATTCAGCTCTTTTCCCACAATTGCTCTCTTATTATTAAAGCAAACTCTATGTTGTTGGTACTCACAACATAGGGTTAGAGGATCAAATAAGGATACTGGAACAAGCAAAACGCCCCTTATCTAGAGCTCTGCACATGTTCGAGTTTTCGATAGACCACCGCATAAAGGAGTGAGCTTGAGAGAAAACTTACCCCCTGTATTGTTCATCTTTAAAAGGACACATTAAACCCATCCTGTATCGACATGTTCTAAAATCTCGTACAACGATATCATTTACCTTCTGGCAAACCGCTCGAACGAACTTCATACAGCCTTGCTGCTCTGCCCCTCGAATGACAAGCTGCAGTAACTGTTGACTGGGTAATGCACAAATGCATTTGTTGAGTAGCTCCAGTTTGTAGCTATGTCTATTGCTTTGGACAAACAATATTGTCAACTCTATTGAATACTTACACTCTAGTCTATAAAGATCATATGTTTGCCTCTATGTTTTCAAAGTCGTCTGTTGTAGATTGTTTGTATGTGGAAAGGTTGAAATAAAATTAAAATTGCATTTTGACGCCTCTACAGCAGGCAACTTATGAAAACTGTGTCGCAAAAGAAGAAATTTCCCATGATAGGCAATTTGTACTGTTGGCACAATGTTTTTAAGTATATTCATTCATTACATTTCCTTTAAAGATGTTTTCAAAATCTTCTGCTGCAGATTTGTTATATGGGAAAGGGTGAAGTACACCAATCCATAATAAAACCTCAATCAGCGTGAAATAATTGTACGACCAGAAAACAATGGATACCATAACTATTGACCCATTGATCTGTAACTTGATTTATCTTATTTAATTGCTTGCTGAAAATTGATATTCTTGCAACTGCAAAATAATGATTATGTGGAAAAAGTCTTAACATATTAGCCGAACCGTTGAAACGCTGTAAAAACCCCAAAAATCAAATTAAATATTCTCAATATTTGCCATGGAGTAGACTCTTTGTCCGAATTCAGGCACACATTCATGCCCTTGATAGGGTATCTAGTCAATTTTAAACTATTTTAACAATCGGAGCATGCTTTAACCCTTTCCCTCATACGACAATACTGCAGCAGACGACTTTGAACATATTTTGCTAACAAATAGAAAAATATCTATGATTGAATGGATAACCTATGACTAAAAGTGGAAAACATTGTGGCAAAAAGAGAAATTGCTCGTTTTGAGCAATTTCTTCTTTTGTCACTATGTTTTCAAAAAGCCGTCTGCTGCAGAGGAGTCAGAGAGCGCCTATATGAGGGAATGGGTTAAAAACAAATGAGCATGAATGTTTTTGGAAGATTAAATTGTTTTGAACTAATGCATTCTTCATTACAACTAAAAAAAGAAATAAGCATTGCTATACAAAAACCATCGCCTTGTTGTGGTTGTGGTAGAGCGTCCGCCTCGGGTGCAGGGGGTCGTGGGTTCTCGGGTGCAGGGGGTCGTGGGTTCTCGGGTGCAGGGGGTCGTGGGTTCTCGGGTGCAGGGGGTCATGGGTTCTCGGGTGCAGGGGGTCGTGGGTTCTCGGGTGCAGGGGGTCGTGGGTTCTCGGGTGCAGGGGGTCGCGGGTTCGATCCCCGGACGGGTCATACCATAGACTTTAAAAATGGTTTTAATGAATGCCGTCCTTCAGTTGGTTTCGGGGTTTCGGGGTAAGCATTACGACTGACTTGCTGGTGGCAGAATAAATGGACCAGTAGTACTGGTAACTTACCGAGGAAACGCCGTGATATAACGGGAAAATTATTGAAAGCGGCGTAAAACACCAATCAATCAATCATCTAATAACTATTCAATAATCCCAGCGCTTCTACGCAGCTTGATCGGGATCTGAATTGTGCGCCACAAGGGTAGAGAGAGATTCAAGAAACGTCTGGAATTAGTGACCATTACAATCTCATTAAAACCAGATCTTAACCCGCACACTATCGTACATAGGTTGGTTTCGTGGGACTTGGCTATTATAAAAATACCAAGGCGACATTCAGTGAATTTGGTTGGTAACCGTGTACCATGAAACTGTTCTGATTGACGAAGGACAACTCTTGTTCATAGAAGAAGAATCATGTAGGATTATGTACCTTTAACAAGGTTATAACAGCTAATTAGTTTGGAGTTCCTTCCTCTTATCATAGGAGAAGTCGGGAACCCAGACTAACAGCTTGTTAGTGCATGTTATGCAAGTAACGCAATAACAAAATGTCCTATCTAATAATGTACATGTTACAAAGATTAAAGTGCCGATTAATCATACACATATGAACGTGACTTTCGATGTCCCTCTAGTTGAGAGATGTATCTTTCTACTTACAGTGATATATCTCTAGCATAGAGAGATATCTCTAAAATTAACAGATAGATATCTCTAAAATTAACAGATAGATATCTCTCAAATTTACAGATATATCTCTTTGTTAGCGAGATATCTCTCGAGCTTACAGAGATATCCTTTAATGGAAAATAGCAAGCTCCTTTAGAGAGATATCTTACAAACGACGAGAGATATCTTACACGCATAGAGTGTTATGTCTTTAATCACGTTAACAAAATATCTCTCTATAGTGACTTGTATAGGCGTGTAAATAATTACTATTTGAAACGTGTCATGGAATTTACGGAAGACAAAATTAATCTTGGTCGACACAGGTCAACATTTGTAATAGTTTACCTTGCTTATTCAGAGAATGGTTCAGATATTCATATCAAGTTGAAAACATAGGTTTGCATTATCTTCCTATTGCTTCTCTTCTAGAAATGTAATGGTCTGTAATGGTCTGCTGTATTGTTTATTATTTGAAAGGTAATTACAGTTAATTGTCATAAGTGACGTCTACTGTATTACATGTACAATGTGTTAGATGACCTCAAGTTTTCGATTAGTATTTTTTATTAGTTTCGGTTTAATTGCTTTCCGCATTGACTGTTGGCCCAGTGGTGGAAGATGTGGTTTATGTCAAACGTCTGAACAAATGTTGGCCCAGTGGTGGAAGAAGTGGTTTATGTCAAACGTCTGAACAAATGTTGGCCCAGTGGTGGAAGAAGTGGTTTATGTCAAACGTCTGAACAAATGTTGGCCCAGTGGTGGAAGAAGTGGTTTATGTCAAACGTCTGAACAAATGTTGGCCCAGTGATGGAAGAAGTGGTTTATGTCAAACGTCTGAACAAATGTTGGCCCAGTGGTGGAAGAAGTGGTTTATATCAAAAGTCTGAACAAATGTTGGCCCAGTGGTGGAAGAAGTGGTTTATGTCAAACGTCTGAACAAATGTTGGCCCAGTGGTGGAAGAAGTGGTTTATGTCAAACGTCTGAACAAATGCTGGATTTCGACTGAGCTACCGGGCTGACGAATGAATAAAAGAAAAGTGTTTGATTGGTCGAATGAATAAAAAAATACCCGCGTATGATTGGTCGAATTAATAAAATTAACTGGAGGTTAATTAGTCAAAAGAATCGTTTGTTTGTGTGACAACTGGGGAGAAATCATTTTCCATAAACCAACAAATATTTAGAGAGATATCTCTCAAACATGGAAAACTATCTTAAATATGAAGTTATCTCTCTAAGTTATCGAAATATCTTGCTCCAACATGATCAATGTTAGAGATATATGTCTCTAAATTATAGAGATACCTCCATTACTTAGAGATATATATTTCAAAATAAGAGAGATATATCTAGGTTTAGAGAGAATCTCCCTAGGCAAAGACCTAATAACATGTGTTATTAGGTCTTTGCCCTAGGTTAGAGAGCATCTCCCAGGGTTAGAGAGCATCTCCCTAGGTTAGAGAGCATCTCCATAGGTTTAGAGAGCACCTCCCTAGGTTAGAGAGCATCTCCATAGGTTTAGTGAGCATCTCCCTAGGTTAGAGAGCATCTCCATAGGTTTAGAGAGCATCTCCCTAGGTTAGAGAGATATCTTTAAATCGAATACATAGTAAGGCCATAAAGGGACCAGTCACGTAAGTATTGGCTATGCTAATGTACGACTGATATTCGCGGAGAAGTCGTAAGACAGGTCACAGGCGATCGTAGGTAGTTTCGTAAAGAGGTTTTCGACCCTGCCAATGCTTTTTGAGGTTACATTTGATTGTGGTCGTTGGAAGCGGTAGATGCAGTATCCAATCTAGGATTAAAAAACAAGGGAGATTTTTTTTTATCGAAAAAATGAATTTATTTTTCAGCTTTGTCTATGTAAAATATTCATGGTGGAGTGTCCTTTGGCAAAGCATGTTTCCTATCCTAGTACTGGTTAGTTTACCCAGGAAGCATGAATAAGTGAACTGTCGACGTGATATAACTGAAATAATGTTGTGAAAACGGCGTAAACTCGTAGCTTTATAGTCTTCATCGACCCTTTCAATGCTAAATCTTTTAAATATACATGTCAGACTTCACAAAATCGGTTCCAGTAGAAAAAATGCAAAGAGCTTCTGGAAAAGGGGATGTATTTTTTTTTTAGCAATAATGATCTTTCATTCGACCATTCATTTTTCCAATTATGACAACAGTCTTTCACCAAAGGGCTAGATAGTTAAGGTAGCCAGTTGCTTGGGAAAAATATGTTGTGGAGTAGCCTACAAGTTTGAAAAATGAAAAAGCATGGAAACACACGACACGGTGTTACATATAAATCAGTCCATCTTTCATTGGTAGCTCAGTCGGTAGCGACGCGGGCTGTCAATCCAAGGGTTGTGAGTTCGAATCCCAGCTCGACCAAAATTCTTTCTGACATTTGATAAAATTCATCTTCCACCAATGGGCAAACAGTCTATGTGGAAAAGCAGCCAGTTGCTTGGGAAGTTTGTTGTGTGGATTACTGGTGTTGGGAAGCCAGGAAACACATGCATAGGTGAACTGGCCGCCGTGCCAGGACTGAAAACTTGTTGGTAAGATCTATATAGACAGTTTTCAACTAATATTAGGCAAAATATATCACAGTTGAATCTGTAGAAAATCGGAACGGTAAAATCAAATCCAAAGTTGTAGATGTTTATGCTTAATTTAGCTCAGCCCAAGCGCCGCCTACTGATTGCTTTATGAATGCAGTGGCTATATAATTATGAAAATCGTTCTTTAACACGGTTTACGGCAATTCAAATCTGTATAGACAAGGTTGACAAATTCGAATATACTTTCACTGTAACGTGATATAACTGAAATAGTGTTGAAAACGGCGTAAAACTCAAATAAACGAGAGAAAAAAACGTTCAATGAGCATATTTCAACACGTTAGCCTAGATATTCAATTCCATGTTTCTTCTGTAGTTCCTAGGTTTTACATTTTAAACGTTCACTTTAGACACTATCGAAAACCTTTGCCAACGCAATATGAACTCCAAAACAGTATGAAGTAATCAAATATATCTCATATTAGCGTGAGAGTGCATGGCTTGAACTTTAGAACTTTCTGAAACCTTCTTGACCGTCATCAATGATATTAGTATGTTAAATACAACCACTAAGCCTTACTGCTATGATTTTTTCGATACTATTACCTAAGCAAAAGGTTAGGCTTATATATTGGTCTGTAAGCCGATGACAGAAAGTAGTTCTTCTTGCCAGATTTTCGCAGGAACATGACACTGGCTTCTTTCCAACGTTCTTTCCACACCTCCGGCATCCCACATAAAAAATGCATATTGCAATTTAAACAGCGTCCAAACTGCAATGGATTTCTGATTCAACAAGGTGGCACATTCATTGGAAGGACCAGTACTTGATCTCTAATTGAATGAGAGACACAAGAAAGCCTATCTAGTAATAACTACTGTATTTGAATCACCGGCCATTTCGACGACTACATGTATCTATTCCGGTATATAAATACGTGAAACCTGTCACTTGGCCTGTATGGTATTTTAAGCCACTTTTCAACACTTTTCCAGTTATATCACTGCGTTTCCTGTGTAAGTTACCAGTACTACTGGTCCATTGATCCTGACACTAGCGAGTCATATATAAAGCTAACCCTACAGCACCGAGCGCCAAGAAGGGAATGCCTATAGATATACTACTAGTTTTAAAGTAGTTGGCATCATCCGGCCGCCAATCACTTGATCCATTCATGCCCATGTCTAGATTTTAATTCATTCTGAATAAACTTCCATGGCCTCGATTAGGTTCATTCCGGTTTTTCCCCCGAATGAATTCGGTTCGTTAGTTTAATTCTGCTTTTCTTCCTTTTTCGGTCCATATTGGTCATTTCCGGTATATTTACATTTTCATTTCGGAATAATTCGGATTTCTTCGTTAGTTGGTAAATAAACATTTGGTTGTAAACACGTGAAGTTATGTCTCGGGTTTCCAGAACGATATTCGTCCGTAATTTACCATATAGCTGTACTAATGATAAACTGGAAGAACTTTTCTCTGCATATGGTCCTTTAAAACAATGTTTCATCGTTACAGATAAAAGTAATGTTGAATTATTATTAGATTTCGCGACCAAATGTTTCTATTCTCTCTTCATTTCTATTTCGACCATTCTTTAAAGTCGTTTAGTTTCCAATTACTCGCGGTAGATGAGGTAGTGAGTGACCATTACAACTTTGATTGTAACCATACAGTCTTAACATATTTGAAAAAAAAATTGTTTGAAAAAATGCAAATCTTGATGCTAAACAAATGCTAGCTTTTAATTGTTATAATCGTGTAACAATTCTACAACATAATGATAATGACTCAATTACATTCCTATCTTGAAGGTAATTGGAGGGCAAGGATAATAGGTTAACATTTGTCTTACATATTGAGACGAGTCGATAGAGAAACAGATCAGCACACAGATGCTGTTATATGTAACACCGTTTAAAAATGTCCAGATCTTGATGAAATTTCAAAGATATAAGAGAGAGAATTGCCTGTTCCTAAGGTTACATCATTGACATTTGGAGATTTATATATTTTTGTTAAAGTGGCTTTGTCTTATAATCGAATAAAATCATACTTCAAGATGAAATCTTGATTTTAATTTTAAAAACAATTATAAGAACAATGGTTCACAGTTTTGATGATGATCGAATTCTCCGATTTTTTGTAAAAATGATGGAAAGAGCTCCACATAGAACATGAAAAGCAACAAAAAGGTGACATTTTACACGACAGCGTTTCCAAGTCTGTCTTCATTTTTATATGTGTTTGAAACAAGCAATGATTTGTGCAAAATTGAGTTGGGTCATTTCCGGCGAACATGTGAAACCTCCAATAACCGTGAGTCTCTGCCCTAATAAGTAATATATATATGATTAAAGAAAATTGTATTTTATGCATTTTTTCCTATCTTCTTCTGTAGATTCTGGAAAAAGTCGTGGGATTGGATATGTCATATATACATTGAGGTAAGTTATATTTTATTTTTTATTTACAGTACATCAGCCATCAATGATGATGTGATTATGGCAAATCTCTTTTTTATGAAAACAACTTGTAATTATTATTTAGGATTTAATTGGCTTATATTTAACTTATCTCTTAACTGAAATGAAAGGAAACATGTGGTAAGAACATGTCTTGGTTCAATCTTGATCCAATGGTTGGTTTGATATTTTTTAACCCTTTCCCACGCATTTTGACGCATCTGCAGCAGACAACTTTTGAAAACATTGAGGCAAAAGAAGAAATTGCTCAAAACAAGCAATTACGCATTTTGCCACAATCTTTTCAACTCTTTATGACAATTCAACTCTCATTTATGGAGATTTTTTTAATGTTTTTGTATATAGATTTTCAAAGTCGTCTACAGTTTTGTTGTATGGTGGCGTTAAAAGCCTGTCACAATTACATGTGAACTTAACAAATATTTCAGAATATAATAATGAAATTTATTACATATGAATGATGATAAAGAAATGATGATGTGTATAGATAGATACCTATTCTTGCATTATCTCCCCTTAAATTTGATTTTTCATCGACTTTGAAATCAGCTAGGCAAAAATATGGAAAATTTCTTCAAATGAAAGTGCATATAATGAATAGAATTGAAATCATTGTGGCAAATGAAGAAATTGCTCATTATGAGCAATTTCTCCTTTTGACGCAGTATTTTCAAAGGTCGTCTGCTGCGAATGCATCCAAAAGTGTCTATATGTAGGAAAGGGTTAATACTGTCAATGCAGTTTTGCAGGTGTTTTAAGTCACCTTTAGTTAAAGTTCTAGTTCTTTCAGGGATGATGCGATAAAAGCTAAAGATGAGAAAGTCAATATAGACGGCAGGAGACTGTTACTTGATTTTGCCGACATAGCAAAGAAAGCTAAAAATAAACGGAATCAAAACAAAGATGAAACAAAAGAAGAAAAAGAACCAGAAAGTGAAGAAGATGATAACACTCAGGGGAAGTCTGATAAAAAAGGTACAATTGCAGACTGCAGGCCTTTTTCTAGGCATCTCACAGGTCAGATATTCTGACCTATTCCCAATGGCAAAAGTCTTTTAAAATCATGCAATTTTGTCCTTTTTTTTTTTATTCCAAAATTTAAAATAATAACAATTAATTTTCCCAAATAGAAGGCCAAATACTTGTTCCCAAAATGCCTAGAAAAAGGCCTGGACTGCAGGTCAGAGGTAGAGCTTCAGTCTTGTGATCTTAACATTGCCGTGAGAGCGGGGTCACCATTTCTGTCAACCTCACACATTTGGCGAGAGTACTGGTTGAGTACCGAGGAGGCAGACATCGAGAATGATAGATATAAGCTATAATATTTATAACTTATTGTAAAATAAATAAATATAAACTAAAATGGTAAAGAATGGTAAATACATCAATTTCAGACAAACAATTTAACCCTTTCCCTGATGTAAGCAAATTTGAACACCCCCTGCGGAAGCTGACTTTTGAAAACATTGTTGAAAAGGTAGAAATTGCATGTATTTTCCATGTTTTACAATTCTTTCCTCAAAATTTTCAAAAGCAGACAACTCTTACAATGTCTGGCAGATGTCCAAAGAGCAGTACAAAATATATCTGATCAGATATATCTGAATCAAAGACTCTTATGAAGTTATATACAGTAAAATATTTTATTATTTTTTCTGGTCTTTTTAGGAAAAAGCGAGCAGGAAAAAAGCGACAACTTGAAATATCACAAAGCAAAAATTGTTTTACTGACGGGTTTAGGAAATAAATTGACTGAAGAAAGATTGAACGGGTGTTTGCAGAAATTGTGAGTTACCGCTATATTTACTAGACCTTTTTTTGTGTAAAGATATATGATCACTTTCCCATATGCAGACCTATTTTGATGCGTCCTCAGCTGGCTTCTTATGGAAACATTGTGGCAAATTGAGAAATTGCTTATAACGTACAGTTTCTTCTTTTGCCACAATATTTGAATTCTTTTCAATGATTATACTATCATATATAGAGGTTTTCAAAATTTTGCATTTATGTGTTCACGGTCATCTTCTTCAGATATTTTGTATGTGGGAAAGATTTATCCCTTTCCCACATACAGCAAAACTGCAGCAGACGCATTTGAAAACATATAAGCAAAAATATGGAAAATCTATATAATTGTAGGTATACTAAACTGAAAAAAATTGAAAACATTGTGGCAAAATGAGAAATTGCTTGTTTTGAGCAATTTCTCCTTTTGTCACGATAATTTCAAAAGTCATATGCTGCAGATGCGTCAAAATGTGCCTATAGGTGGCAGGGCCTATGCTGTCGTTTCGCCATTTGAGCCAGTGGCTCAAAAGAAGATAGCATTGGCGAAAGTCCAATTTTTGCCTTTTTTTCTCGATCGCTAAACAACAAATATATAACACATCCCAACAGGAAATAGCTTAACAGTAAAGCTATAAAATCCTGTTCAGAGCGTGTCGGTTTATAAAATCAATAGGGACTGTGTGTGGACATAATTAACAGTGGGGTAACTTCAACTCGATGGTTGTATGCAAACAGTTGTAACTTCACCTTGAACAACCAGTAGTTAAAACCATCTTGCATGATGCTCTTAAAAAGTTTGTCGCGTGTAAGATATAGCCTTAGGAAATTAATTGATTATTGATTTACGCAATCGGTTAAAGAAACCTGTTGATCAGTATTCAGAAGCAAGATTAATGAATTTGCTCTCTTATTAATAATCGCGAGTTGATTATAGCAAGGTGGAATGTCTTTAATAATTATGATTAGAGTTGAATGGTTTCGCGGGGTTCTTTGCAAAAAAACATTTGAGACATTTTCGCATGGATTTCGTTAGCATTTAACAGCCAATTAAATTTCCTTGGACCAATTGAGATTTCAAAATTTCAAGAGCACTGATATATTCATGTTTTTAGTTGGGGAAAAAAAGGGTCGATGTCTGTCCAAAGAAAAATGTGTCTCAAGAAAATTTTGGGCAGGTGTGACCCCTGGGTCGGAAAGATTTAAATGTAATGTACACTAATGATTGTTGTGAATCCCAACATAAGAACTTAAATTGTTCTGTTGCACAGTACATTGGCTAGCTAAAGGGATTGAATAAGCACATTCTTTTATAACAAAACATTTTAACTCACCTGAAACCGTAGTATGGGATGAGTTACATGAAATTTACAATTTTACTATTCATACCCCATTTCGTTCAGGTCAAGCCCCGGTAGCTCAGTTGGTAGCGACGCAGGCTGTCAATCCAGGGGTTGTGAGTTTGAATCCCGGCTCGGTCAACTTTCTTTCCGAGGATTGACAAAAGTCAATGCGACATGCATCATTCGTCTTCCACCAATGGGCTAAGTCCATGTGGAAAAGCAGCCAGTTGCTTGGGAAGATTGTTGTGTGGAGTACTGGTGTGAGAAAACCAGGAAATGCATGAGTAGGTGAACTGGCCGCCGTGATATAACTGAGAAATTGTTAAAAACGGCGTTAAACCCCAATAAATCAAATCAACCATTTCGTTCAGTTCCAATCCGCTCTTAAAGCGTTCATATGTTCAAATCATTATGATTACTTTTTTCCGTTTCAATAAAATTGATTGCTTTTTTTCGGTCAAAATCGGTTCAACGATTTGATGGGCTTAAATTTATTTTGTTTTGTTATTCTATTTGATTACTTAACCCTAAATATCAATATACAATCTAGCGTGAAAGCCACATTGCTATTTTTTGGAAAATTCATACCTTTTCATGATTTAATTCATAGGAGTAACTGAGAAAATACGTCTTGAAATGAAGCGTGTTGGGATCAGGAAAAAGTGGCCAGTTAACATAAAGAAGGCTGCGAAGGAAATTGTATTACAAAAATGATATATATAATATCGTTACATTTAATTACAATCGGATACTTAAATATCTTATAAAACGAAGGTTGAGTATACAAATATAACTTTTAATAAAGTAGTTTAGTAAAATAATTATTGAGTAAATTGTTGCAACCGCTCAATGAGTGAAGCATTCATGTGATTGGATTTTTTCATTCATTATGATTGTTTTGTTCAGAGCGCAAAATTCCATTCCGCTATTAAAGCGTTCCAACTTCATTCCAATCACGCACACGATCCAATCATGTTCCGCTCAGATTGTCAATTTAATGATGTTCCAAACTGTATTGTGATCACTCGCCGTCTTGTGGCGGTTTCGTCCGTCAGTTCACATTTTCCAACAAACAAATTCTCATCCTACAGAATATACGAAATCTTTTGAAACCGGTCAGTGCTAATTTTGCATATATTTTCCTCTTTGTTCAACCAATTGCCTGAAATTTGTCAGTCCAAATGAATTTTTTTTGTCAGTCAGGACTGAAGGACTGACGACTGTGTAGTCTGATCCTAAACAAACTGACCATTTTCAAAGTTGTTCTAAAAATTCAATTCCATGCAGAACTTTGGTTGCTGCAAAATCAGAAAAGGGAAAAAATGACAAAAGTTTTAAGATCTTCTTGTCAAAAAAGAAAAATGATTGGCCCGATTCCAAAATAATTTTCCACAAATGTTCCCTGGATAACCCTCTACAAATATTATTCAAATTATTCTGTTCCCTTTAAAAAAAAACATGACTGACAGGGGCAGAGTTTGTTTTCCTTATATGTGTACTGGCCTAATTTGAAAATAATTTGGCACACAACCTCTACCAAGTTTGTTCAAATAATTCTAATCCGTTATAGATCTTTGTCACCAGGGGTCATTACTTGTTTTCTTTATATGCATATAGTAAGAACAATGTACACTGTGATTTCTATTGAATCAGGTGAGCGATTGAGGACCATCATGGTCCTCTTGTCTTGAACTTTTTTTAAAACTTTACCACATATAGACACTCTTGGATGCTTCTGAAACAGACACAGGATAAATTGCTCATAATGAAAGATTTCTCTTTTTACCACATTTGATTTCAGCTCAGTTTGATTTACAGAGATTTTTTATGTTTTGGCCAGTATGTTTTAAAAGTTGTCTATTGCAGATTTGAGATACATGGGAAAGCGTTAAACCATTTGTAATATTTAGTCATGTTCCTTGTTGTTCATTTATAGCAGGTGATCACTATGCAGTATTTAAATGGGAAACATAATTCAGACCTAGGTCTGATGAAACTTTAGAACTCTTTCTTCTTAGTAAAGTGTTTATCTACTAGATGAATGCTTGTACAAACAACTCTTCCAGAATTTTCTTTAATGGATTCCAATAAATGATTACTGAAATGAAGCAGTGATTATCATATGACATTTAGGCGTATTTACTCTGCCTGGTGGTGCTCTTGACCAACCCTTTCGAAATACCACACATCTGCAGCAGACAACTTTTAAAACATCTAGGAAAAAATAAAGATGAAACTATTGTGACAAAAGGAAAAATTGCTCATCATGAGCTATTTCTCCTTTTGGCACTAGATTTTTCAAAAATATGCCTGCATATGGTAATACATGTTGACAGTTGCACTTACTATGAAATAAATTGTAGAAATTTTCATGTTCTTCTTTTTAAGAAATGTGAAACATGTCGCCGAGGCTAAACTGGTGTCAGATGGTAGTGCACATGTCAAGTTTAAATGTATCCGAGACGCAAAACGGGCCGTAAATAGACTTCATGAGCATGAATATAAAGGTCAGTCCTGGTAATATGTTTGGTTTAACCCTTTCCCTCATACGACAATTCTGCAGCAGACGACTTTGAACTTATTTTGTCAAAACATAGAAAATCTCCGTAGTTGAATGGATAACCTATGACAAAAAGTGGAAAACATTGTGGCAAAAGGAGAAATTGCACGTTTTGTGCAATTTCTTCTTTTGTCACTATGTTTTCAAAAAGCTGTCTTCTGCAGAGGTGTCAGAAAGCGTCTATATGAGGGAAAGGGTTAAATATACCAAATAAAAAGTGGAAAGTGAAGAAGTTTTTACAGCTTATATTTATCCTTCGGTAAGGGGACAATTGCCCCTCCGGACATTAGCCCCGTCGTTAAAACTACACATGGAAACATCAGCCCCTTCATATTTTCACAAGGTGGACATTAGCTCTTTCGTATTTTTCACATGGCAGACATTAGCCCCTTTTTAATTTTTTTAACAGTATGGATATAAGCCCTTTCACATAGCGAATATTAGCCCTTTAATTGTCATAGAAGCAGACATTATCCCACTAGTTGTTTAAGATCACGCAATAATTGACAGAATGTTTTTTAAATGCATGTTTGATATATATAACTGATATTAATCAAATTAGAGTATTTTTTATCAAAATTTAATGGAATAATTGGCGGATTGTCAATACAAACAAGCTTTTGCAAGCAATTGTCTCTGGACTCTGTAATCCTGAGTGTGTTTAACAGTTGGCCTATGAATGTCTAATCGTTAATAGATGTACTTAGTAATTAATGATCTAAACAACCATTCTTATTCTTCAATCCAAACACAGATTGAAATTGCAGATTCAATAAACTTTTTAATAACGGATAAATATTGGTAATATACAAAGGGGCTTAATGTCAGCTTTCAGCAATCCTCTGAAGCGGCTAATGTTCGCCTTAAACAATTACGATATAGGGGATAATGGCTGTGTATGAAGGGCTTAAATTATGTCCTCCTATGCAGTTTTTAATTGAGGGTTTAATGTGTGCTAGTCCGCTCAATGTATGTGGGAATGTCCCATATAGTGAATGAGATAGAATCCAATTATTTATTATACCTATATTGTTCAAATTGAAAAGGTCTTGAGAAAATAAGTACATGTATATATTTGGAAAATGGAAAGCTGAAACTTTATAGAAATACAGAATCAAAGTAGATCAATTACTTGAGAAGAACAACTTCTCCTTTCTCAACAATTTTATCAAAAAAGTTGTCTGCTGCAAAGACATCAAAAGTGTTTTTTATGTAGGAAAGGGTCTACAAGTTGAATCAATGGCTTTGAGCAAAGGTGAAGCTCCATTCTCTGATTATTTTGTTTAGAAAGCATCAACTCGTTGATAAATTAGCTCAAGTTGTTACATTTATTCCTCTCATTTGGCACATATTCTTATTAGATTTTAGTCATTTCAATTATCCGTTTGCGACATACAACAAATCTACAGCAGATGACTTTGAAAACATCTGGACAAAAATGTTAAAAATCTCTGTATGTAAAAGTATAATTATTGTACTAAGTTAAAAAAAACATGGTGACAAAAATGTTAAGAAATCTCTGTATGTAAAAGTATAATTATTAAACTAAGTTGAAAAAACATTGTTACAAAAGTCATCTGCTGCAGATGCGTCAAAATGTGCCTGCAAGTGCAAAAAAGTTATTTAAACCAGACAATTTTGTGAACATCTTTGTAATTATAAAAAATCTCTATAATTGAAAGTATAATTATTTTAAAAGGGTAGAAAATATTTTGGCACAAGGAGAAACAGTTGATTGTGATTAATTTCTCCTTGTGTCACAATGTTTTCATGTGTACTGCAGATGGGTCAAATTGCATCTTCATGTTATAAAAGGGAAACATCTAGCATTTGTTTCATGCAGAAAGTAACATATAAATCATTCTTTTAGATATATTATGTTTCAGGTTCGAAATTGACTGCCAATCAATTATCTAAAGATGCAGCTAATATTCCACCGAAAATGTTGAAGAGATGTCGACTTATTGTGAGAAATCTTGCCTTCAAGGTGATTGAGACTTTTTACATTGTTGATTTTAGCCCATTCCTACATATAAATACATATTGACCATTCAGCAGACGATTTGAAAACATTGTGACAAAGGGAATATTGCTCATAATGAGCAATTTCTCCTTTTGCCAATATGTTTTCAATAATTATACTTTCATTTATTGAGAATGTCCATATTTGGATAAAGTAGAAATTTGAAATATATGTTAACCCTTTCCCTCATACGACAATTCTGCAGCAGATGACTTTGAACATATTTTGTCAAAAAATAGAAAATCTTTATAATTGAATGGATAACCAATGACTAAAAGTGGAAAACATTGTGACAAAAGAAGAAATTGCTCGTTTTGATCAATTTCTTCTTTTGTCACTATGTTTTCAAAAAGCCGTCTGCTGTTAAATGATGCAGACAATTTAGAGTTTCCTACAGCCGTTAGTACTAGTATGAGCTCAACTTTGTTTATAATTCGGCTTTAACTTTTTCGATATATGTAACTCTTTTTTCAGTGCAAAGAAAAAGATCTTGAAAGAAATTTTGAAAAGTTTGGGGATCTAACCGAAATTAAAGTAGCTAAAAACACAGGTAACTACAAGGAGAGAGAGAACTAGGCATCACTTAATATTTGATTGACATAAGGCCTCCATTGCAAAACAATAAAGTTAACATCATAAACTACAAGGAGAGAGAGAACTAGGCATCACTTAATATTTGATTGACATAAGGCCTCCATTGCAAAACAATAAAGTTAACATCATAAACTACAAGGGGAGAGAGAACTAGGCATCACTTAATATTTCAGGTAAATACTGTTAACCTCGGCTTTGCCTCGAGTAACAGTATTATCCTCGTGTTGACAATATGTGCTGTCACACTGAAAGCCATGCAATATTTATATAATAACCCATAATCATTGTTACATATTCGTATATCATTTTGAATTTTTGATATGTTTTTTTACCAAACATTGATGCAAAAGGAAAATCTAGTTATGTTTAGCAGTTTCTATTTTTCAAACCATGGTTACAAGTATTATTTGCTACAGATGTATTATATGCAGTATGGAAGGAAAAGATTGTCTGTCTGTCACACAGTCACTTACTGCCATTTAAACTGGCAACCCATATATTCCTTAAATAATAAAGCATATTATTTATATTACTTATAATAAATATAATTTTTTCATATATGAAAAGGGCTCAACGAGATCTTTCCAATGGTATATCAAACTTGAGGATCGGGGCAAGTTCATTTTGGGGGTTTAAAAATCTCTCATATTACATAACTCGAAAACGGCTGAATATTTTCTCTACAACCCCGGGTTTAAATGAAACGTTTTGGTGTCCTCTATCATTTGATAACTTAAAACAAAAAAGTTAAAGCGTAAATAGTGAAATGAATTAGTAAAAACTAATTTGACGCTTTTAATGGGCTCCTTTTCCCTCTATATTTGATCAAATTTGTAATTGATATGTATACTTTAGGTTATAATATTGTTTTTTGAACAATATGATGGATATAGGATATATGATGTCTTCAGAAGCTTTATATCGCCAAAATGTATATCTGTTTAACTTCCCCTAAAACTCATAAAACTGGACAAATTTTATTCAGTTACTATGGAGATTTAATTAAATTTGCCCACCGTCCGAATCTTTCTTTAGAATTGATTTTTAATCTGTTTTCAAATCATATTTCGGCCCCTTAAAGGGCTTTATGTATATATATTTCTTTCCATTTCTGTTCTACATTTTGAAGAATTCAGATCATTTAAAATGTTCACGTTTTATTATTTTCTCTCCGCAGTGAATTTAATTCAGAGAATTTTGAAAATTGGGCATGGTCCACACAAATTTGGAGAATGTGATATTATTTTACGAGCTGGACGTAAGGAATCAGCCATTGAACCAGATGATTGTGTTTTAGTTTCTAATGGATACTCAAAAAGTGTGGTAGATGATAAATTTACTCCATTGCTTACAAACGGAGTAGCAATAATACAACTACATTGTCTAGTTCTAAATGAATCTTTAGACATCAGCAAATAGTGATACACTTTTCAATTGACTGCTAATACAGTGTCATGGGAGAAATTACGTCAGGAACTAAGGAAAATCACGAAGTAGGAAGGCACTACGATATAAACTAATTGATTGTAAATGAAAGAAGAAACAGTGGATATAATTGACCAGGCTACAATTAAAATCTTATTTATAATGATTTAGATCAGGTTATAGTGAGAACTCGAGGAAGCGATAACGTGAATAACTGGTTTAACTTAAACAACTTCTTCGAACTGATCTGTTATTTGAAACAGTAAAGCAGCTGTTCTGATTGTTTCTGTGATCAATCTGAACTACTATTGTTCCATTTCTTTGTTATTATATTATCACTGGCTAGCTTTTCGTAATTACACAGGTAATAATAGATGAATTATGAAGCTGCCAATACACACATGACTATATAAAGCAAGGGCATAACTCGGGGTTATCTTTTGATTCATTTTCAACTCCATCATAGAATATCTAACTGTTATCTAACAGTGTGTGTTTTTGGTTATAACAATTCCCCTGAAACGTCTAAATGGGCCAACAACAAACACCTTGAACAGATAGCACAGATGATTGGGTTGATACGAGTGTCCGTTGGCTGCAATATACAGAATATCGGGTTGTCCCATTGTATGGATCATTCACCCCCTCCCCCATGTAGACGCTATTACCTGCGGCATATGACATGAAAACAATTGAGGCAATTGATCACCGCGAGTAATTCGAGGGCTTGGGCGTGAAACGGTTGTAACTAAAATTAGTATTTTTTTTACCAAGGTTAATCACCTCACCATAAAGTCTTAAAAGCGTTAAATCATTTTTCTTGGTAAACAATGGAAATTTAGGTGCCATTGCTCGGTCTGAGCAATGGCACCTAAATTTGCATTGTTTACAAAGGGGTCAAAATTGTCCCTAAACCAGGGTTTTCAAAATAGGTTTTTAGTTACAACCGTTTCACTCCAAGCCCTCGCGAACTGTTCACCTCCATTCTATAATACACTCTATATTCTAAAGTCGATGTGTTCGTCGTCATCAGCTACATATTTGCAGTATGTGGGGGAAAGTTAATTATATATATATATAATATATATATATATATATATATATATGAGCCGTTCCACGAGAAAACCAACATTGTGGGCTCTGCGTAAAGTATCGACCCGGATCAGCATAAGCATGCCGCGCTGGCTAATCCGGACAGACACTTTTCGCCTCCTGTAGATTTTCTGTTTCAGGAATCATTACTCTATCCCCCTGAGGCGGAATGTGTCGGCCCCGATTAGCCTGCGCAGGCTGATTTTGGGTCGATACATTACGCAGACTCCACAATGTTGGTTTTCTCGTGGAACGGCTCATATAATATATATACCTGCCAGCTCTGTTCAGTCCTTGCCAACAATATTGGGGAGGTTGAGATCGTCGCACACGTCTGAGTACAGCCTAGGGGGCAGGTCGATCACACTCATGGTTATGCATGCCTGCATCCACACGACTCGTGTTTGACCCTCGGACTTTCACAAACTGAAAACATATGAAATCAGAATCCTCTTATATTAAATCACATCAGATGATTTGGGGTCTAATAATCTCTTCGGATTGGCATCATTTAACCCTTTCTCTCATACTACAATTCTGCAGCAGACGACTTTGAACATATTTTGTCAAAAAATAGAAAATCTCTATAATTGAATGGATAACCTATGAATAAAAGTGGAAAACATTGTGGCAAAAGGAGAAATTGCTCGTTTTGAGCAATTTCTTCTTTTGTCACTATGTTTTCAAAAAGCCGTCTGCTGCAGAGGCGTCAGAAAGCGTCTATATGAGGGAGAGGGTTAAAGCTACACAGACGTAAAATGTGTGTGGGAATACACTTCTACATGTTTTTGTCAGATGATGTATTTAGGTCTATATAGACGTAAAACTTGTGTGGGAATACACTTCTACATGTTTTTGTCAGATGATGTATTTAGGTCTATATAGACGTAAAACTTGTGTGGGAATACACTTCTACATGTTTTGGTCAGATGATGTATTTAGGTCTATATAGACGTAAAACTTGTGTGGGAATACACTTCTACATGTTTTGGTCAGATGATGTATTAAGGTCTATATAGACGTAAAACTTGTGTGGGAATACACTTCTACATGTTTTGGTCAGATGATGTATTTAGGTCTATATAGACGTAAAACTTGTGTGGGAATACACTTCTACATGTTTTGGTCAGATGATGTATTTAGGTCTATATAGACGTAAAACTTGTGTGGGAATACACTTCTACACATTTTGGTCAGATGATGTATTTAGGTCTATATAGACGTAAAACTTGTGTGGGAATACACTTCTACATGTTTTGGTCAGATGATGTATTTAGGTCTATATAGACGTAAAACTTGTGTGGGAAAACACTTCTACATGTTTTGGGTATATATAGACGTAAAACTTGTGTGGGAATACACTTCTACATGTTTTGGTCAGATGATGTATTTAGGTCTATATAACATATTTTAAAACATATAGATGACTAGTGAATACAATCCGTATACATCCGAGTCCATACGGTACACGCAGATTCATCTAGACTCGAATTCGCGAGGAAGCGTGTCAAGAGCTCTAGATAAGGGCCGTTCTGCATGTTCTAAAATCCTTTTTTGACCCTATAGCCCTATGTTGTGGGTACTCAAAGGAATTGTTTCAATGAGACAATTATTTTGAGTACCAAAAACATTGGGTTTGATTGGATAATAAGAAAGATATTGTGGAGAAAAAGAGCTGTATACCCCTCTTTATTTGGACCTCTGGCGACTAAAGTAGTTATTGTTTAAACACGTGTACAGATTAAATGTAGGTAAAGTAAGTATGAGAGTTAAAATAAAACATAAAGGAGTTTTTCCCTTTCCCACATACAGACGCTTTCTGACGCCGCTGCATCTGTCGAGGAATACATATTTTAATGACGCGAGCACCTTTACCAACCTACGGATTGATCTAATCCAATAATCGAACCCATGATCTCTTACTTGAGTTACCGTGTCTTAGACATTTTAAGATACATCAGAACTCAGTACCAAGAGCACAACATACTGTGATGTAATTTATGATACCAAATCAAAATCTAACATGACCATCAGTCAGGATTTGCGATCAGCCTGCACAATCGCACAGGGTTATTAAGGTCTCCCCAGTTCGACATATTTGAGTTCAAAGTTACGGGTGGCCATTGGTGGACGATTAGCCTACGAGTGTACATGAACTGTAAAACATTTTGAAATTCTGGAGGTCAAAACGTTGCGTGTCTTGACCAAAATAAGCTCTTTTCTTTGAATTAGTTTTCTTGAATTCGCAACATCGGCTTCGTAAATTATTAGCCTATTAACGAGAAGGCTTAGTGTGAAAATCTCAACTAAAATGCGTAACGTGTTTGTACAAAGTTGTAAACGACACCCAAGGTCAAATGCGGTCTACCGGTTACAACTCGGTTAAGTAGGTTAATGTATAATTACAACAAAGCAACATGTGGAAACATGGTGCAATATGCTATATCTCGTTTCAGATTTAGAAAAAAGGTCATTGTACCTATTTTATAGTAGCATATTTCAAAGGGTAGCACCCTTTGTGGAAAATGTATAAAAATGTCAACATTACTTTTATTATTTTAATGATACTTTTTATCATCAAATCGGCTAAGTAGCATATTTTCGAATTCCTCAAGATTCCGAAAAAAAATTCGCCATGATTATGAATTCGCGAATATTTGCAACATTCAAACCCTGTTTTACAGTATATAGTATGACCGTAATTGGACTTAACTTCATAATATGAGCCGTCCCGCGAGAAAACCAAAAGTATGGCCTCTGCGTAATGTATCGACCAGATCAGCCTGCGCAGTCCGCACAGACTGGTCCGGGCCGACACATTCCGTATCATGGGGATAGTGGTATAGCGTAATGACTCCTGAAACAGAAAATGCACAGGAGGCGAAACGTGGACTGCGCAGGCTGATCTGGGTCGATACATTACGCAGAGTCCACAATATGGGTTTTCTCGCGGGACGGCTCATACTATAAAAAAGGATAGGTTTTCGTTTGCCATGGGTCAATTTATTTTCAAAATTGAAAAAACCGTTGAATATGAAATCCTATATACCTGTCCATATCGAAAATGTGCTGGCCTGCCTGTACACCAGTATTTTTTGTTATCAGGAATCCTTAGACGCCTTGGTTCACCTACAATCATGTAACTTGATACTCTCAAACAGTGGTAACATGTGGTGTTCCTGGATGGGACGATAATGTGAGCGTAGATAAAGAGAGGAGGAAGGATACATTTGTCGGATAAGGTACAAGTTGGCATTTCAGAACAATGTATGTTCGGATCAGCCTCTACATCTGCTCCATCTTATAAGAATATCCACAAGTTGACGGAAGCTTCTAACAAGCTTAAATAAATAATATGGGAACAGCGTATATATCTTGATCGGACTGTGCAGATACACAGGCTGATCTGAATCTGCACTTTTCACAAAAGACTTGTACCTTTTTGGACGGACGGGTTCAAAGCCTGATACTCCAAATATAATGTTTGTCTTTCAATGAAGGATTTCTGAAGATGAAATACAGCCACCATTATCTAGACATGTCACGCTCTCTGCCATTAGATTTGGTAAAATTTTAAAAATGACCCGTACTGTAGAAAAACCAGCCTTAGCATATCTGCGACAAGTGCAGACAACGATCACACCTAGCATTCATGCTAATTGGTCCAATTCAACATTGTCACAAGAAGTTTCTTGAATGTCTTTGAGAATAATTGCCGAACAGTTTATAACCAGACCGAACGGACGGACAGGTATTTATGGCCCTACATTGATCGCAAATGCCCAAAGGTGGTTTTCCTGAATGTATCGCCCATTAATTTCGATCTATGAGATAATAAAACTTTTAATTAGGAACTTTATTTAAATTTGTAATTATGTTTCGGTTAGTTATCCAATGTGTTTAGTTCAGACACAAATCTGATTCTGAAGGCAAACTGAGTGAATGTATTCAATGGACTTGCAATAACTCGAAGTCGGAAGAACGCCAAAACTTTTCGAGATATCGACTTATTCGAATGATCCATACATTAATGCATATTTCAATTAAGCACTATAAGCTAGTTAATCAATTCATATTGAAGTATATATTATGAAAAAGCAAGTGAGTGATAACATCTTATCAAGAAAACAGAGCAGCAGCATTTCGGCATGCTTGCACGAGCAATCATAACTACTACGCTTTCCCCAAAAGACAGATCCAATCCAGGAAATGGTTTGAGTTAAACGATAAGGAGGGGGTATTCAGCTCTTTTCCCACAATTGCTCTCTTATTATTAAAGCAAACTCTATGTTGTTGGTACTCACAACATAGGGTTAGAGGATCAAATAAGGATACTGGAACAAGCAAAACGCCCCTTATCTAGAGCTCTGCACATGTTCGAGTTTTCGATAGACCACCGCATAAAGGAGTGAGCTTGAGAGAAAACTTACCCCCTGTATTGTTCATCTTTAAAAGGACACATTACACCCATCCTGTATCGACATGTTCTAAAATCTCGTACAACGATATCATTTACCTTCTGGCAAACCGCTCGAACGAACTTCATACAGCCTTGCTGCTCTGCCCCTCGAATGACAAGCTGCAGTAACTGTTGACTGGGTAATGCACAAATGCATTTGTTGAGTAGCTCCAGTTTGTAGCTATGTCTATTGCTTTGGACAAACAATATTGTCAACTTTATTGAATACTTACACTCTAGTCTATAAAGATCATATGTTTGCCTCTATGTTTTCAAAGTCGTCTGTTGTAGATTGTTTGTATGTGGAAAGGTTGAAATAAAATTAAAATTGCATTTTGACGCCTCTACAGCAGGCAACTTATGAAAACTGTGTCGCAAAAGAAGAAATTGCACATGATAGGCAATTTGTACTGTTGGCACAATGTTTTTAAGTATATTCATTCATTACATTTCTTTTAAAGATGTTTTCAAAATCTTCTGCTGCAGATTTGTTATATGGGAAAGGGTGAAGTACACCAATCCATAATAAAACCTCAATCAGCGTGAAATAATTGTACGACCAGAAAACAATGGATACCATAACTATTGACCCATTGATCTGTAACTTGATTTATCTTATTTAATTGCTTGCTGAAAATTGATATTCAACTGCAAAATAATGATTATGTGGAAAAATTCTTAACATATTGGCCGAACCGTTGAAACGCTGTAAAAAAACCAAAAATCAAATTAAATATTCTCAATATTTGCCATGGAGTAGACTCTTTGTCCGAATTCAGGCACACATTCATGCCCTTGATAGGGTATCTAGTCAATTTTAAACTATTTTAACAATCGGAGCATGCTTTAACCCTTTCCCTCATACGACAATACTGCAGCAGACGACAATGAACATATTTTGCCAACAAATAGAAAAATATCTATGATTGAATGGATAACCTATGACTAAAAGTGGAAAACATTGTGGCAAAAAGAGAAATTGCTCGTTTTGAGCAATTTCTTCTTTTGTCACTATGTTTTCAAAAAGCCGTCTGCTGCAGAGGAGTCAGAGAGCGCCTATATGAGGGAATGGGTTAAAAACAAATGAGCATGAATGTTTTTGGAAGATTAAATTGTTTTTGCTAATGCATTCTTCATTACAACTAAAAAAAGAAATAAGCATTGCTATACAAAAACCATCGCCTTGTTGTGGTTGTGGTAGAGCGTCCGCCTCGGGTGCAGGGGGTCGTGGGTTCTCGGGTGCAGGGGGTCGTGGGTTATCGGGTGCAGGGGGTCGTTGGTTCTCGGGTGCAGGGGGTCGTGGGTTCTCGGGTGCAGGGGGTCGTGGGTTCTCGGGTGCAGGGGGTCATGGGTTCTCGGGTGCAGGGGGTCGTGGGTTATCGGGTGCAGGGGGTCGTGGGTTCTCGGGTGCAGGGGGTTCTCGGGTGCAGGGGGTCATGGGTTCGATCCCCGGACGGTCATACCATAGACTTTAAAAATGGTTTTAATGGATGCACTCCTTCAGTTGGTTTCGGGGTTTCGGGGTTAGCATTACGACTGACTTGCTGGTGGCAGAATACATGGACCAGTAGTACTGGTAACTTACCGAGGAAACGCCGGGATATAACGGACAAATTATTGAAAGCGGCGTTAAACACCAATCAATCAATCATCTAATTACTATTCAATAATCCCAGCGCTTCTACGCAGCTTGATCGGGATCTGAAGTGTGCGCCACAAGGGTAGAGAGAGATTCAAGAAACGTCTGGAATTAGTGACCATTACAATCTCATTAAAACCAGGTCTTAACCCGCACACTATCGTACATAGGTTTGTTTCGTGGGACTTGGCTATTATAAAAATACCAAGGCGACATTCAGTGAATTTGGTTGGTAACCGTGTACCATGAAACTGTTCTGATTGACGAAGGACAACTCTTGTTCATAGAAGAAGAATCATGTAGGATTATGTACCTTTAACAAGGATATAACAGCTAATTAGTTTGGAGTTCCTTCCTCTTATCATAGGAGAAGTCGGGAACCCAGATTAACAGCTTGTTAGTGCATGTTATGCAAGTAACGCAATAACAAAATGTCCTATCTAATAATGTACATGTTACAAAGATTAAAGTGCCGATTAATCATACACATATGAACGTGACTTTCGATGTCCCTCTAGTTGAGAGATGTATCTTTCTACTTACAGTGATATATCTCTAGCATAGAGAGATATCTCTAAAATTAACAGATAGATATCTCTCAAATTTACAGATATATCTCTTTGTTAGCGAGATATCTCTCGAGCTTACAGAGATATCCTTTAATGGAAAATAGCAAGCTCCTTTAGAGAGATATCTTACAAACGACGAGAGATATCTTACAAGCATAGAGTGTTATGTCTTTAATCACGTTAACAAAATATCTCTCTATGACTTGTATAGGCGTGTAAATAATTACTATTTGAAACGTGTCATGGAATTTACGGAAGACAAAATTAATCTTGGTCGACACAGGTCAACATTTGTAATAGTTTACCTTGCTTATTCAGAGAATGGTTCAGATATTCATATCAAGTTGAAAACATAGGTTTGCATTATCTTCTTATTGATTCTCTTCTAGAAATGTAATGGTCTGTAATGGTCTGCTGTATTGTTTATTATTTGAAAGGTAATTACAGTTAATTGTCATAAGTGACGTCTACTGTATTACATGTACAATGTGTTAGATGACCTCAAGTTTTCGATTAGTATTTTTTATTAGTTTCGGTTTAATTGCTTTCCGCATTGACTGTTGGCCCAGTGGTGGAAGATGTGGTTTATGTCAAACGTCTGAACAAATGTTGGCCCAGTGGTAGAAGAAGTGGTTTATGTCAAACGTCTGAACAAATGTTGGCCCAGTGGTGGAAGAAGTGGTTTATGTCAAACGTCTGAACAAATGTTGGCCCAGTGGTGGAAGAA
Source organism: Serripes groenlandicus (assembly GCA_031761405.1). Classification (NCBI taxonomy): domain Eukaryota; kingdom Metazoa; phylum Mollusca; class Bivalvia; order Cardiida; family Cardiidae; genus Serripes; species Serripes groenlandicus. The sequence goes on from JASEVX010000005.1 coordinate 31,931,314, forward strand.
GTGGTTTATGTCAAACGTCTGAACAAATGTTGGCCCAGTGGTGGAAGAAGTGGTTTATGTCAAACGTCTGAACAAATGTTGGCCCAGTGGTGGAAGAAGTGGTTTATGTCAAACGTCTGAACAAATGTTGGCCCAGTGGTGGAAGAAGTGGTTTATGTCAAACGTCTGAACAAATGTTGGCCCAGTGGTGGAAGAAGTGGTTTATGTCAAACGTCTGAACAAATGTTGGCCCAGTGGTGGAAGAAGTGGTTTATGTCAAACGTCTGAACAAATGCTGGCTTTCGACTGAGCTACCGGGCTGACGAATGAATAAAAGAAAAGTGTTTGATTGGTCGAATGAATAAAAAAAAATACCCGCGTATGATTGGTCGAATTAATAAAATTAACCGGAGGTTAATTGGTCAAAAGAATCGTGTGTTTGTGTGACAACTGGGGAGAAATCATTTTCCATAAACCAACAAATATTTAGAGAGATATCTCTCAAACATGGAAAACTATCTTAAATATGAAGTTATCTCTCTAAGTTATCAAAATATCTTGCTCCAACATGATCAATGTTAGAGATATATGTCTCTAAATTATAGAGATACCTCCATTACTTAGAGATATATATTTCAAAATAAGAGAGATATATCTAGGTTTAGAGAGAATCTCCCTAGGCAAAGACCTAATAACATGTGTTATTAGGTCTTTGCCCTAGGTTAGAGAGCATCTCCCAGGGTTAGAGAGCACCTCCCTAGGTTAGAGAGCATCTCCATAGGTTTAGAGAGCATCTCCCTAGGTTAGAGAGATATCTTTAAATCGAATACATAGTAAGGCCATAAAGGGACCAGTCACGTAAGTATTGGCTATGCTAATGTACGACTGATATTCATGTTTCCTATCCTAGTACTGGTTAGTTTACCCAGGAAGCATGAATAAGTGAACTGTCGACGTGATATAACTGAAATAATGTTGTGAAAACGGCGTAAACTCGTAGCTTTATAGTCTTCATCGACCCTTTCAATGCTAAATCTTTTAAATATACATGTCAGACTTCACAAAATCGGTTCCAGTAGAAAAAATGCAAAGAGCTTCTGGAAAAGGGGATGTATTTTTTTTTTAGCAATAATGATCTTTCATTCGACCATTCATTTTTCCAATTATGACAACAGTCTTTCACCAAAGGGCTAGATAGTTAAGGTAGCCAGTTGCCTGGGAAAAATATGTTGTGGAGTAGCCTACAAGTTTGAAAAATGAAAAAGCATGGAAACACACGACACGGTGTTACATATAATAAATCAGTCCATCTTTCATTGGTAGCTCAGTCGGTAGCGACGCGGGCTGTCAATCCAAGGGTTGTGAGTTCGAATCCCAGCTCGACCAAAATTCTTTCTGACATTTGATAAAATTCATCTTCCACCAATGGGCAAACAGTCTATGTGGAAAAGCAGCCAGTTGCTTGGGAAGTTTGTTGTGTGGATTACTGGTGTTGGGAAGCCAGGAAACACATGCATAGGTGAACTGGCCGCCGTGACAAGACTGAAAACTTGTTGGTAAGATCTATATAGACAGTTTTCAACTAATATTAGGCAAAATATATCACAGTTGAATCTGTAGAAAATCGGAACGGTAAAATCAAATCCAAAGTTGTAGATGTTTATGCTTAATTTAGCTCAGCCCAAGCGCCGCCTACTGATTTCTTTATGAATTCAGTGGCTATATAATTATGAAAATCGTTTTTTAACACGGTTTACGGCAATCCAAATCTGTATAGACAAGGTTGACAAATTCGAGTATACTTTCACTGTAACGTGATATAACTGAAATAGTGTTGAAAACGGCGTAAAACTCAAATAAACGAGAGAAAAAAACGTTCAATGAGCATATTTCAACACGTTAGCCTAGATATTCAATTCCATGTTTCTTCTGTAGTTCCTAGGTTTTACATTTTAAACGTTCACTTTAGACACTATCGAAAACCTTTGCCAACGCAATGAACTCCAAAACAGTATAAAGTAATCAAATATATCTCATATTAGCGTGAGAGTGCATGGCTTGAACTTTAGAACTTTCTGAAACCTTCTTGACCGTCATCAATGATATTAGTATGTTAAATACAACCACTAAGCCTTACTGCTATGATTTATCGATACTATTACCTAAGCAAAAGGTTAGGCTTATATATTGGTCTGTAAGCCGATGACAGAAAGTAGTTCTTCTTGCCAGATTTTCGCAGGAACATGACGCTGGCTTCTTTCCACACCTCCGGCATCCCACATAAAAAATGCATATTGCAATTTAAACAGCGTCCAAACTGCAATGGATTTCTGATACAACAAGGTGGAACATTCATTGGAAGGACCAGTACTTGATCTCTAATTGAATGAGAGACACAAGAAAGCCTATCTAGTAATAACTACTGTATTTGAATCACCGGCCATTTCGACGACTACATGTATCTATTCCGGTATATAAATACGTGAAACCTGTCACTTGGCCTGTATGGTATTTTAAGCCACTTTTCAACACTTTTCCAGTTATATCACTGCGTTTCCTGTGTAAGTTACCAGTACTACTGGTCCATTGATCCTGACACTAGCGAGTCATATATAAAGCTAACCCTACAGCACCGAGCGCCAAGAAGGGAATGCCTATAGATATACTACTAGTTTTAAAGTAGTTGGCATCATCCGGTCGCCAATCACTTGATCCATTCATGTATTCATGCCCATGTCTAGATTTTAATTCATTCTGAATAAACTTCCATGGCCTCGATTAGGTTCATTCCGGTTTTTCCCCCGAATGAATTCGGTTCGTTAGTTTAATTCTGCTTATCTTCCTTTTTCGGTCCATATTGGTCATTTCCGGTATATTTACATTTTCATTTCGGAATAATTCGGATTTCTTCGTTAGTTGGTAAATAAACATTTGGTTGTAAACACGTGAAGATATGTCTCGGGTTTCCAGAACGATATTCGTCCGTAATTTACCATATAGCTGTACTAATGATAAACTGGAAGAACTTTTCTCTGCATATGGTCCTGTAAAACAATGTTTTATCGTTACAGATAAAAGTAATGTTGAATTATTATTAGATTTCGCGACCAAATGTTTCTATTCTCTCTTCATTTCTATTTCGACCATTCTTTAAAGTCGTTTAGTTTCCAATTACTCCCGGTAGATGAGGTAGTAAGTGACCATTACACCTTTGATTGTAACCATACAGTCTTAACATATTTGAATTTTTTTTTTTTTGAAAAAATGCAAATCTTGATGCTAAACAAATGCTAGCTTTTAATTGTTATAATCGTGTAACAATTCTACAACATAATGATAATGACTCAATTACATTCCTTAGTTGGAGGGCAAGGATAATAGGTTAACATTTGTCTTACATATTGAGACGAGTCGATAGAGAAACAGATCAGCACACAGATGCTGTTATATGTAACACCGTTTAAAAATGTCCAGATCTTGATGAAAGATATTAGAGAGAGAATTGCCTGTTCCTAAGGTTACATCATTGACATTTGGAGATTTATATATTTTTGTTAAAGTGGCTTTGTCTTGTAATCGAATAAAATCATACTTCAAGATGAAATCTTGATTTTAATTTTAAAAACAATTATAAGAACAATTGTTCACAGTTTTGATGATGATCGAATTCTCCGATTTTTTGTAAAAAATGATGGAAAGAGCTCCACATAGAACATGAAAAGCAACAAAAAGGTGACATTTTACACGACAGCATTTCCAAGTCTGTCTTCATTTTTATATGTGTTTGAAACAAGCAATGATTTGTGCAAAATTGAGTTGGGTCATTTCCGGCGAACATGTGAAACCTCCAATTACCGTGAGTGTCTGCCCTAATAAGTAATATATATGATTAAAGAAAATTGTATTTTATGCATTTTTTCCTATCTTCTTCTGTAGATTCTGGAAAAAGTCGTGGGATTGGATATGTCATATATACATTGAGGTAAGTTATATTTTATTTTTTATTTACAGTACATCAGCCATCAATGATGATGTGATTATGGAAAATCTCTTTTTTATGAAAACAACTTGTGATTATTATTTAGGATTTAATTGGCTTATATTTAACTTGTCTCTTAACTGAAATGAAAGGAAACATGTGGTAAGTACATGTCTTGGTTCAATCTTGATCCAATGGTTGGTTTGATATTTTTTAACCCTTTCCCACGCATTTTGACGCGTCTGCAGCAGACGACTTTTGAAAACATTGAGGCAAAAGAAGAAATTGCTCAAAACAAGCAATTTCGCATTTTGCCACAATCTTTTCAACTCTTTATGACAATTCAACTCTCATTTATGGAGATTTTTTTAATGTTTTTGTATATAGACTTTCAAAGTCGTCTACAGTTTTGTTGTATGGTGGCGTTAAAAGCCTGTCACAATTACATGTGAACTTAACAAATATTTCAGAATATAATAATGAAATTTATTACATATGAATGATGATAAAGAAATGATGATGTGTATAGATACATATTCTTGCGTTATCTCCCCTTAAATTTGATTTTTCATCTTAACCCTTCCAACATACAACAAATCTGCTGCCGACGACTTTGAAATCAGCTAGGCAAAAATATGGAAAATTTCTTCAAATGAAAGTGCATATAATGAATAGAATTGAAATCATTGTGGCAAATGAAGAAATTGCTCATTATGAGCAATTTCTCCTTTTGACGCAGTGTTTTCAAAGTTCGTCTGCTGCGAATGCATCCAAAAGTGTCTATATGTAGGAAAGGGTTAATACTGTCAATGCAGTTTTGCAGGTGTTTTAAGTCACCTTTAGTTAAAGTTCTAGTTCTTTCAGGGATGATGCGATAAAAGCTAAAGATGAGAAAGTCAATATAGACGGCAGGAGACTGTTACTTGATTTTGCCGACATAGCAAAGAAAGCTAAAAATAAACGGAATCAAAACAAAGATGAAACAAAAGAAGAAAAAGAACCAGAAAGTGAAGAAGATGATAACACTCAGGGGAAGTCTGATAAAAAAGGTACAATTGCAGACTGCAGGCCTTTTTCTAGGCATCTCACAGGTCAGATATTCTGACCAATTCCCAATGGCAAAAGTCTTTTAAAATCATGCAATTTTGTCCTTTTTTTTTTATTCCAAAATTTAAAATAATAACAATTAATTTTCCCAAATAGAAGGCCAAATACTTGTTCCCAAAATGCCTAGAAAAAGGCCTGGACTGCAGGTCAGAGGTAGAGCTTCAGTCTTGTGATCTTAACATTGCCGTGAGAGCGGGGTCACCATTTCTGTCAACCTCACACATTTGGCGAGAGTACTGGTTGAGTACCGAGGAGGCAGACATCGAGAATGATAGATATAAGCTATAATATTTATAACTTATTGTAAAATAAATAAATATAAACTAAAATGGTAAAGAATGGTAAATACATAAATTTCAGACAAACAATTTAACCCTTTCCCTGATGTAAGCAAATTTGAACACCCCCTGCGGAAGCTGACTTTTGAAAACATTGTTGAAAAGGTAGAAATTGCATGTATTTTCCATGTTTTACAATTCTTTCCTCAAAATTTTCAAAAGCAGACAACTCTTACAATGTCTGGCAGATGTCCAAAGAGCAGTACAAAATATATCTGATCAGATATATCTGAATCAAAGACTCTTATGAAGTTATATACAGTAAAATATTTTATTATTTTTTCTGGTCTTTTTAGGAAAAAGCGAGCAGGAAAAAAGCGACAACTTGAAATATCACAAAGCAAAAATTGTTTTACTGACGGGTTTAGGAAATAAATTGACTGAAGAAAGATTGAACGGGTGTTTGCAGAAATTGTGAGTTACCGCTATATTTACTAGACCTTTTTTTGTGTAAAGATATATGATCACTTTCCCATATGCAGACCTATTTTGATGCGTCCTCAGCTGGCTTCTTATGGAAACATTGTGGCAAATTGAGAAATTGCTTATAACGTACAGTTTCTTCTTTTGCCACAATATTTGAATTCTTTTCAATGATTATACTTTCATGTATAGAGGTTTTCAAAATTTTGCATTTATGTGTTCACGGTCATCTTCTTCAGATATTTTGTATGTGGGAAAGATTTATCCCTTTCCCACATACAGCAAAACTGCAGCAGACGCATTTGAAAACATATAAGCAAAAATATGGAAAATCTATATAATTGTAGGTATACTAAACTGAAAAAAATTGAAAACATTGTGGCAAAATGAGAAATTGCTTGTTTTGAGCAATTTCTCCTTTTGTCACGATAATTTCAAAAGTCATATGCTGCAGATGCGTCAAAATGTGCCTATAGGTGGCAGGGCCTATGCTGTCGTTTCGCCATTTGAGCCATTGGCTCAAAGTGGCTCAAAAGAAGATAGCATTGGCGAAAGTCCAATTTTTGCCTTTTTTTCTCGATCGCTAAACAACAAATATATAACACATCCCAACAGGAAATAGCTTAACAGTAAAGCTATAAAATCCTGTTCAGAGCGTGTCGGTTTATAAAATCAATATGTGTGGACATAATTAACAGTGGGGTAACTTCAACTCGATGGTTGTATGCAAACAGTTGTAACTTCACCTTGAAGTTGAACAACCAGTAGTTAAAACTGTCTTGCATGATGCTCTCAAAAAGTTTGTCGCGTGTAAGATATAGCCTTAGGAAATTAATTGATTATCGATTTACGCAATCGGTTAAAGAAACCTGTTGATCAGTATTCAGAGGCAAGATTAATGAATTTGCTCTCTTATTAATAATCGTGAGTTGATTATAGCAAGGTGGAATGTCTTTAATAATTATGATTAGAGTTGAATGGTTTCGCGGGGTTCTTTGCAAAAAAACATTTGAGACATTTTCGCATGGATTTGTTAGCATTTAACGGCCAATTAAATTTCCTTGGACCAATTGAGATTTCAAAATTTCAAGAGCACTGATATATATTCATGTTTTTAGTTGGGGGAAAAAAGGGTCGATGTCTGTCCAAAGAAAAATGTGTCTCAAGAAAATTTTGGGCAGGTGTGACCCCTGGGTCGGAAAGATTTAAATGTAATGTACACTAATGATTGTTGTGAATCCCAACATAAGAACTTAAATTGTTCTGTTGCACAGTACATTGGCTAGCTAAAGGTATTGAATAAGCACATTCTTTTATAACAAAACATTTTAACTCACCTGAAACCGTAGTATGGGATGAGTTACATGAAATTTACAATTTTACTATTCATACCCCATTTCGTTCAGGTCAAGCCCCGGTAGCTCAGTTTGTAGCGACGCGGGCTGTCAATCCAGGGGTTGTGAGTTTGAATCCCGGCTCGGCCAACTTTCTTTCCGAGGATTGACAAAAGTCAATGCGACATGCATCATTCGTCTTCCACCAATGGGCTAAGTCCATGTGGAAAAGCAGCCAGTTGCTTGGGAAGATTGTTGTGTGGAGTACTGGTGTGAGAAAACCAGGAAATGCATGAGTAGGTGAACTGGCCGCCGTGATATAACTGAGAAATTGTTAAAAACGGCGTTAAACCCCAATAAATAAAATCAACCATTTCGTTCAGTTCCAATCCGCTCTTAAAGCGTTCATATGTTCAAATCATGATGATTACTTTTTTCCGTTTCAATAAAATTGATTGCTTTTTTTCGGTCAAAATCGGTTCAACGATTTGATGGGCTTAAATTTATTTTGTTTTGTTATTCTATTTGATTACTTAACCCTAAATATCAATATACAATCTAGCGTGGAAGCCACATTGCTATTTTTTGGAAAATTCATACCTTTTCATGATTTAATTCATAGGAGTAACTGAGAAAATACGTCTTGAAATGAAGCGTGTTGGCCGTGATCGGGAAAAAGTGGCCAGTTAACATAAAGAAGGCTGCGCAGCAAATTGTATTACAAAAATGATATATATAATATCGTTACATTAAATTACAATCGGATACTTAAATATCTTATAAAACGAAGGTTGAGTATACAAATATAACTTTTAATAAAGTAGTTTAGTAAAATAATTATTGAGTAAATTGTTGCAACCGCTCAATGAGTGAAGCATTCATGTGATTGGATTTTTTCATTCATTATGATTGTTTTGTTCAGAGCGCAAAATTCCGTTCCGCTATTAAAGCGTTCCAACTTCATTCCAATCACGCACACGATCCAATCATGTTCTGCTCAGATTGTCAATTTAATGATGTTCCAAACTGTATTGTGATCACTCGCTGTCTTGTGGCGGTTTCGTCCGTCAGTTCACATGTTCCAACAAACAAATTCTCATCCTACAGAATACACGAAATCTTTTGAAACCGGTCAGTGCTAATTTTGCATATATTTTCCTCTTTGTTCAACCAATTGCCTGAAAATTTGTCAGTCCAAATAAAAAAAAATTGTCAGTCAGGACTGAAGGACTGACGACTGTGTAGTCTGATCCTAAACAAACTGACCATTTTCAAAGTTGTTCTAAAAATTCAATTCCATGCAGAACTTTGGTTGCTGCAAAATCAGAAAAGGGAAAAAATGACAAAAGTTTTAAGATCTTCTTGTCAAAAAAGAAAAATGATTGGCCCGATTCCAAAATAATTTTCCACAAATGTTCCCTGGATAACCCTCTACTAATATTATTCAAATTATTCTGTTCCCTTTAAAAAAAAACATGACTGACAGGGGCAGAGTTTGTTTTCCTTATATGTGTACTGGCCTAATTTGAAAATAATTTGGCACACAACCTCTACCAAGTTTGTTCAAATAATTCTAATCCGTTATAGATCTTCGTCACCAGGGGTCATTACTTGTTTTCTTTATATGCATATAGTAAGAACAATGTACACTGTGATTTCTATTGAATCAGGTGAGCGATTGAGGACCATCATGGTCCTCTTGTCTTGAATTCTTTTAAAACTTTACCACATATAGACACTCTTGGATGCTTCTGAAACAGACACCTATTGAAAACATTGTGACATAAGGATAAATTGCTCATAATGAACAATTTCTCTTTTTACCACATTTGATTTCAGCTCAGTTTGATTTACAGAGATTTTTTATGTTTTGGCCAGTATGTTTTAAAAGTTGTCTATTGCAGATTTGAGATACATGGGAAAGCGTTAAACCATTTGTAATATTTAGTCATGTTCCTTGTTGTTCATTAGCAGGTGATCACTATGCAGTATTTAATTGGTAAACATAATTCAGACCTAGGTCTGATGAAACTTTAGAACTCTTTCTTCTTTAATAGTAAAGTGTTCATCTACTAGATGAATGCTTGTACAAACAACTCTTCCAGAATTTTCTTTAATGGATTCCAATAAATGATTACTGAAATGAAGCAGTGATTATCATATGACATTTAGGCGTATTTACTCTGCCTGGTGGTGCTCTTGACCAACCCTTTCGAAATACCATACATCTGCAGCAGACAACTTTCAAAACATCTAGGAAAAAATAAAGATGAAACTATTGTGACAAAAGGAAAAATTGCTCATCATGAGCTATTTCTCCTTTTGGCACTAGATTTTTTCAAAAATATGCCTGCATATGGTAATACATGTTGACAGTTGCACTTACTATGAAATAAATTGTAGAAATTTTCATGTTCTTCTTTTTAAGAAATGTGAAACATGTCGCCGAGGCTAAACTGGTGTCAGATGGTAGTGCACATGTCAAGTTTAAATGTATCCGAGACGCAAAACGGGCCGTAAATAGACTTCATGAGCATGAATATAAAGGTCAGTCCTGGTAATATGTTTGGTTTAACCCTTTCCCTCATACGACAATTCTGCAGCAGACGACTTTGAACTTATTTTGTCAAAACATAGAAAATCTCCGTAGTTGAATGGATAACCTATGACAAAAAGTTGAAAACATTGTGGCAAAAGGAGAAATTGCACGTTTTGTGCAATTTCTTCTTTTGTCACTATGTTTTCAAAAAACTGTCTTCTGCAGAGGTGTCAGAAAGCGTCTATATGAGGGAAATGGTTAAATATACCAAATAAAAAGTGGAAAGTGAAGAAGTTTTTACAGCTTATATTTATCCGTCGGTAAGAGGACAATTGCCCCTCCGGACATTAGCCCCGTCGTTAAAACTACACATGGAAACATCAGACCCTTCATATTTTCACAAGGTGGACATTAGCTCTTTCGTATTTTTCACACGGCGGACATTAGCCCCTTTTTAATTTTTTTAACAGTATGGATATAAGCCCTTTCACATAGCGAATATTAGCCCTTTAATTGAAGCAGACATTATCCCACTAGTTGTTTAAGATCACGCAATAATTGACAGAATGTTTTTTAAATGCATGTTTGATATATATAACTGATATTAATCATTATCAAAATTTAATGCAATAATTGGCGGATTGTCAATACAAACAAGCTTTTGCAAGCAATTGTCTCTGGACTCTGTAATCCTGAGTGTGTTAAACAGTTGGCCTATGAATGTCTAATCGTTAATAGATGTACTTAGTAATTAATGATCTAAACAACCATTCTTATTCTTCAATCCAAACACAGATTGAAATTGCAGATTCAATAAACTTTTTAATAAAGGATAAATATTGGTAATATACAAATGGGCTTAATGTCCGCTTTCAGCAATCCTCTGAAGCGGCTAATGTTCGCCTTAAACAATTACGATATAGGGGATAATGGCTGTGTATGAAGGGCTTAAATTATGTCCTCCTATGCAGTTTTTAATTGAGGGTTTAATGTGTGCTAGTCCGCTCAATGTATGTGGGAATGTCCCATATAGTGAATGAGATAGAATCCAATTATTTATTATACCTATATTGTTCAAATTGAAAAGGTCTGGAGAAAATAAGTACATGTATATATTTGGAAAATGGAAAGCTGAAACTTTAATACAGAATCAAAGTAGATCAATTACTTGAGAAGAACAACTTCTCATTTCTCAACAATTTTATCAAAAAAGTTGTCTGCTGCAAAGACATCAAAAGTGTTTTTTATGTAGGAAAGGGTCTACAAGTTGAATCAATGGCTTTGAGCAAAGGTGAAGCTCCATTCTCTGATTATTTTGTTTAGAAAGCATCAACTCGTTGATAAATTAGCTCAAGTTGTTACATTTATTCCTCTCATTTGGCACATATTCTTATTAGATTTTAGTCATTTCAATTATCCGTTTGCGACATACAACAAATCTACAGCAGATGACTTTGAAAACATCTGGACAAAAATGTTAAAAATCTCTGTATGTAAAAGTATAATTATTGTACTAAGTTAAAAAAACATGGTGACAAAAATGTTAAGAAATCTCTGTATGTAAAAGTATAATTATTAAACTAAGTTGAAAAAACATTGTTACAAAAGTCATCTGCTGCAGATGCGTCAAAATGTGCCTGCAAGTGCAAAAAAGTTATTTAAACCAGACAATTTTGTGAACATCTTTTTAATTATAAAAAATCTCTATAATTGAAAGTATGATTATTTTAAAAGGGTAGAAAATATTTTGGCACAAGGAGAAACAGTTGATTGTGATTAATTTCTCCTTGTGTCACAATGTTTTCATGTGTACTGCAGATGGGTCAAATTGCATCTTCATGTTATAAAAGGGAAACATCTAGCATTTCTTTTAGATATATTATGTTTCAGGTTCGAAATTGACTGCCAATCAATTATCTAAAGATGCAGCTAATATTCCACCGAAAATGTTGAAGAGATGTCGACTTATTGTGAGAAATCTTGCCTTCAAGGTGATTGAGACTTTTTACATTGTTGATTTTAGCCCATTCCTACATATAAATACATATTGACCATTCAGCAGACGATTTGAAAACATTGTGACAAAGGGAATATTGCTCATAATGAGCAATTTCTCCTTTTGCCAATATGTTTTCAATAATTATACTTTCATTTATTGAGAATGTCCATATTTGGATAAAGTAGAAATTTGAAATATATGTTAACCCTTTCCCTCATACGACAATTCTGCAGCAGATGACTTTGAACATATTTTGTCAAAAAATAGAAAATCTTTATAATTGAATGGATAACCAATGACTAAAAGAGGAAAACATTGTGACAAAAGAAGAAATTGCTCGTTTTGATCAATTTCTTCTTTTGTCACTATGTTTTCAAAAAGCCGTCTGCTGTTAAATGATGCAGACAATTTAGAGTTTCCTACAACTGTTTGTACTAGTATGAGCTCAACTTTGTTTATAATTCGGCTTTAACTTTTTCGATATATGTAACTCTTTTTTCAGTGCAAAGAAAAAGATCTTGAAAGAAATTTTGAAAAGTTTGGGAATCTAACCGAAATTAAAGTAGCTAAAAACACAGGTAACTACAAGGAGAGAGAGAACTAGGCATCACTTAATATTTGATTGACATAAGGCCTCCATTGCAAAACAATAAAGTTAACATCATAAACTACAAGGAGAGAGAGAACTAGGCATCACTTAATATTTGATTGACATAAGGCCTCCATTGCAAAACAATAAAGTTAACATCATAAACTACAAGGAGAGAGAGAACTAGGCATCACTTAATATTTCAGGTAAATACTGTTAACCTCGGCTTTGCCTCGAGTAACAGTATTCTCCTCGTGTTGACAATATGTGCTGTCACACTGAAAGCCATGCAATATTTATATAATAACCCATAATCATTGTTACATATTCGTATATCATTTTGAATTTTTGATATGTTTTTTTACCAAACATTGATGCAAAAGGAAAATCTAGTTATGTTTAGCAGTTTCTATTTTTCAAACCATGGTTACAAGTATTATTTGCTACAGATGTATTATATGCAGTATGGAAGGAAAAGATTGTCTGTCTGTCACACAGTCACTTACTGCCATTTAAACTGGCAACCCATATATTCCTTAAATAATAAAGCATATTATTTATATTACTTATAATAAATATAATTTTTTCATATATGAAAAGGGCTCAACGAGATCTTTCCAATGGTATATCAAACTTGAGGATCGGGGCAAGTTCATTTTGGGGGTTTAAAAATCTCTCATATTACATAACTCGAAAACGGCTGAATATTTTCTCTACAACCCCGGGTTTAAATGAAACGTTTTGGTGTCCTCTATCATTTGATAACTTAAAACAAAAAAGTTAAAGCGTAAATAGTGAAATGAATTAGTAAAAACTAATTTGACGCTTTTAATGGGCTCCTTTTCCCTCTATATTTGATCAAATTTGTAATTGATATGTATACTTTAGGTTATAATATTGTTTTTTGAACAATATGATGGATATAGGATATATGATGTCTTCAGAAGTTTTATATCGCCAAAATGTATATCTGTTTAACTTCCCCTAAAACTCATAAAACTGGACAAATTTTATTCAGTTACTATGGAGATTTAATTAAATTTGCCCACCGTCCGAATCTTTCTTTAGAATTGATTTTTAATATGTTTTCAAATCATATTTCGGCCCCTTAAAGGGCTTTATGTATATATATTTCTTTCCATTTCAGTTCTACATTTTGAAGAATTCAGATCATTTAAAATGTTCACGTTTTATTATTTTCTCTCGGCAGTGAATTTAATTCAGAGAATTTTGAAAATTGGGCATGGTCCACACAAATTTGGAGAATGTGATATTATTTTACGAGCTGGACGTAAGGAATCAGCCATTGAACCAGATGATTGTGTTTTAGTTTCTAATGGATACTCAAAAAGTGTGGTAGATGATAAATTTACTCCATTGCTTACAAACGGAGTAGCAATAAGCATGAGCAAGGCCGAGGCTATATCATCAAAGGTATGTGATTTATTTCGAAATTTTTATATCAGTCAGATAATCAAATTGTTAACCGTTTATTAAAATAATAGTTGTGTCAGAAAAACTCAGTGTCTTCATTTGTTTTCAGGTACTTATGGTAGGAGGATCCCAGAGCAACAACTTATTATACGGATCTTCCAGGGTCGCAACTCATCTGAATATGGACATACCAATTCGACTGAGATCAGATTATATCTCAAACAGCACAAGTCGGACATCCATTTCTTGGGCACTTTAATACATGAGCTGGCCCATTTTTTCACATTTGATGAAGCAGAGTCCCACGGTTCACAGTGGCAAGAGTGTTCTTTGCAGTTAATGGCATTGATTAATTGTTATCTGGCTGACATTCCCGTAGAAGATAGCAGTTGCCATCAATTGTGCACCAGGGTTATCGGGGCAAACTGCTGCGAACACTTTGTGACTGGAACAGTGGTGATTGCTTAATTTAAAATTTCGGTCAACATTTCGGACTATTTCGGCCTATTTTCAAAATTCAAAATTTGGCTCGTTCAGAGACGGCCTCCACGTGGCAAGAGCTGGGCATCATTACTCTATTTAAGTATTGATGGCTAACAATCTCAAACAAAATAACACATATATGCTTACAAAATGAATTAATACATGACATGATTGTATGCATAGAGATATTTATAATTCTCTCCCCCCTCTGAATACATTGTACTCATTATCAATTCCTTGAAATAATTTCTTTTTCTTTTTTTTTTTCTGATTGTTTAGTTATTTTTTAGAAAATATCTATTTATAGTAAATGTCATATAATCTTTTATATATAGAATTGTGAGTTTGAACGTGGGTGCTCTTCTATTTTAAGTGCACAGATATATATCATTGGATGTCCCTAAAGAGGAACGGTTTCCCTAAAGAGGGAAGTGTCTGGCTGCTCATTTAATTGGATAGGCCGAAATGACAAAGTCTTTACTCGGATTTCATATGACTCTCAATTTCCGTGTATACGTTTGTGCAAAACCTAATACACCAATATCTTTGCTCATCTTCTTTTCAATAATAAGCTTATTTTGTTTAACGCAGGCTCTGTCTGGAGCCGTCAAACATTGCTTAATGCAACTCATCATACTAGCTTTGTTAAAAAACAAAGAAGCGTCCGAGTTACGGTTCAGTAAATGTTTTTCCACCACGTGGCTAGACAGTCTGAACATGTTGAAAGTAAAGCGTTGAATAAACGGAGACTGAAAAAAGTCCTACTAGACGACCTCTCTGTAACTTTTGATTGGTTAGTTATTTTTAGAAAAGTCTATTTATAGAAAATGAGAGTTTGAACGTGCGCGCTCTAAATATAGACCCATGATGTCATTCTAAATATAGAACTATTAGAAATATCTATTTATAGTAAATGACATATAATCTATTTATAGAACATGACACATAATCTATTTATAAAAATATGGTGAAATACCGAGTCTAAAAATAGATCGTAGTGTTAGGACATGCGCTGTCATTTGAACTCTGGACGTTCTCGAGGTAAGACGTTACATTTATTGCTTTACCATACATGTTTGACTGCGTGCTTCGGCTCGACTATACGACATATTAAAGGGATATATCGTGTTGTATGGATGTCTCGTGTCAGGTTTCCCGAAACAATGTAGCAAAGGTTAGGTCGAATTTCCCCGCCATTATTTTCGAGGATTCCAACAACATACCCGCTAGAATCTATTGGTAGAAGGCTAGAGACAAATCGTTGGTGGTCAGGAACTAAGGAAAATCACGAAGTAGGAAGGCACTACGATATAAACTAATTGATTGTAAATGAAAGAAGAAACAGTGGATATAATTGACCAGGCTACAATTAAAATCTTATTTATAATGATTTAGATCAGGTTATAGTGAGAACTCGAGGAAGCGATAACGTGAATAACTGGTTTAACTTAAACAACTTCTTCGAACTGATCTGTTATTTGAAACAGTAAAGCAGCTGTTCTGATTGTTTCTGTGATCAATCTGAACTACTATTGTTCCATTTCTTTGTTATTATATTATCACTGGCTAGCTTTTCTTAATTACACAGGTAATAATAGATGAATTATGAAGCTGCCAATACACACATGACTATATAAAGCAAGGGCATAACTCGGGGTTATCTTTTGATTCATTTTCAACTCCATCATAGAATATCTAACTGTTATCTAACAGTGTGTGTTTTTGGTTATAACAATTCCCCTGAAACGTCTAAATGGGCCAACAACAAACACCTTGAACAGATAGCACAGATGATTGGGTTGATACGAGTGTCCGTTGGCTGCAATATACAGAATATCGGGTTGTATGGATCATTCACCCCCTCCCCCATGTAGACGCTATTACCTGCGGCATATGACATGAAAACAATTGAGGCAATTGATCACCGCGAGTAATTCGAGGGCTTGGGCGTGAAACGGTTGTAACTAAAATTAGTATTTTTTTACCAAGGTTAATCACCTCTCCATAAAGTTTTAAAAGCGTTAAATCATTTTTCTTGGTAAACAATGGAAATTTAGGTGCCATTGCTCGGTCTGAGCAATGGCACCTAAATTTGCATTGTTTACAAAGGGGTCAAAATTGTCCCTAAACCAGGGTTTTCAAAATAGGTTTTTAGTTACAACCGTTTCACTCCAAGCCCTCGCGAACTGTTCACCTCCATTCTATAATACACTCTATATTCTAAAGTCGATGTGTTCGTCGTCATCAGCTACATATTTGCAGTATGTGGGGGAAAGTTAATTATATATATATATAATATATATATATATATATATATATGAGCCGTTCCACGAGAAAACCAACATTGTGGGCTCTGCGTAAAGTATCGACCCGGATCAGCATAAGCATGCCGCGCTGGCTAATCCGGACAGACACTTTTCGCCTCCTGTAGATTTTCTGTTTCAGGAATCATTACTCTATACCTCTATCCCCCTGAGGCGGAATGTGTCGGCCCCGATTAGCCTGCGCAGGCTGATTTTGGGTCGATACATTACGCAGACTCCACAATGTTGGTTTTCTCGTGGAACGGCTCATATAATATATATACCTGCCAGCTCTGTCCAGTCCTTGCCAACAATATTGGGGAGGTTGAGATCGTCGCACACGTCTGAGTACAGCCTAGGGGGCAGGTCGATCACACTCATGGTTATGCATGCCTGCATCCACACGACTCGTGTTTGACCCTCGGACTTTCACAAACTGAAAACATATGAAATCAGAATCCTCTTATATTAAATCACATCAGATGATTTGGGGTCTAATAATCTCTTCGGATTGGCATCATTTAACCCTTTCTCTCATACTACAATTCTGCAGCAGACGACTTTGAACATATTTTGTCAAAAAATAGAAAATCTCTATAATTGAATGGATAACCTATGAATAAAAGTGGAAAACATTGTGGCAAAAGGAGAAATTGCTCGTTTTGAGCAATTTCTTCTTTTGTCACTATGTTTTCAAAAAGCCGTCTGCTGCAGAGGCGTCAGAAAGCGTCTATATGAGGGAGAGGGTTAAAGCTACACAGACGTAAAATGTGTGTGGGAATACACTTCTACATGTTTTTGTCAGATGATGTATTTAGGTCTATATAGACGTAAAACTTGTGTGGGAATACACTTCTACATGTTTTTGTCAGATGATGTATTTAGGTCTATATAGACGTAAAACTTGTGTGGGAATACACTTCTACATGTTTTGGTCAGATGATGTATTTAGGTCTATATAGACGTAAAACTTGTGTGGGAATACACTTCTACATGTTTTGGTCAGATGATGTATTAAGGTCTATATAGACGTAAAACTTGTGTGGGAATACACTTCTACATGTTTTGGTCAGATGATGTATTTAGGTCTATATAGACGTAAAACTTGTGTGGGAATACACTTCTACATGTTTTGGTCAGATGATGTATTTAGGTCTATATAGACGTAAAACTTGTGTGGGAATACACTTCTACACATTTTGGTCAGATGATGTATTTAGGTCTATATAGACGTAAAACTTGTGTGGGAATACACTTCTACATGTTTTGGTCAGATGATGTATTTAGGTCTATATAGACGTAAAACTTGTGTGGGAAAACACTTCTACATGTTTTGGGTATATATAGACGTAAAACTTGTGTGGGAATACACTTCTACATGTTTTGGTCAGATGATGTATTTAGGTCTATATAACATATTTTAAAACATATAGATGACTAGTGAATACAATCCGTATACATCCGAGTCCATACGGTACACGCAGATTCATCTAGACTCGAATTCGCGAGGAAGCGTGTCAAGAGCTCTAGATAAGGGCCGTTCTGCATGTTCTAAAATCCTTTTTTGACCCTATAGCCCTATGTTGTGGGTACTCAAAGGAATTGTTTCAATGAGACAATTATTTTGAGTACCAAAAACATTGGGTTTGATTGGATAATAAGAAAGATATTGTGGAGAAAAAGAGCTGTATACCCCTCTTTATTTGGACCTCTGGCGACTAAAGTAGTTATTGTTTAAACACGTGTACAGATTAAATGTAGGTAAAGTAAGTATGAGAGTTAAAATAAAACATAAAGGAGTTTTTCCCTTTCCCACATACAGACGCTTTCTGACGCCGCTGCATCTGTCGAGGAATACATATTTTAATGACGCGAGCACCTTTACCAACCTACGGATTGATCTAATCCAATAATCGAACCCATGATCTCTTACTTGAGTTACCGTGTCTTAGACATTTTAAGATACATCAGAACTCAGTACCAAGAGCACAACATACTGTGATGTAATTTATGATACCAAATCAAAATCTAACATGACCATCAGTCAGGATTTGCGATCAGCCTGCACAATCGCACAGGGTTATTAAGGTCTCCCCAGTTCGACATATTTGAGTTCAAAGTTACGGGTGGCCATTGGTGGACGATTAGCCTACGAGTGTACATGAACTGTAAAACATTTTGAAATTCTGGAGGTCAAAACGTTGCGTGTCTTGACCAAAATAAGCTCTTTTCTTTGAATTAGTTTTCTTGAATTCGCAACATCGGCTTCGTAACTTATTAGCCTATTAACGAGAAGGCTTAGTGTGAAAATCTCAACTAAAATGCGTAACGTGTTTGTACAAAGTTGTAAACGACACCCAAGGTCAAATGCGGTCTACCGGTTACAACTCGGTTAAGTAGGTTAATGTATAATTACAACAAAGCAACATGTGGAAACATGGTGCAATATGCTATATCTCGTTTCAGATTTAGAAAAAAGGTCATTGTACCTATTTTATAGTAGCATATTTCAAAGGGTAGCACCCTTTGTGGAAAATGTATACATTACTTTTATTATTTTAATGATACTTTTTATCATCAAATCGGCTAAGTAGCATATTTTCGAATTTCTCAAGATTCCGAACATTTTTTCGCCATGATTATGAATTCGCGAATATTTGCAACATTCAAACCCTGTTTTACAGTATATAGTATGACCGTAATTGGACTTAACTTCATAATATGAGCCGTCCCGCGAGAAAACCAAAAGTATGGCCTCTGCGTAATGTATCGACCAGATCAGCCTGCGCAGTCCGCACAGACTGGTCCGGGCCGACACATTCCGTATCATGGGGATAGTGGTATAGCGTAATGACTCCTGAAACAGAAAATGCACAGGAGGCGAAACGTGGACTGCGCAGGCTGATCTGGGTCGATACATTACGCAGAGTCCACAATATGGGTTTTCTCGCGGGACGGCTCATACTATAAAAAAGGATAGGTTTTCGTTTGCCATGGGTCAATTTATTTTCAAAATTGAAAAAACCGTTGAATATGAAATCCTATATACCTGTCCATATCGAAAATGTGCTGGCCTGCCTTTACACCAGTATTTTTTGTTATCAGGAATCCTTAGACGCCTTGGTTCACCTACAATCATGTAACTTGATACTGTCAAACAGTGGTAACATGTGGTGTTCCTGGATGGGACGATTATGTGAGCGTAGATAAAGAGAGGAGGAAGGATACATTTGTCGGATAAGGTACAAGTTGGCATTTCAGAACAATGTATGTTCGGATCAGCCTCTACATCTGCTCCATCTTATAAGAATATCCACAAGTTGACGGAAGCTTCTAACAAGCTTAAATAAATAATATGGGAACAGCGTATATATCTTGATCGGACTGTGCAGATACACAGGCTGATCTGAATCTGCACTTTTCACAAAAGACTTGTACCTTTTTGGACGGACGGGTTCAAAGCCTGATACTCTAAATATAATGTTTGTCTTTCAATGAAGGATTTCTGAAGATGAAATACAGCCACCATTATCTAGACATGTCACGCTCTCTGCCATTAGATTTGGTAAAATTTTAAAAATGACCCGTACTGTAGAAAAACCAGCCTTAGCATATCTGCGACAAGTGCAGACAACGATCACACCTAGCATTCATGCTAATTGATCCAATTCAACATTGTCACAAGAAGTTTCTTGAATGTCTTTGAGAATAATTGCCGAACAGTTTATAACCAGACCGAACGGACGGACAGGTATTTATGGCCCTACATTGATCGCAAATGCCCAAAGGTGGTTTTCCTGAATGTATCGCCCATTAATTTCGATCTATGAGATAATAAAACTTTTAATTAGGAACTTTATTTAAATTTGTAATTATGTTTCGGTTAGTTATCCAATGTGTTTAGTTCAGACACAAATCTGATTCTGAAGGCAAACTGAGTGAATGTATTCAATGGACTTGCAATAACTCGAAGTCGGAAGAACGCCAAAACTTTTCGAGATATCGACTTATTCGAATGATCCATACATTAATGCATATTTCAATTAAGCACTATAAGCTAGTTAATCAATTCATATTGAAGTATATATTATGAAAAAGCAAGTGAGTGATAACATCTTATCACGAAAACAGAGCAGCAGCATTTCGGCATGCTTGCACGAGCAATCATAACTACTACGCTTTCCCCAAAAGACAGATCCAATCCAGGAAATGGTTTGAGTTAAACGATAAGGAGGGGGTATTCAGCTCTTTTCCCACAATTGCTCTCTTATTATTAAAGCAAACTCTATGTTGTTAGTACTCACAACATAGGGTTAGAGGATCAAATAAGGATACTGGAACAAGCAAAACGCCCCTTATCTAGAGCTCTGCACATGTTCGAGTTTTCGATAGACCACCGCATAAAGGAGTGAGCTTGAGAGAAAACTTACCCCCTGTATTGTTCATCTTTAAAAGGACACATTACACCCATCCTGTATCGACATGTTCTAAAATCTCGTACAACGATATCATTTACCTTCTGGCAAACCGCTCGAACGAACTTCATACAGCCTTGCTGCTCTGCCCCTCGAATGACAAGCTGCAGTAACTGTTGACTGGGTAATGCACAAATGCATTTGTTGAGTAGCTCCAGTTTGTAGCTATGTCTATTGCTTTGGACAAACAATATTGTCAACTCTATTGAATACTTACACTCTAGTCTATAAAGATCATATGTTTGCCTCTATGTTTTCAAAGTCGTCTGTTGTAGATTGTTTGTATGTGGAAAGGTTGAAATAAAATTAAAATTGCATTTTGACGCCTCTACAGCAGGCAACTTATGAAAACTGTGTCGCAAAAGAAGAAATTGCCCATGATAGGCAATTTGTACTGTTGGCACAATGTTTTTAAGTATATTCATTCATTACATTTCTTTTAAAGATGTTTTCAAAATCTTCTGCTGCAGATTTGTTATATGGGAAAGGGTGAAGTACACCAATCCATAATAAAACCTCAATCAGCGTGAAATAATTGTACGACCAGAAAACAATGGATACCATAACTATTGACCCATTGATCTGTAACTTGATTTATCTTATTTAATTGCTTGCTGAAAATTGATATTCTTGCAACTGCAAAATAATGATTATGTGGAAAAAGTCTTAACATATTGGCCGAACCGTTGAAACGCTGTAAAAACCCCAAAAATCAAATTAAATATTCTCAATATTTGCCATGGAGTAGACTCTTTGTCCGAATTCAGGCACACATTCATGCCCTTGATAGGGTATCTAGTCAATTTTAAACTATTTAACAATCGGAGCATGCTTTAACCCTTTCCCTCATACGACAATACTGCAGCAGACGACTTTGAACATATTTTGCTAACAAATAGAAAAATATCTATGATTGAATGGATAACCTATGACTAAAAGTGGAAAACATTGTGGCAAAAAGAGAAATTGCTCGTTTTGAGCAATTTCTTCTTTTGTCACTATGTTTTCAAAAAGCCGTCTGCTGCAGAGGAGTCAGAGAGCGCCTATATGAGGGAATGGGTTAAAAACAAATGAGCATGAATGTTTTTGGAAGATTAAATTGTTTTGAACTAATGCATTCTTCATTACAACTAAAAAAAGAAATAAGCATTGCTATACAAAAACCATCGCCTTGTTGTGGTTGTGGTAGAGCGTCCGCCTCGGGTGCAGGGGGTCGTGGGTTCTCGGGTGCAGGGGGTCGTGGGTTCTCGGGTGCAGGGGGTCATGGGTTCTCGGGTGCAGGGGGTCGTGGGTTCTCGGGTGCAGGGGGTCGCGGGTTCGATCCCCGGACGGGTCATACCATAGACTTTAAACATGGTTTTAATGGATGCACTCCTTCAGTTGGTTTCGGGGTTTCGGGGTTAGCATTACGACTGACTTGCTGGTGGCAGAATAAAGGGACCAGTAGTACTGGTAACTTACCGAGGAAACGCCGGGATATAACGGACAAATTATTGAAAGCGGCGTAAAACACCAATCAATCAATCATCTAATCACTATTCAATAATCCCAGCGCTTCTACGCAGCTTGATCGGGATCTGAATTGTGCGCCACAAGGGTAGAGAGAGATTCAAGAAACGTCTGGAATTAGTGACCATTACAATCTCATTAAAACCAGATTTTAACCCGCACACTATCGTACATAGGTTGGTTTCGTGGGACTTGGCTATTATAATCAAAGCGCTGAAAGCCCTGATGGTATAGGGGGCATATGTAAATTGAAAACATATGGCATAGATCATATGGACAAACATTGTTGAAACAATGAAACAATGACCTTTAAACAAACCAAACCAAAAATGTTTGAAGCAACACATATTGCCTGCCAATAACATATACCTCATTTGTCAAAGTTTTACCCTTTTCTTGTATAAACAAAATATCGAAGGACAAAAGATTGACAAAAAAAACCCGAGCAGCTACCCTTAATTAAAATATTTCTAGTTCAGAAATCACTAAAGATCAACAATGTATATTGTAATCATGCTGATAAATGAAAGACGATCGAAAGCATGATAGAGTTATGTTTCTTTTGCACTGCACAATTGCAGCTCTGAGTTTCCTATACACCAAGTCTTAAATTGATATATTGGACATATATTGAGACAATAACCGAAGAAATGAAAAAATTGAGTTTACACCTAAAAAACAGACTAGATTTGACGAAGTACAAATCTTGGGGAAGCACTCATTAACGAAAAGGGGAATTTCACGGAACGCATGTGTTGCATATAATAAGGGAGAACATTGAAAGACAAAAATATACACACCACTCCAAACGCAGCATGCTAAATTTATGGTAATGGTGCACTGCAAATCTGTAGGTCATAAGTTACATACAAACCAAGTTTGAAATTGATACAATGAAAGTTAATTGAGACAATCGCTGAACTAAATAAGGAAAAATGGAGATAACTGAAAAATCAGACCAGAGTTATGTACCTAGTACTTTGCCGTTCTCCTGATCACACGGGTATAATTGTGACCACTTTGAAATAAATCTGCCATACAGAAACAACGTGTTAACCAATACATGCAATCCATGACGGACGGACGAATGCACATTCAGGCAGACAGCCGGCCGGACGCCGGATTATACCTCCAAGCTTTACAGACGGAGACAACTCAAGTATTGATTACAGAAGACTGGTTCGATGCGTCAAAAGACGTCAGCTTAGATTATGGTATTTGTAAAGTATTTGCAATTTAATTGTATCTCCGAAACGGGACTGGACCGTCAAGGTTAATTTTCAAAAACCTATTTAGACTACATTTCTAGTTTATTTGTCAACAGATACATCTAGGACTATATTACACGTTGATGAACGTTGAGTCTTAAATTAACGCAAATGCATATACATTATAATTTTAGTCCCAAAATCGCTAGAAGCTTCTCAATAATAAAATAAATAATGACCTTGCGGTTATAACTCGGATGTGTTGACAAATTCGGCCAAATTTCTTTCCGACGTTTGACAAAAGTCAATGCGACATGCGTCATTCGTCTTTCACCAATGGCTAAGTCTATGTGGAAACGCAGCCAGTTGCTTGGGAAGATTGTTGTGAGGAGTACTGGTTTGAGAAAACCAGGAAATACATTTGTAGGTGAACTGGCCGCCGTGATATGACTGAAGAAATGTTAAAAACGGCGTTAAATCCCAATCAATCAATGTTGAAATTAACTTATCTATAATTTGTAGATTTAATTTCTATTTCCTAGTAGGGTCTACATACAGCGACACATGAGAATATTCAACACAAAACGCGACTTGTTTTACCAACAATTCCCCAGTAGCGGTGAGACCGTTTGTAACATTATTTCATGGCATGTATACACAGTAGGACCTCTCTCTTTGGACGAATTATGTTGTAACAAGTTTGTTTACAGTATTCCTTAACCTTGACCACATAGACTAAATATACAGCAAACAACATTGAACTAAGGCATAACTATTGACCTGAATTAATAAAAGTATGATTTTGAATAGTGATGAAAACATTGTGGAAAAAGACAAACTTGTTGATTATCATTCATCTGTTAAGGTTAGTCAAATGTGTCTAAAAGGGGCAAAGGTTAAAATAATAACTGTAGACAAATGTTTTCGTTATCTAGGTTATAGAAACAATTTGATTCATGTTTCAAAGCATTGTTTGAAAAGGAGAAATTGCTCATTGTCAGCAATTGCTCCGTTTGCAAATATACTTTCAACATTTGTTTGTAACTAAGTAGCTATAACGGGAACGGTTCAACCCTTTCCCGCTTACAGTCGCTTTTTGACGCATGTGCAGCAGACGGCTGCAGAATTGTTTATCATGACCCATTTCCTCTTTTTCCACAAAGGTTTCAACTATATATTTTTCCCCTTGATGTAAGGCAAAATTGCTCGTAATCATTCATCTCTAGCATGTTATTCAAAATGTGTCCGGAAGGGAGAAAGAGGGAAAGAACGTCCATAGTAAAACGTTTAAATATGAAAAGAATTAATTTGAAACGTGTTTGAAAGCATTGTGTGAAAAGGAGGAATTGCTCATTGTCAGCAATAGCTCCATTTTCAACAATATTTTTTAAATATTCGAACTGTTATAGTATCACGGAAAGGGTTCCGCTTCCATGGGAAGGATGTAACCATTTTCCGCCTACAGACGCATGTGCAGCAGACGACAATCGAAAACATTGTGACAAAAGGGGAAATTGCTTTTCGTAGGCAATTTCTACTTTTGCCACAATGGTTTCAACTCCTTTCAATAATTGTATTTACAGTGCTTTGCACATTTCTCTATAAGTCGACTGTTGTAAACTAATGGGGTCACAGAACGGTCGACGTTACCTCACACTACTGACCTTAAGGTCAACCATAGTTCAGAGTGAGTTTCATTCATAGAAACTATTTTGTCTCATAAATTTATGCAGCGGAGGGTTTTGTGATTCGGTCGAACCAATGAAATCGTTGAAAAGGCAGATTATAACCAATCAAAACTCGATTTTGGTGTAGGTATACACATGTGGACTGCGGTTGCAGCTTTAAATTCGACTTTTCGAAAGCAGCTTCGCTATGAGATAGTGGCGAAACGCCCCTATCCCAAAAATACCAAGGCGACATTCAGTGAATTTGGTTGGTAACCGTGTACCATGAAACTGTTCTGATTGACGAAGGACAACTCTTGTTCATAGAAGAAGAATCATGTAGGAGTATGTACCTTTAACAAGGTTATAACAGCTAATTAGTTTGGAGTTCCTTCCTCTTATCATAGGAGAAGTCGGGAACCCAGACTAACAGCTTGTTAGTGCATGTTATGCAAGTAACGCAATAACAAAATGTCCTATCTAATAATGTACATGTTACAAAGATTAAAGTGCCGATTAATCATACACATATGAACGTGACTTTCGATGTCCCTCTAGTTGAGAGAT
This sequence comes from Serripes groenlandicus, assembly GCA_031761405.1. Lineage (NCBI taxonomy): Eukaryota > Metazoa > Mollusca > Bivalvia > Cardiida > Cardiidae > Serripes > Serripes groenlandicus. Next base: position 31,957,247 of record JASEVX010000005.1, read on the forward strand.
GTATCTTTCTACTTACAGTGATATATCTCTAGCATAGAGAGATATCTCTAAAATTAACAGATAGATATCTCTCAAATTTACAGATATATCTCTTTGTTAGCGAGATATCTCTCGAGCTTACAGAGATATCCTTTAATGGAAAATAGCAAGCTCCTTTAGAGAGATATCTTACAAACGACGAGAGATATCTTACACGCATAGAGTGTTATGTCTTTAATCACGTTAACAAAATATATCTCTATAGTGACTTGTATAGGCGTGTAAATAATTACTATTTGAAACGTGTCATGGAATTTACGGAAGACAAAATTAATCTTGGTCGACACAGGTCAACATTTGTAATAGTTTACCTTGCTTATTCAGAGAATGGTTCAGATATTCATATCAAGTTGAAAACATAGGTTTGCATCATCTTCCTATTGCTTCTCTTCTAGAAATGTAATGGTCTGTAATGGTCTGCTGTATTGTTTATTATTTGAAAGGTAATTACAGTTAATTGTCATAAGTGACGTCTACTGTATTACATGTACAATGTGTTAGATGACCTCAAGTTTTCGATTAGTATTTTTTATTAGTTTCGGTTTAATTGCTTTCCGCATTGACTGTTGGCCCAGTGGTGGAAGATGTGGTTTATGTCAAACGTCTGAACAAATGTTGGCCCAGTGGTGGAAGAAGTGGTTTATGTCAAACGTCTGCACAAATGTTGGCCCAGTGGTGGAAGAAGTGGTTTATGTCAAACGTCTGAACAAATGTTGGCCCAGTGGTGGAAGAAGTGGTTTATGTCAAACGTCTGAACAAATGTTGGCCCAGTGGTGGAAGAAGTGGTTTATGTCAAACGTCTGAACAAATGTTGGCCCAGTGGTGGAAGAAGTGGTTTATGTCAAACGTCTGAACAAATGTTGGCCCAGTGGTGGAAGAAGTGGTTTATGTCAAACGTCTGAACAAATGTTGGCCCAGTGGTGGAAGAAGTGGTTTATGTCAAACGTCTGAACAAATGTTGGCCCAGTGGTGGAAGAAGTGGTTTATGTCAAACGTCTGAACAAATGCTGGCTTTCGACTGAGCTACCGGGCTGACGAATGAATAAAAGAAAAGTGTTTGATTGGTCGAATGAATAAAAAAAATACCCGCGTATGATTGGTCGAATTAATAAAATTAACCGGAGGTTAATTGGTCAAAAGAATCGTGTGTTTGTGTGACAACTGGGGAGAAATCATTTTCCATAAACCAACACATATTTAGAGAGATATCTCTCAAACATGGAAAACTATCTTAAATATGAAGTTATCTCTCTAAGTTATCGAAATATCTTGCTCCAACATGATCAATGTTAGAGATATATGTCTCTAAATTATACAGATACCTCCATTACTTAGAGATATATATTTCAAAATAAGAGAGATATATCTAGGTTTAGAGAGAATCTCCCTAGGCAAAGACCTAATAACATGTGTTATTAGGTCTTTGCCCTAGGTTAGAGAGCATCTCCCAGGGTTAGAGAGCATCTCCCTAGGTTAGAGAGCATCTCCATAGGTTTAGAGAGCACCTCCCTAGGTAAGAGAGCATCTCCATAGGTTTAGAGAGCATCTCCCTAGGTTAGAGAGATATCTTTAAATCGAATACATAGTAAGGCCATAAAGGGACCAGTCACGTAAGTATTGGCTATGCTAATGTACGACTGATATTCGCGGAGAAGTCGTAAGACAGGTCACAGGCGATCGTAGGTAGTTTCGTAAATAGGTTTTCGACCCTGCCAATGCTTTTGAGGTTACATTTGATTGTGGTCGTTGCGGTAGATGCAGTGTCCAATCTAGGATTAAAAAACAAGGGAGATTTTTTTTTTATCGAAAAATTGAATTTATTTTTCAGCTTTGTCTATGTAAAATATTCATGGTGGAGTGTCCTTTGGCAAAGCATGTTTCCTATCCTAGTACTGGTTAGTTTACCCAGGAAGCATGAATAAGTGAACTGTCGACGTGATATAACTGAAATAATGTTGTGAAAACGGCGTAAACCCGTAGCTTTATAGTCTTCATCGACCCTTTCAATGCTAAATCTTTTAAATATACATGTCAGACTTCACAAAATCGGTTCCAGTAGAAAAAATGCAAAGAGCTTCTGGAAAAGGGGATGTATTTTTTTTTTAGCAATAATGATCTTTCATTCGACCATTCATTTTTCCAATTATGACAACAGTCTTTCACCAAAGGGCTAGATAGTTAAGGTAGCCAGTTGCTTGGGAAAAATATGTTGTGGAGTAGCCTACAAGTTTGAAAAATGAAAAAGCATGGAAACACACGACACGGTGTTACATATAATAAATCAGTCCATCTTTCATTGGTAGCTCAGTCGGTAGCGACGCGGGCTTTCAATCCAAGGGTTGTGAGTTCGAATCCCAGCTCGACCAAAATTCTTTCTGACATTTGATAAAATTCATCTTCCACCAATGGGCAAACAGTCTATGTGGAAAAGCAGCCAGTTGCTTGGGAAGTTTGTTGTGTGGATTACTGGTGTTGGGAAGCCAGGAAACACATGCATAGGTGAACTGGCCGCCGTGCCAAGACTGAAAACTTGTTGGTAAGATCTATATAGACAGTTTTCAACTAATATTAGGCAAAATATATCACAGTTGAATCTGTAGAAAATCGGAACGGTAAAATCAAATCCAAAGTTGTAGATGTTTATGCTTAATTTAGCTCAGCCCAAGCGCCGCCTACTGATTGCTTTATGAATGCAGTGGCTATATAATTATGAAAATCGTTCTTTAACACGGTTTACGGCAATTCAAATCTGTATAGACAAGGTTGACAAATTCGAATATACTTTCACTGTAACGTGATATAACTGAAATAGTGTTGAAAACGGCGTAAAACTCAAATAAACGAGAGAAAAAAACGTTCAATGAGCATATTTCAACACGTTAGCCTAGATATTCAATTCCATGTTTCTTCTGTAGTTCCTAGGTTTTACATTTTAAACGTTCACTTTAGACACTATCGAAAACCTTTGCCAACGCAATGAACTCCAAAACAGTATGAAGTAATCAAATATATCTCATATTAGCGTGAGAGTGCATGGCTTGAACTTTAGAAATTTCTGAAACCTTCTTGACCGTCATCAATGATATTAGTATGTTAAATACAACCACTAAGCCTTACTGCTATGATTTTTTCGATACTATTACCTAAGCAAAAGGTTAGGCTTATATATTGGTCTGTAAGCCGATGACAGAAAGTAGTTCTTCTTGCCAGATTTTCGCAGGAACATGACGCTGGCTTCTTTCCACACCTCCGGCATCCCACATAAAAAATGCATATTGCAATTTAAACAGCGTCCAAACTGCAATGGATTTCTGATTCAACAAGGTGGCACATTCATTGGAAGGACCAGTACTTGATCTCTAATTGAATGAGAGACACAAGAAAGCCTATCTAGTAATAACTACTGTATTTGAATCACCGGCCATTTCGACGACTACATGTATCTATTCCGGTATATAAATACGTGAAACCTGTCACTTGGCCTGTATGGTATTTTAAGCCACTTTTCAACACTTTTCCAGTTATATCACTGCGTTTCCTGTGTAAGTTACCAGTACTACTGGTCCATTGATCCTGACACTAGCGAGTCATATATAAAGCTAACCCTACAGCACCGAGCGCCAAGAAGGGAATGCCTATATATATACTACTAGTTTTAAAGTAGTTGGCATCATCCGGCCGCCAATCACTTGATCCATTCATGTATTCATGCCCATGTCTAGATTTTAATTCATTCTAAATAAACTTCCATGGCCTCGATTAGGTTCATTCCGGTTTTTCCCCCGAATGAATTCGGTTCGTTAGTTTAATTCTGCTTATCTTCCTTTTTCGGTCCATATTGGTCATTTCCGGTATATTTACATTTTCATTTCGGAATAATTCGGATTTCTTTGTTAGTTGGTAAATAAACATTTGGTTGTAAACACGTGAAGATATGTCTCGGGTTTCCAGAACGATATTCGTCCGTAATTTACCATATAGCTGTACTAATGATAAACTGGAAGAACTTTTCTCTGCATATGGTCCTGTAAAACAATGTTTTATCGTTACAGATAAAAGTAATGTTGAATTATTATTAGATTTCGCGACCAAATGTTTCTATTCTCTCTTCATTTCTATTTCGACCATTCTTTAAAGTCGTTTAGTTTCCAATTACTCCCGGTAGATGAGGTAGTAAGTGACCATTACAACTTTGATTGTAACCATACAGTCTTAACATATTTGAAAAAATGCAAATCTTGATGCTAAACAAATGCTAGCTTTTAATTGTTATAATCGTGTAACAATTCTACAACATAATGATAATGACTCAATTACATTCCTTAGTTGGAGGGCAAGGATAATAGGTTAACATTTGTCTTACATATTGAGACGAGTCGATAGAGAAACAGATCAGCACACAGATGCTGTTATATGTAACACCGTTTAAAAATGTCCAGATCTTGATGAAATCTCAAAGATATTAGAGAGAGAATTGCCTGTTCCTAAGGTTACATCATTGACATTTGGAGATTTATATATTTTTGTTAAAGTGGCTTTGTCTTATAATCGAATAAAATCATACTTCAAGATGAAATCTTGATTTTAATTTTAAAAACAATTATAAGAACAATGGACTGGTTCACAGTTTTGATGATGATCGAATTCTCCGATTTTTTGTAAAAATGATGGAAAGAGCTCCACATAGAACATGAAAAGCAACAAAAAGGTGACATTTTACACGACAGCATTTCCAAGTCTGTCTTCATTTTTATATGTGTTTGAAACAAGCAATGATTTGTGCAAAATTGAGTTGGGTCATTTCCGGCGAACATGTGAAACCTCCAATTACCGTGAGTGTCTGCCCTAATAAGTAATATATATGATTAAAGAAAATTGTATTTTATGCATTTTTTCCTATCTTCTTCTGTAGATTCTGGAAAAAGTCGTGGGATTGGATATGTCATATATACATTGAGGTAAGTTATATTTTATTTTTTATTTACAGTACATCAGCCATCAATGATGATGTGATTATGGAAAATCTCTTTTTTATGAAAACAACTTGTGATTATTATTTAGGATTTAATTGGCTTATATTTAACTTATCTCTTAACTGAAATGAAAGGAAACATGTGGTAAGTACATGTCTTGGTTCAATCTTGATCCAATGGTTGGTTTGATATTTTTTAACCCTTTCCCACGCATTTTGACGCATCTGCAGCAGACGACTTTTGAAAACATTGAGGCAAAAGAAGAAATTGCTCAAAACAAGCAATTTCGCATTTTGCCACAATCTTTTCAACTCTTTATGACAATTCAACTGTCATTTATGGAGATTTTTTTAATGTTTTTGTATATAGATTTTCAAAGTCGTCTACAGTTTTGTTGTATGGTGGCGTTAAAAGCCTGTCACAATAAATTACATGTGAACTTAACAAATATTTCAGATTATAATAATGAAATTTATTACATATGAATGATGATAAAGAAATGATGATGTGTATAGATACATATTCTTGCGTTATCTCCCCTTAAATTTGATTTTTCATCTTAACCCTTCCAACATACAACAAATCTGCAGCCGACGACTTTGAAATCAGCTAGGCAAAAATATGGAAAATTTCTTCAAATGAAAGTGCATATAATGAATAGAATTGAAATCATTGTGGCAAATGAAGAAATTGCTCATTATGAGCAATTTCTCCTTTTGACGCAGTGTTTTCAAAGTTCGTCTGCTGCGAATGCATCCAAAAGTGTCTATATGTAGGAAAGGGTTAATACTGTCAATGCAGTTTTGCAGGTGTTTTAAGTCACCTTTAGTTAAAGTTCTAGTTCTTTCAGGGATGATGCGATAAAAGCTAAAGATGAGAAAGTCAATATAGACGGCAGGAGACTGTTACTTGATTTTGCCGACATAGCAAAGAAAGCTAAAAATAAACGGAATCAAAACAAAGATGAAACAAAAGAAGAAAAAGAACCAGAAAGTGAAGAAGATGATAACACTCAGGGGAAGTCTGATAAAAAAGGTACAATTGCAGACTGCAGGCCTTTTTCTAGGCATCTCACAGGTCAGATATTCTGACCAATTCCCAATGGCAAAAGTCTTTTAAAATCATGCAATTTTGTCCTTTTTTTTTTATTCCAAAATTTAAAATAATAACAATTAATTTTCCCAAATAGAAGGCCAAATACTTGTTCCCAAAATGCCTAGAAAAAGGCCTGGACTGCAGGTCAGAGGTAGAGCTTCAGTCTTGTGATCTTAACATTGCCGTGAGAGCGGGGTCACCATTTCTGTCAACCTCACACATTTGGCGAGAGTACTGGTTGAGTACCGAGGAGGCAGACATCGAGAATGATAGATATAGGCTATAATATTTATAACTTATTGTAAAATAAATAAATATAAACTAAAATGGTAAAGAATGGTAAATACATAAATTTCAGACAAACAATTTAACCCTTTCCCTGATGTAAGCAAATTTGAACACCCCCTGCGAAAGCTGACTTTTGAAAACATTGTTGAAAAGGTAGAAATTGCATGTATTTTCCATGTTTTACAATTCTTTCCTCAAAATTTTCAAAAGCAGACAGCTCTTACAATGTCTGGCAGATGTCCAAAGAGCAGTACAAAATATATCTGATCAGATATATCTGAATCAAAGACTCTTATGAAGTTATATACAGTAAAATATTTTATTATATTTTCTGGTCTTTTTAGGAAAAAGCGAGCAGGAAAAAAGCGACAACTTGAAATATCACAAAGCAAAAATTGTTTTACTGACGGGTTTAGGAAATAAATTGACTGAAGAAAGATTGAACGGGTGTTTGCAGAAATTGTGAGTTACCGCTATATTTACTAGACCTTTTTTTGTGTAAAGATATATGATCACTTTCCCATATGCAGACCTATTTTGATGCGTCCTCAGCTGGCTTCTTATGGAAACATTGTGGCAAATTGAGAAATTGCTTATAACGTACAGTTTCTTCTTTTGCCACAATATTTGAATTCTTTTCAATGATTATACTTTCATATATAGATGTTTTCAAAATTTTGCATTTATGTGTTCACGGTCATCTTCTTCAGATATTTTGTATGTGGGAAAGATTTATCCCTTTCCCACATACAGCAAAACTGCAGCAGACGCATTTGAAAACATATAAGCAAAAATATGGAAAATCTATATAATTGTAGGTATACTAAACTGAAAAAAATTGAAAACATTGTGGCAAAATGAGAAATTGCTTGTTTTGAGCAATTTCTCCTTTTGTCACGATAATTTCAAAAGTCATATGCTGCAGATGCGTCAAAATGTGCCTATAGGTGGCAGGGCCTATGCTGTCGTTTCGCCATTTGAGCCATTGGCTCAAAGTGGCTCAAAAGAAGATAGCATTGGCGAAAGTCCAATTTTTGCCTTTTTTTCTCGATCGCTAAACAACAAATATATAACACATCCCAACAGGAAATAGCTTAACAGTAAAGCTATAAAATCCTGTTCAGAGCGTGTCGGTTTATAAAATCAATAGGGACTGTGTGTGTACATAATTAACAGTGGGGTAACTTCAACTCGATGGTTGTATGCAAACAGTTGTAACTTCACCTTGAACAACCAGTAGTTAAAACCGTCTTGCATGATGCTCTCAAAAAGTTTGTCGCGTGTAAGATATAGCCTTAGGAAATTAATTGATTATCGATTTACGCAATCGGTTAAAGAAACCTGTTGATCAGTATTCAGAGGCAAGATTAATGAATTTGCTCTCTTATTAATAATCGCGAGTTGATTATAGCAAGGTGGAATGTCTTTAAAAATTATGATTAGAGTTGAATGGTTTCGCGGGGTTCTTTGCAAAAAAACATTTGAGACATTTTCGCATGGATTTCGTTAGCATTTAACTGCCAATTAAATTTCCTTGGACCAATTGAGATTTCAAAATTTCAAGAGCACTGATATATATTCATGTTTTTAGTTGGGGAAAAAAAGGGTCGATGTCTGTCCAAAGAAAAATGTGTCTCAAGAAAATTTTGGGCAGGTGTGACCCCTGGGTCGGAAAGATTTAAATGTAATGTACACTAATGATTGTTGTGAATCCCAACATAAGAACTTAAATTGCTCTGTTGCACAGTACATTGGCTAGCTAAAGGGATTGAATAAGCACATTCTTTTATAACAAAACATTTTAGCTCACCTGAAACCGTAGTATGGGATGAGTTACATGAAATTTACAATTTTACTATTCATACCCCATTTCGTTCAGGTCAAGCCCCGGTAGCTCAGTTGGTAGCGACGCGGGCTGTCAATCCAGGGGTTGTGAGTTCGAATCCCGGCTCGGCCAACTTTCTTTCCGAGGATTGACAAAAGTCATTGCGACATGCATCATTCGTCTTCCACCAATGGGCTAAGTCCATGTGGAAAAGCAGCCAGTTGCTTGGGAAGATTGTTGTGTGGAGTACTGGTGTGAGAAAACCAGGAAATGCATGAGTAGGTGAACTGGCCGCCGTGATATAACTGAGAAATTGTTAAAAACGGCGTTATGGGTTTTTTTTCTGAAAAAGGGGAAGGGGAAAATTTCGCGGCGTTTTAGAAAAAAGGGGAAAAATTGTAAACTAGTATAATGTGCATGTTTAACTTTTATCATTACAAGGCCATCTGTCTATTTTTCATGTTCTTGAACTCCTCCACTAGATTGTCATAATCCAGTTCACTTAAACTATACCACTGTCAAGGGTCGAAATTAGCAAGATTTTCTACTTGCATTTTTTCGCAAGTGCTATTTTTTGTTACTTGCTAAATGAAAAAACAACTTATTAGAACTTTAACTTTAAGCAACACAATGTGAACTACAATAGTGCAATACACTGTTATGGTCAATCATGAATGTAATGTAAACATGGTCCAAAACATGCTGTGAAAAGAAGCTGCTGAGACTGTCAGATATACAACATAGTCTAGAAACTGTGTTTCAATTTCTGGCTCCATATGGCAAAGTATGGGGTCTTTTCTGAATTAGTCAAGACAACATCCATCTTGTCACAGCAGTTTTTGGGTCATATTCTCTAAGGGCAACATCAGCAACTTCAATTCTCATCAAAATATCAAGTATTTCAGCACCAAGCCTACACCTCGAGTCAAATTGTATTCTGTTCATTGTGGAAAGATAAATGAGATTTAAGCTAATGTTCAAAAGTTAAATATGAAATTTTCTTTTTTTTTTTTTTTTTTTTTTTCTTTTTTTTTTTATCCGAGGGGAATTTATATTTTTAGGGGAAAAACTATGCTTATTTTCCGGGGGGAAGGGGCCGTTAAACGGCCCCTTTTATATAAGGAAAAAAAACCCTGGGCCGTTAAACCCCAATAAATCAAATCAACCATTTCGTTCAGTTCCAATCCGCTCTTAAAGCGTTCATATGTTCAAATCATTATGATTACTTTTTTCCGTTTCAATAAAATTGATTGCTTTTTTTCGGTCAAAATCGGTTCAACGATTTGATGGGCTTAAATTTATTTTGTTTTGTTATTCTATTTGATTACTTAACCCTAAATATCAATATACAATCTAGCGTAAAAGCCACATTGCTATTTTTTGGAAAATTCATACCTTTTCATGATTTAATTCATAGGAGTAACTGAGAAAATACGTCTTGAAATGAAGCGTGTTGGGATCGGGAAAAAGGGGCCAGTTAACATAAAGAAGGCTGCGAAGCAAATTGTATTACAAAAATGATATATATAATATCGTTACATTAAATTACAATCGGATACTTAAATATCTTATAAAACGAAGGTTGAGTATACAAATATAACTTTTAATAAAGTAGTTTAGTAAAATAATTATTGAGTAAATTGTTGCAACCGCTCAATGAGTGAAGCATTCCTGTGATTGGATTTTTTCATTCATTATGATTGTTTTGTTCAGAGCGCAAAATTCCATTCCGCTATTAAAGCGTTCCAACTTCATTCCAATCACGCACACGATCCAATCATGTTCCGCTCAGATTGTCAATTTAATGATGTTCCAAACTGTATTGTGATCACTCGCCGTCTTGTGGCGGTTTCGTCCGTCAGTTCACATGTTCCAACAAACAAATTCTCATCCTACAGAATACACGAAATCTTTTGAAACCGGTCAGTGCTAATTTTGCATATATTTTCCTCTTTGTTCAACCAATTGCCTGAAAATTTGTCAGTCCAAATGAATTTTTTTTGTCAGTCAGGACTGAAGGACTGACGACTGTGTAGTCTGATCCTAAACAAACTGACCATTTTCAAAGTTGTTCTAAAAATTCAATTCCATGCAGAACTTTGGTTGCTGCAAAATCAGAAAAGGGAAAAAATGACAAAAGTTTTAAGATCTAATTGTCAAAAAAGAAAAATTATTGGCCCGATTCCAAAATATTTTTCCACAAAAAAAGTTCACTGGATAACCCTCTACTAATATTATTCAAATTATTCTGTTCCCTTTAAAAAAAAACATGACTGACAGGGGCAGTTCCTTATATGTGTACTGGCCTAATTTGAAAATAATTTGGCACACAACCTCTACCAAGTTTGTTCAAATAATTCTAATCCGTTATAGATCTTCGTCACCAGGGGTCATTACTTGTTTTCTTTATATGCATATAGTAAGAACAATGTACACTGTGATTTCTATTGAATCAGGTGAGCGATTGAGGACCATCATGGTCCTCTTGTCTTGAATTCTTTTAAAACTTTACCACATATAGACACTCTTGGATGCTTCTGAAACAGACACCTATATAGATTGAAAACATTGTGACATAAGGATAAATTGCTCATAATGAACAATTTCTCTTTTTACCACATTTGATTTTAGCTCAGTTTGATTTACAGAGATTTTTTATGTTTTGGCCAGTATGTTTTAAAAGTTGTCTATTGCAGATTTGAGATACATGGGAAAGCGTTAAACCATTTGTAATATTTAGTCATGTTCCTTGTTGTTCATTAGCAGGTGATCACTATGCAGTATTTAAATGGGAAACATAATTCAGACCTAGGTCTGATGAAACTTTAGAACTCTTTCTTCTTAGTAAAGTGTTCATCTACTAGATGAATGCTTGTACAAACAACTCTTCCAGAATTTTCTTTAATGGATTCCAATAAATGATTACTGAAATGAAGCAGTGATTATCATATGACATTTAGGCGTATTTACTCTGCCTGGTGGTGCTCTTGACCCTTTCGAAATACCACACATCTGCAGCAGACAACTTTCAAAACATCTAGGAAAAAATAAAGATGAAACTATTGTGACAAAAGGAAAAATTGCTCATCATGAGCTATTTCTCCTTTTGGCACTAGATTTTTTCAAAAATATGCCTGCATATGGTAATACATGTTGACAGTTGCACTTACTATGAAATAAATTGTAAAAATTTTCATGTTCTTCTTTTTAAGAAATGTGAAACATGTCGCCGAGGCTAAACTGGTGTCAGATGGTAGTGCACATGTCAAGTTTAAATGTATCCGAGACGCAAAACGGGCCGTAAATAGACTTCATGAGCATGAATATAAAGGTCAGTCCTGGTAATATGTTTGGTTTAACCCTTTCCCTCATACGACAATTCTGCAGCAGACGACTTTGAACTTATTTTGTCAAAACATAGAAAATCTCCGTAGTTGAATGGATAACCTATGACAAAAAGTGGAAAACATTGTGGCAAAAGGAGAAATTGCACGTTTTGTGCAATTTCTTCTTTTGTCACTATGTTTTCAAAAAGCTGTCTTCTGCAGAGGTGTCAGAAAGCGTCTATATGAGGGAAAGGGTTAAATATACCAAATAAAAAGTGGAAAGTGAAGAAGTTTTTACAGCTTATATTTATCCGTCGGTAAGAGGACAATTGCCCCTCCGGACATTAGCCCCGTCGTTAAAACTACACATGGAAACATCAGCCCCTTCATATTTTCACAAGGTGGACATTAGCTCTTTCGTATTTTTCACACGGCGGACATTAGCCCCTTTTTAATATTTTTAACAGTATGGATATAAGCCCTTTCACATAGCGAATATTAGTCCTTTAATTGTCATAGAAGCAGACATTATCCCACTAGTTGTTTAAGATCACGCAATAATTGACAGAATGTTTTTTAAATGCATGTTTGATATATATAACTGATATTAATCAAATTAGAGTATTTTTTATCAAAATTTAATGGAATAATTGGCGGATTGTCAATACAAACAAGCTTTTGCAAGCAATTGTCTCTGGACTCTGTAATCCTGAGTGTGTTAAACAGTTGGCCTATGAATGTCTTATCGTTAATAGATGTACTTAGTACGGTAATTAATGATCTAAACAACCATTCTTATTCTTCAATCCAAACACAGATTGAAATTGCAGATTCAATAAACTTTTTAATAAAGGATAAATATTGGTAATATACAAAGGGGCTTAATGTCAGCTTTCAGCAATCCTCTGAAGCGGCTAATGTTCGCCTTAAACAATTACGATATAGGGGATAATGGCTGTGTATGAAGGGCTTAAATTATGTCCTCCTATGCAGTTTTTAATTGAGGGTTTAATGTGTGCTAGTCCGCTCAATGTATGTGGGAATGTCCCATATAGTGAATGAGATAGAATCCAATTATTTATTATACCTATATTGTTCAAATTGAAAAGGTCTGGAGAAAATAAGTACATGTATATATTTGGAAAATGGAAAGCTGAAAGTTTAATACAGAATCAAAGTAGATCAATTACTTGAGAAGAACAACTTCTCCTTTCTCAACAATTTTATCAAAAAAGTTGTCTGCTGCAAAGACATCAAAAGTGGTTTTTATGTAGGAAAGGGTCTACAAGTTGAATCAATGGCTTTGAGCAAAGGTGAAGCTCCATTCTCTGATTATTTTGTTTAGAAAGCATCAACTCGTTGATAAATTAGCTCAAGTTGTTACATTTATTCCTCTCATTTGGCACATATTCTTATTAGATTTTAGTCATTTCAATTATCCGTTTGCGACATACAACAAATCTACAGCAGATGACTTTGAAAACATCTGGACAAAAATGTTAAAAATCTCTGTATGTAAAAGTATAATTATTAAACTAAGTTGAAAAAACATTGTTACAAAAGTCATCTGCTGCAGATGCGTCAAAATGTGCCTGCAAGTGCAAAAAAGTTATTTAAACCAGACAATTTTGTGGACATCTTTGTAATTATAAAAAATCTCTATAATTGAAAGTATGATTATTTTAAAAGGGTAGAAAATATTTTGGCACAAGGATTAACAGTTGATTGTGATTAATTTCTCCTTGTGTCACAATGTTTTCATGTGTACTGCAGATGGGTCAAATTGCATCTTCATGTTATAAAAGGGAAACATCTGGCATTTGTTTCATGCAGAAAGTAACATATAAATCATTCTTTTAGATATATTATGTTTCAGGTTCGAAATTGACTGCCAATCAATTATCTAAAGATGCAGCTAATATTCCACCGAAAATGTTGAAGAGATGTCGACTTATTGTGAGAAATCTTGCCTTCAAGGTGATTGAGACTTTTTACATTGTTGATTTTAGCCCATTCCTACATATAAATACATATTGACCATTCAGCAGACGATTTGAAAACATTGTGACAAAGGGAATATTGCTCATAATGAGCAATTTCTCCTTTTGCCAATATGTTTTCAATAATTATACTTTCATTTATTGAGAATGTCCATATTTGAATAAAGTAGAAATTTGAAATATATGTTAACCCTTTCCCTCATACGACAATTCTGCAGCAGATGACTTTGAACATATTTTGTCAAAAAATGGAAAACATTGTGACAAAAGAAGAAATTGCTCATTTTGATCAATTTCTTCTTTTGTCACTATGTTTTCAAAAAGCCGTCTGCTGTTAAATGATGCAGACAATTTAGAGTTTCCTACAGCCGTTAGTACTAGTATGAGCTCAACTTTGTTTATAATTCGGCTTTAACTTTTTCGATATATGTAACTCTTTTTTCAGTGCAAAGAAAAAGATCTTGAAAGAAATTTTGAAAAGTTTGGGGATCTAACCGAAATTAAAGTAGCTAAAAACACAGGTAACTACAAGGAGAGAGAGAACTAGGCATCACTTAATATTTGATTGACATAAGGCCTCCATTGCAAAACAATAAAGTTAACATCATAAACTACAAGGAGAGAGAGAACTAGGCATCACTTAATATTTGATTGACATAAGGCCTCCATTGCAAAACAATAAAGTTAACATCATAAACTACAAGGAGAGAGAGAACTAGGCATCACTTAATATTTGATTGACATAAGGCCTTCATTGCAAAACAATAAAGTTAACATCATAAACTACAAGGAGAGAGAGAACTAGGCATCACTTAATATTTCAGGTAAATACTGTTAACCTCTGCTTTGCCTCGATTAACAGTATTCTCGTGTTGACAATATGTGCTGTCACACTGAAAGCCATGCAATATTTATATAATAACCCATAATCATTGTTACATATTCATATATCATTTTGAATTTTTGATATGTTTTTTTTACCAAACATCGAAAACATTGATGCAAAAGGAAAATCTAGTTATGTTTAGCAGTTTCTATTTTTCAAACCATGGTTACAAGTATTATTTGCTACAGATGTATTATATGAAGTATGGAAGGAAAAGATTGTCTGTCTGTCACACAGTCACTTACTGCCATTTAAACTGGCAACCCATACATTCCTTTAAACACTGTTTTTAGCTCACCTAAGCACAAAGTGCGAGGTGAGCTTTTGTGATCACTCGCCGTCCGTCGTCATCTGTATGTGCATCCGTCTGTTAATAATTTCCTAAAATGACTTCACCTTCTAAACTAATGGAATGATTTCAAAATAACTTCACAGGAATGATCATTAGGTGGTTCTCCTTTAAAGTTGTTCAAAGAATGTAAATCCATGTAGAAATTTGGTTGCTGTGGCATCAGAAAAGAGGAAATTTGCCAAAACTTCAAAAATCTTCTTGTCCAAAAGTACTTGCCCAATTTGAAAATTATTTTGCACAAATTTTCCTTCGTGCACCCTCTACCAAGATTCTTCAAATATTTCAGAATCCTTTTAAAAACATGGCTGCCAGGGGGCGCCAGGGGGCGAAGCTTATTTTCTAAAAATGTGCATTGTTAAAACTTTAAAAAACTTATTGTTCAAAAGTACTGGCCCAATATAAAGATAATTTGGTACAAATATTCCTTGGATAACCCTCTAGCAAGTTTGTTTAAATAATTCCTATTGAAAAACATGGCCATCAGGGGGCAGAGCTTGTTTTCCTTAGATGTGCATTGTTAAAACTTGAAAAATTCTTCTTGTTCAATAGTACTGGCCCGATTTAAAGATAATTTTGTCCAAATGTTCCTTGGGTGACCCTCTTACAAGATTGTTTAAATACTTCTGATCCATTGAAAAACATGGTCGCCAGGGGGTAAAGCTTGTTTTCCTTAGATGTGCATTGTTAAATCTTGTCCAAAAGTACCAGACCTATTTGAAAATAATTTGGCACAAATGTTCCTTTTGGCATCTTCCAAGTTTGTTCAAATAAAATCCGATCCATTGTAAAACATGGCCACCAGGGACGGGGCTTGTTTTCCTTATTAGCTCGCCTATTCGAAGAAATAGGGGAGCTTATGTTATCACCCCGGCGTTGGCGTCCGCGTTGCCAGCTTGGTCAAACCTTTGCGTGCAAGGCCTTTTCTCAGACACTGTGTATGCTGTTGCTTTGAAACTTCACACACTTATTCAGGATCATTAGGGGACCTTGTATGTCAAGTCCCATAACTCTGGAATGGATTTTGACTGAATTGTGCCCCTTTTTGGACTTAGAATTTTGGTCAAACCTTTGCGTGCAAGGCCTTTTCTCAGACACTGTGTATGCTGTTGCTTTGAAACTTCACACACTTATTCAGGATCATTAGGGGACCTTGTATGGCGTTTGTTTCAGCGTTGCCAGGTTAAGATTTGCATGCAAGTATTGAAAATTTGTGATATCTTGCAATAAATAATAGTGTGTGGTTTTATCTGATACTGATACTGTAAGTCTTCGGTATTATGTTCACTATTGGCATACATCGTATATAAACCAATTAACAGATTTAAAAGGCCTGTATGGACTTGGTTAACATTTGCATGGAAGTATTGAAAAGGTGTATTATCTTGCAATAGGTGATACTGTGTGACTTTACCTTATGCTATAACTGTTCTGAAGTAGACCCTGATAGACGATGGCCCTGATAGGCGAGCTATATTGTCCTCCGACAACTCTTGTTATGTGCATTGTAAAATCTTTAAAAATCTTCTTTTCGAAAAAGTACTTGCTTGATTTAAAAAATAATTTGGCACAAATGTTCCTTGGGTGACCCTCTACCAAAATTGTTGAAATTATTCCGATCTGATAAAAAACATGGCCGCCAGGATGTGGGGCTTGTTTTCCTTATATGTAATATATAGTGAAAACATAACAAAATCTTCTTGTACTGAATCACTGGCCCGATTTAAAAAAAATTGGCACAGATGTTCCTTGTGTGACCCTCTGCCAAGGTTGTTCAATTTATTCTGATTCGTTGAAAACCATGGCTACCAGGGGAGTTGCTTGTTTTCCTTATATGTATAAAGTAAAAACTTTGAAAACGGTTGAAGTTCTATTAAATCAGGTGAGCGATATAGGGCCATCATGGCCCTCTTGCTTCTTTTATTAAATCTCTGTGTTGTCTGCTGCAGAAGCTACTATATCGAGGGCTTAGCGTGAAACGGTTGTAACTAAAATTGGTATTTTTTTACCAAGGTTAATCACCTCGCCATAAAGTCTTTATAGGCGTTAAATCATTTTTCTTGGTAAACAATGGAAATTTAGGTGCTATTGCTCGTTCTGAGCAATGGCACCTAAATTTGCATTGTTTACAAAGGGGTCAAAATTGCCCCTAAACTAGGGTTTTCAAAATAGGTTTTTAGTTACAACCATTTCACACCAAGCCCTCGATATATACACAAGGTAAATAGTTATAACGTCTTAACCCTTTCCCACATACAACAAAAGTTGAAAACATTGTTGCAAAATGAGAAATTACTTTTTTTGAGCAATTTCTCCTCTATCTCAATGTTTTCAAAAGTTGTCTGCTGCAGAGCTGTCAGAAGGCATCTGTATGTGGGAAAGGGTTAAAGGAAACAAAGATTTGATTATTTAGCAAAAACAGGTATAGCATTCAAGAATTGATCTATTGGTTGTTTATTTCAGACGGCCAGTCATTAGGATTTGGGTTTGTACAGTTCATGACATTATCAGATGCCAAAAAAGCCATTGATACTATGAACTCTACTAAAATCGCAGGTAAGCAGATGGTTGTATTTCTATCCTCCCCAAGAGCTCCAGATAGGTTGAATTTAATGTTCTCAATTCTTTATTTGATCCTCGTACCTATGTTATGTTACTCTGAAGAAACGTCTCAATAATACAACTCTTTTAACCCTTTCCCACTTAAAGGCGCCTTCTAACTCCTAGGAAGCAGACGACTTTTGAAATAACAGTGGCAAATGCAGGAATTGCTCTTATCGAGCAATTTCTCATTTTGCCACAATGTTTTCAACTCGATTCAATAATTAAACTTTCATCAATAAATATTTTCTATGTTTTTGCCCAGAAGTCTTCTGCTGCAGTTTTGTTGTATGTGGGAAAGGGTTAAGTACCCATAGGATTTGGTTGGAAAATAGGAGTCGATCTATGCCTCCTTATCTAGCTCTTACTGTTTATAGCTTAGTACTGATTTGTTTACCCAGGGATCATGAATAAGTGAACTGTCGCTGTGATATAACTGAAATAATGTTGAAAGCGGGATAAAACTCCAATAAATAAATACTCTTACTGTTTATGGTAATTTACAGGTGACACAATCCAATCTTCGAACACTCTTTTTACAGTTTTAAATCCTTTTGCGTAAAGAAGGAATACAGCCAAATCTGTGATTAAACCCCATCCCTCATATAGACGCTTTCTGACGCCTCTGCAGCAGATGGCTTTTTGAAAACATAGTAACAATTTCTCCTTTTGTCACAATGTTTTCCACTTTTAGTCATAGGTTATCCATTCAATTATAGAGATTTTCCATTTTTTGACAAAATATGTTCAAAGTCGTCTGCTGCAGAATTGTCGTATGAGGGAAAGGGTTAATACCACCCATGGGATCACAGAAATCCGGTCTTTGTTCACAGGTTGTTTTTAATTGCTGGGTAAATTCAGGGAGAAAATTATTAATTGGGTTGTCGCTATAGATAGGGAATTGTTAAACAAAGGTGCAGGTTCAACTTTAATTGGAAATGGTTCGAAAAGATAAGGAAGCAGGTTTTCGAATGTTGTTTACAAGTCTGTGCTGTAGCTAACATTCCGGTAATGAACCAATTTGTCATATCTCCAGCATTGAAATGAATTTAAAATGTCAGAGAAAAACCCCCAGTATTTTAAGAAAAAGGGATGAAAAGGTATTTCATACTTAATATACTCTTTCCCACATACAACAAACAGGCGATTTCCAAAACATATTGGCAAAGACATGAAAAATCTCCATAAATAAGGGTTTAATTATTTAAAAGAGTTGAACAAATTATGACAAAAGGGAAATTGATTGTTTTGGGCAATTTCTACTTTTGTCGAAATGTTTTCAAAGTCGTCTGCTGCACAGGCGTCGGAAAGCGTCTACATGTGGGAAAGGGTTGAGATCTATATCCCAAAGTTGGTAGAAATGAAGGTGCCTATCTTATCTTATCCTATAAACCCTTTCCCACACGCAGATGTACAGAAAATGTGCGAAAACCAGGAAACATATGAGTAGGTGAACTGGCCGCTGTGATATGACTGAGAAATTGTTAAATACGGCGTTAAACCCCAATCAATCAATCAATCAATCAACCGAAATATTTCTCAGAGCTGTAGATAAGGGGTGTTTTGCATGTTCTTAAATCCTTTATGACCCTCTAACCCTATGATGTGGGTACTTAAAAGAATCATCTCAGTGAGACGATTCTTTTGAGTACCCACAACATATGGTTTGCTTTAATAATAATAGAGAAATTGTGGGAAAAAGAGTTGAATAACCTCTCTTTATCTGGACCTCTGAATTTCTGCTTGTGCCACAATGTCTTCTTAAATGGTGAGGTTTGGTTTGTTTGCTTTTTAGGAAGGCAAGTAGCAGTGGATTGGGCCATTCCAAAGAATAAATATGAAACTTCTGAAGCTGAAAAAAAGAAATCGGGTAAATATTTTCCATCCTTACAAAATTGATGTCTATTGAAAATCTCCTGCTGTTATTTCTGTTTCCTGAAACAGACAAATTTGGAAATTATTTCAAGATGAGCAATTTCTCCATTTCCTACAATATTTTCAGGAATGTATGTCTCAAACGATCAAAACAATATTGGAATCCGCTGTGGTCGAGTGGTTAGCGTCGGGGATTTCGAAACCGAGTGTCCCGGATTCGATCCCCAGTCGCAGCAATTCGGTCATGGTGGAGTGCTCTTGGGCAAGGCACATTTCCTAGCCTAGGACTGGTTTGTTCACCCAGGGATCATGAATAATAGTCAAATTTAAATGCGCTTAGCTGTCAATGCGCCGTAAAACAATATACATTCATTCATTCATTCAAAACAGTATTAGCCAAATGTTTGAAAAGGAGGCCGTAGTTTATCAACATTTCAAGCATTTTAGATCACCTGAGTACAAGTGGGGTGAGCTATTGTGATCACTCATCGTC
Source organism: Serripes groenlandicus (assembly GCA_031761405.1). Lineage (NCBI taxonomy): Eukaryota > Metazoa > Mollusca > Bivalvia > Cardiida > Cardiidae > Serripes > Serripes groenlandicus. Next base: position 31,976,997 of record JASEVX010000005.1, read on the forward strand.
CGTCGTCGGCAGTCTGTTCACATTTTCCTACAAACAACTTCTCCTAAACCAATCAACCAATTTCAAAATGATTTCACAGAAATGTTCCTTAACTCTTTCCCTCATACGACAATTCTGCAGCAGACGACTTTGAACATATCTTGTCAAAAAAAAGAAAATCTCTATAATTGAATGGAAAACATTGTGGCAAAAGGAGAAATTGCACGTTTTGTGCAATTTCTTCTTTTGTCACTGTTTTCAAAATGCCATCTGCTGCAGAGGCGTCAGAAAGCGTTTATATGAGGGAAAGGGTTAAGTAGTCGGGGCTATTTTGCATAATATGGCTAAAGTGAACTTTTAAAAGTCTTTTCCTCCGAAAGTATCTTGCCTTTGGTGACCCTCTACGAGATAACTTCAAAAAACAAAATGAGTTATTGTGGTTGACCACCGAGCTAGGGCCATCATGGCCCTCTCGTTTCTTATAAGCTTGTCTGTTTTTCGAGAAAAAAAAGACGGGGTATTGTTATACCCTAGGCGTCGTCTTCGTTAGTGTCGTCACAAAACTTTAACTTTACCTCATAACTCAAAAAACATTCATCATTTTTAAATGTTACTTGGTACACATGCTCCTAGGAACAATATGCATGTCTATACCACGTCACATAATTCTGGCTTTAATAATTCTTAAGTAATGCGCCCTTTGGACTTTTTGCGTTCTCTCCGGGGCGCTCTTGTATGTACACATATAGTGTAAACTTCAGATATCTTCTTGTTGAAATTATTCCAATCCATTGAAAAACATGGCCGCCATATATATATATATTTATAGTATAAACTTTTAAAAAAATTCTATACCAAAAGTAATTGCCTGATTTGATAGTAATTTGGTACAAATTTATCTTGTTTGACCTGACCCTCTACCTAGATTGTTAAGAAATCCCCATTCATTGATAAGCATGACAACCAGGGATGCTTGATTCCTTGTAGGCATATAGTAAGAACAGGTTAGCGATAAAGGACCATCATGTTCCTCGTGTTTCAATTGAAGCCACAAATTGATCCCATATAAAGAAGACTTACAACAACTTCTGAAGAAAGTATGTTTAGAAAAATTATGGCAAAAGGAAAGATTACTCAAAATGAGAAATTTATCTTCTTCCAACAATGTTTTCAACTCTTTATAAAAAATAACATTGACAAATTTTCCTAATATGATAACAGCTTCCTCAGATTTGTTCTGTATAATGTTCATTATAGAAATGCTTAACCTTTTCCTCTTGCTGTCACATTGCAGCAGACGTTTTTTGAAAACATTGTTGCAAATGGAGAAATTGGTCATGATAAGCAATTTAAGGTAGTAGGAGCGTAATGAAAACCTCCACTTGAAACTCTTCAATTTTAATGCTTTAGCCTATGTTGTTAAGCGCAGGACTACAAATCTTTTGAGGGTTTCAAGGTAGTGGTTTGAATCCCTTTAGAAGCACAATTTTTTTTCTTCTTTGTTTTCATTAGCTAACACTTTTTACGGAAGTTTATATTGTACTTTGAATTAAAAAGTAATTAAATATATTTCTATTAGGGATGGCAACGGTTACCGATATTACTAACCGGTTACTCGTACAAATTTTTAACCGGTTAACCGTATATATTCATAGACATTAAATATCCACTGTTATAGATGGCTGTTTGTTAGACAAATTGGTAGGCGAGTTAATGGAAGTCTGGTCTTCTGACGGATGTTTTAGTCGAATATGATTGCGCATGTTACTGGTTCCACCGGTCCAAGACAGTTCATTACCACACAAACTGCACTTGACTTTGGTATCATCAGCACAGCGTTTGAAATACTTCCAGACAAAGGATGTAGCTGGCGGCATTATGGCAATATATTCTGTAGATATTTTTAGATCACCTAGAGCCAAAGGCTCAAGGTGAGCTATTCTGATCACTCTGTGTCCGTCGTCCGTCGTCTGTCGTCCGGCGTTAACTTTTAGCTTTAAACATCATCTCCTCCTGAACCGCAAGAACAATTTTTACCAAACATCACAGGAATGTTCCTTTGGTGGTCCTCTTTCAAAATTGTTCAAAGATTTAAATTCCGTTGAGAACTTTGGTTGCTGCGGCATCAGAAAGGGGACAAAATGTCCAAACTTTAAAAATCTTCTCCTCCGAATCTGCCTGTCAGATTCAAATATAATTTGGTAGAAATGTTCCTTGGGTGACTCTCTATAAAAATTGTTCAAGCCATACTGATTGGTCGAAAAACATGGCAGTCAGGCGGCATCAAAAAAGGGGCAAAATGACAATACTTTAATAAAGCATCCTTATAAAAGTGCTTGTCTGATTTAAAGATAGTTTTGTAGAAATGTTCTTTCATTGATCATCTACATACTTTGTCAAGCCATATTGATTTGTTGAAAGGCATAGCAACCAAGCAGCATCAGAAAAGGAGTAAAATTAAGTTTTTGCTTCAAATGACATATGGTTATTAGATTGATGGTCTTAGGGAGGTAACACTTGGCAGAGTATTATGCAAGGGTTGTCTTCAACAGGAAGTGGAAAGATAAATCTCAACTTTTTGGGTCTCAACAGCAAGGATGAAATAAAATATTGTTATTGAAAGTGAACAAGCAATTATGACATGATTTGTAACTATTGTTAAAGATATCATAATTGGTGAAGAGGTAAATATGAACTCAAATACTACAGTTAATGTATTGTATTGTTTGAAACCATGGCGTCGTATGTAAAACTTTGGTTGCTGCAGCATCAGAACATGAGTAAAATGACCAAACTTTAAATCCTTTTCCTCCATAATCTGCTTATCAGACTCCGAGATAATTCAGTAGAAAGAATCCTTAAGTGACCCTCTAAAAAAACTGTTCAAGCCATATTGATTTATATTAAAAACAGATCAAAAAAGGTGCAAAATGACAAAAACTTTATAATTCAATTCTAATTGAAATTCTTGTTAGATTTCAAGATATAAATGACCTTTACTTATAAGCTGTTTCTTGAGAAGTGTTCACTCCTTGAAGTTCTAATTGCACTCATTGATCTTTTTCCCAGATATTTCTACTAATTTACTATCAATCAGGTGATCGATTTAGGGTCATCTTGGCCCTCTTGTTTAACGAAGTGACTGTTATACGATTTATAATATGTCGAATGAAAGAGCTGATGATGGGTTGGGTTTATTTACCCTCGCCTTTCGGCATAAAGCCATTTGGCGAGCTAATGAAAGAGGTACATAGCTGAATATCTTTAAGTACCAACTCAGGGGAAAATGTGTTACAAACTTCAAATTACTCTTTAAATTTTCTAATCGTGTTTGTAAATAATAATTTACAAAAACAAATGTATCACATTCACTCCAATTAGTTGTATAATCAAAACAAACGCCGAATATAATTAATAAGTCATTATCTTATTATTTCTGCCTTCATTAGACATCAAAGTTTTTTTAAAAGAAACAAACTGTCCTTTAATTGACAATTATTCGATTAACACTACACAAACAAACGATCATCAATACAATCTAGTGCGGCTGTTATCCCAGTAATGTCAACATTGGCCGATCGAGGTGTGAATAATTAACATCTCATGTCAGATACGTGTGACAAATTGAAAAGAACAAAAGGTGAAACACAACTGTGTATGTATTTTATCTTTTCTTCCGAGTACTCGGTTACCGAAATTACTAACCGATTAATCGGAAAACATACGGTTAACCGGGTGGTTGGGAATTTCAAACTCTATTTTTTTTAAATGAGACGGTTAAAACATTTTGATTTTTTGGCATAATGTTCCCAAAAGGTAAAGGTTAATTATCAACAAGAGATGTTTGTCAAACATTATGCCCCCCTGAGCGCCATGTTGTCAGGAATATTAGGACAATTGAGTAAAATTTGCATGGACCGAAATGCCAGTTGATTTGTCATTTCACATTGGATGTCTATGAGTCAGTTTTTAGATTATGAACAATGTTCATTCAAAGTTTGAGGATGGTAAGTACAGTTCTTAATCCCATTGTGATGATGACTGATATTTGCAGATATTATGTATCCTCCAGGTCCAGGCATTGTTGAGTCATCACTCAGACAAGCTTAAAAAAGGTTTTTGTGTTCAAGGTCACTGTGACCTTGACCTTTGACCCAATGACCTCAAAATAAATAGGGTTCATCTACTGGTCAGGCCCAACCTCCAACTCAACTTTGAGGACCATAGGTCCAGGCATTGTTGAGTTATCACTCAGACAAGCTTAAAAAAAGTTTTGTGTTCAAGGTCACTGTGACCTTGACCTTTGACCCAATGACCTCAAAATAAATAGGGTTCATCTACTGGTCAGGCCCAACCTCCAAGTCAAGTTTTAGGACTATAGGTCCAGGCATTATTGAGTTATCACTCGGACAAGCTTAAAAAGGGTTTTTGTGTTAAAGGTCACTGTGACCTTGACCTTTGACCCAATGACCTCAAAATAAATAGGGTTCATCTACTGGTCAGGCCCAACCTCCAAGTCAAGTTTGAGGACCATAGGTCCAGGCATTGTTGAGTTACCACTCAGACAAGCTTAAAAAGGGTTTTTGTGTTCAAGGACACATTGACCTTTGACCCAATGACCTCAAAATAAATAGGGTTCATCTACTGGTCAGGCCCAACCTCCAAGTCAAGTTTGAGGACCATAGGTCCAGGCATTGTTGAGTTACCACTCGGACAAGCTTAAAAAGGGTTTTTGTGTTCAAGGACACATTGACCTTTTTGACCCAATGACCTCAAAATAAATAGGGTTCATCTACTGGTTAGGCCCAACCTGAGTTATCACTTGGACAAGCTTAAAAAGGGTTTTTGTGTTCAGGGTCACTGTGACCTTGACCTTTGACCCAATGACCTAAAAAAATAGGGTTCATCTACTGGTCAGGCCCAACCCCCAAGTCAAGTTTGAGGACCATAGGTCCAGGCATTATCACTCGGACAAGCTTAAAAAGGGTTTTTGTGTTCAAGGTCACTGTGACCTTGACCTTTGACCCAATGACCTCAAAATAAATAGGGTTCATCTACTGGTTAGGTCCAGGCATTGTTGAGTTATCACTCAGACAAGCTTTGGTCCACAGACGGACCGACGGACCGACCTACAGACATGTGCAAAGCAATATACCCCTCTTCTTCGAAGGGGGCATAATAAAGAACAGGTCATGAGTATTTCTAGAACTTGTTGATTTTTGCTTTTAAACGTCGATGTTCCAATTTTACGCGGTCAAAATAGTATGTTAAAATCGTAATACCATATGACTATTCCAGTACAGTTTGATCATATTTGTTGGTGATGTGATCAATAATGTATTATTTTTGAAAGCAAATATATTTCTTGTTACTTTGATACCAAAGTATTACCAAAATGTTGAAAAATAAATGAAATAAAGGATTTTTCTTGTCTCTCGGGTGATGTCGTTTTTTATCGAAAATTCTGAAAGGGGGGTAGGGTAATTCAAATTAAAATAAAATTGTTATTTGAGGTTAAATTTCTTTTATATTTGGTTTTTGAATCCAGGAAATGATACACATTAAGAAATTATCAAGCTGATCATAATTTGAAATGTTGCCCATTAGGCTCCTACTACCTTAACCTTATGCTACAATCTTTAGAGGTTTTCTATAATTGTCCCAGACTTTTTCAAAGACGTCTGGACGAAGACTTGTTACATGTAGGTACATGTATGTAGAAAAGGGTATACAATACCGTTAATTTGGCAATACTGTACATGCAATTTGTTTTCTTGCAGCTGCTGTTGATTCGGATGACGAGGATGAGGATGAAGGGTCGTTCAGTAGTGAAGGAGACATGAATATTGATAAACAAAATAGTAAACGGAAACGGAAACAATCAGATGATGAAGGTTACAGTGAGGATGACGATGATGATGATGATGATGATGAGCAGGAGGTGAAAAGTGATGATAACGATGAGTCTGAAGAAAGTAATAGTGATGATGACAGTGATGATGATGAAAGTGATGATGATGATGATGATGATAAAGATACAAAAAAGGGGAAATTCAGCAATTTGGATGATGGTAAGTAATGTTTTGTTTATATTTCTTTGGTTTTAGCATATTTATAGGATTTTATTTAGGCTTCTTTTATCGCTTCTTGTGTTTAACATGACTTTTTAGCCTTTAAAACCATTTCCACATACAACAACTCTGCAGCAGACGACTCTTAAAGCATGCTGGCAATTTTTTTTCCATAAATGAGAGTTTGATTATCAAATAGAGTTGAAAACATTTTGGCCAAAGGAGAAATTGCTTTTTTTAAGCAATTTCACCTTTGGTCACAATTATTTCAAAAGTCAACTGCTGCTATTGTGTCAAAATGGATCTGCAGGTGGGAAAGGGTTAATGTTTTAAATAAAATATCACCTGCTGCATTAGCGTTGGGTGTTTCAGTTTTGGTTAAGTTTTATGTTGAGGTTGCTTTTTCTCTTCAACAACAAAAACTATGGATTTTAAACTTTGGATACCTATTCATTGTCATCAGGTGATGTTCAAATGCAATGGTGACAAGTCCACCATACATTTTTAGACGTCTTGGTTAAGTTTTGTTTCTAGATCTAATCACTCTCTAAACTATTTAAGCAAAGACTTGTGAAACTTATATTACTTATTTGTCGATAGCTCAGTCAGTAATGATGAGGGCTTTCAATCTAGGGGTCGTGGGTTTGAACCCCGGGTTGGCCATTCATTCTGTCTGATGATTGAAAAAAGTAAGTTTACGTCATTTGTCTTCAACCAATGGGCTGAAAAAGTCTTACCATGTGTTTTGCATTTAGATCCATATATGTCTTAAATACATGAGCATTATATTTATTAACTCTTGCCCTCCCCTCATACAACAATTCTGCAGCAGACGACTTTGAACATATTTTGTCAGAAAATAGAAAATCTCTATAATTGAATGGATAACCTATGACTAAAAGTGGGAAACATTGTGGCAAAAGGAGAAATTGCTCGTTTTGAGCAATTCATTCTTTTGTCACTATGTTTTCAAAAAGCTGTCTGCTGCAGAGGCGTCAGAAAGCGTCTATATGAGGAAAAGAGTTAATCAAGATGAAATGAAATTCCTATTTAGAGCAAGGAATATATTTCTAGCATGCTTTTGATTCAAACATGTCCTTCATTTTTTGTAGACTCTTGGATTCAATTCCACAAACCTTACTTAGCGCTAATAACTGATGAATTAGTGATGGTATGACAATTTGATACAATTTTGGACAAAATCCATCTTGTTTTGCCTTTGAACGATTGAATTTTTAACTATGTAACCGGTTAGTCATGAAAAGGATGGTTGTTTTTATTATACCCCCGGATACATAGTATATAGGGGCTATATAGGAGTCACGCTTGCCAGTTGGTCTGTTTGTTTGTCGGTCCGTTGGTCTGTGGACATTTCTTGTGAACACTATTTCTCAGCAACCCTTGGTCAGAATTCAATATAACTTCACAAGAATGATTGATACCAAGCCTAAATGAGTTATGGCCCCTTGAATTTCTCATACATATGTATATTGTCAGGCACCAGCTGGGGGTATTCATCACCTTCAGTGATATTTCTAGTTTCTATTTAATTGTATTTTCACAGATAGAGTAGATGTGGATGAAGGCAAAACAATATTTATAAGGTAAGAAATGTTCATAGGATTAATCTTTAATAGGCTATTTTTATGCAGAAGTATTAACCCTTTCCCTCATACGATAATTCTGCAGCAGACGACTTTGAACATATTTTGTCAAAAAATAGAAAATCTCTATAATTAAATGGATAACCTATGTCTAAAAGTGGAAAACATTGTGGCAAAAGGAGAAATTGCTCGTTTTTCATTATGTTTTCAAACAGACGTCTGCTGCAGAGGCGTCAGAAAGCGTCTATATGAGGGAAAGAGTTAAACCTTTCCCACATATAGCGACTTTCTGACTCCTCTGCAGCAGACGACTTTTGAAATCATTATGACAAAAGTAGAAATTGCTCAAAACAAGCAATTAATACCTTTTGCCACAATGTTTTCAACTCTTTTTCAGTAATTATACTTACATTTATAGAGCTTTTTCGTGTGTTTGCCTAAATACTTTCAAAGTCGTCTGCTGCAGATTTGATGTAGGTGGGAAAGGGAGCAAGTGATGATCATTGATCATTTATATTTTGTATATATAGGAGGCTATTATAAAAGTACCACAGACAGAGAGAGACATTCAGGATCTCGTTTGATCCTCTGATTTCTATTGTTAACCCTTTCCCTCATACGACAATTCTGCAACAGACGAATATGTCGAATATAATTGAACATGTTTTGCCAAAAAATAGAAAATCTTTATAATTGAATGGATACCTATGACTAAAAGTAGAAAACATTGTGGCAAAAGGAGAAATTGCACGTTTTGGGAAATGGTTAACAAGTTTATCATGTCCGGTGCTGTTATGTGGTGTTGTAATCCTTGTCAGGTCGATAAAATAAAAGAAATCATTTTTAAAAAGCTGTATATATAGAACTGAAAGAGACTATGACAAAAAACTTTTCTTATCATATCATTTTGAGAAAAGATAGACTTACCGGTAGTTACTTATAATAAATATAGATCAGATTAATTTAGAACCCCGAAAAAGGACATGAAGACTATTGTTCTATACTCTAGTTATACGCAACTTAAATAACTGCCTCTATTGGGTTGTTGTTAATCTATTAAAATGACATATATGCATAATCATATATTCTAGATTTTTAAAATTTGTCGAAGTTCCTAGAAGAAGAAAAGTCTTGCTGTTACAGTTCTTGTTTCTTTTATAATAATTGAGACATTTACCTGTTAACAATTACATATACAGTTTTATCTCATGACAAGGCTTGTATCCGATCTAATATCCCCATTACTTATTTCTTTATATGTAATGTGTGTAATATAACATGACCAAATTACTATGAAAATGACGTCACATCAGCAGTTTGACGTCATAATGTAAGTCCCTTTGGCGCCAAAACCAGTAAATTTCATCTAGAAATAGTGTAAACGTTAAGTACATTTTATCGAAATATGCATCTTAAATCACTTTATGTGATAAATAGAATATCTCATGAGTGTTTATTTATTATCACTTTTATTAAACTTGTTAACTTTTTAAAGCTGAATATGACCTCTGCATAATTATTGGCAGCATTGTTATCCGCTTTACTGACGAAATTAAAATAGCTTTGGAAAACCCCGGTTTTCTTTTTGTGTTTCGTCATGTGATAAAAAGAATCTGACATTCATTATCATTTCATATTTTTTTTTATTAAACTCGTCCAAGAAATTTGTTATTAAGCTCGCCAAAAGGCTTGCTTTATAACAAATTTCTTGAACTTGTTTAATAAAACGTTATATGAAATGACAACGAATGTCAGATCCTATGTATGTTATGATCTTTGATTTACAGGAACCTGTCTTATGATACAGAAGAAGACAAACTAGCAGAATTCTTCAAAAAATACGGAGATTTAAACTACGCAAGGGTTGTTGTGGATTTAAACACGGAACACTCTAGAGGTATGGCTGTATTCATGTTGCTTTTGAAAATGGAAGGTTTTGGTTCATTTCTCCACAGCTTGTCTGTCCATCTGTCTCTTACGCTTTGACTTACTTGGTAATATTGTGTTTGTAATTGGAAGGCAACACAGTGTATCTAAAACCCTTTTTTAATTAACAAAACATACACATGTATCGTAGATAAATTGTCCAAATATGAAAAACTTAGAATATTACATGTATTATAAACAAAGTACATTTGACAGAAACAGGATTAGATTCCTACATGTAGTAACTTAATTCTCTCCCAAAATCAATACAGATTTTCATGCATCTGCACTAGACCATTTTGAAAACATTGTGGCAAAAGCAACCAACATTCAAGAATGTAGCTTCTTTAAAATTCAGTGGAACAAACAAGGTATTTTATGACCAAGGTCAATTTAATTTCCGCAATAGTAACATGTTTGAATTTCTAAACAATCAGGTATGGCATTTGTGAAATTCAAATCTAAGGAGTCTGCAGACAAATGTTTAGAAGCTGTTGACAGTGATGAACTGATATTAGATAGCAGGAAGTTGTCAATTACCGTGGCAGTTTCCCGTCAGAAATCAGCCGAGTTCAATGAGAAGAAAAAGAAAGAAAAAAAGGACAGCAGAAATCTGTATCTGGCGAGAGAAGGATGTAAGTTTATAATCTCCATCACCTGTCTGTCCATCACTTTTTTGCTTCGACCCTTTCTGATGCCTCTGGGGCAGACGACTTTTGAAATAATTGTGCCAAAAGGAGGATGTGCTTTTATCAAGCAATTTCTCCATTTTGTCACAATAATATCACCTCTGTTCTATTAATAATCATACTATCATTTATAGATTTTTTTTTTTATAGATTTTGGACTTGATATTTTCAGTTTTCTGCTACAGATTTATTGTATGTGAAAAAGGCTTAATGCATTATTGGTAGCTGATACACAACATTCATCATTATTGCTGTTCCTGATTTGATATTTCGAGTGTTATCTGGTTTTCAAATGACTTGGGTGGGAAAAAGTGTTACACCCAAAATGTAATTAAAGCTTAGGTTTCTTCAGAGGTGTCTAAAGAAATCTGCATCCGGGAACAGGTTTATCGTTTATCAGATATAGACGCATTTTGACGCTACTACAGCAAATGCCTTTCGAAAACATTGTGACAAAACGAGCAATTTCTCCTTTTGCCACAAAGTTTTCAACTCTTTTCAGTAATAATACCTTTTTTTCAGATTTTTTTTTCACCATTTGTTCAAAGTTGTCTGCTGCAGATATGTTGTATGTGGGTAAGGGTTAATCATTTACCAGATACCTGTAGAGTTCCCTCATACAGATGTTTTCTGATGCCTCTGCAGCAGACGACTTTTGAAAATATTGTTACAAAAGGTGAAATTGCTCATCATGAGCAATTTCTGCTTTTTTCACAATGTTTTTTACTCTATTTATTAATATAACTCCTTTATGAAGCTTTTTCATGTTTTTGTCAATTTGTTTTCAAATTCTATATCAGTTAACCCTTTCCCTTAGCCACGGTAGTAGTATAGTGTCTGCCTCAAGGTCGGGAGGTTACAGGTTTGATCCTTGCCATATTCATACCAAAGACCTTAAAAGTGATTGTAATTGCTGCCCTCCTTGATGCTCTCAGGGTTGCGGTGTTAGCATTACAATTGACTAGCTGGTGTCAGGATAAATGAACTAGTAGAACTGGTAACCAGGAAACGCCTTGATATAACTGAACAAATGGTTGAAAGTAGCTTTAAACACAAAACAATCAATCCCTCCAGACAACAACTTTAATAAGGTTGTCAGTTTTTTAGCTCGACTTTTGAAAAAAACGAGAGCTATTGTCATGACCCTTGTGTCGTCGTCAGCGGCGTGGTCGTCCGGTTAAGGTTTTTTGTTAAGCTCATTTTTTTATCCCCCGCTTTTTCGAAGAAAAAAAGGGGGGTTATTAATTTCGGTTTGTCCGTCTGTCTGTCCGTCTGTCTGTCTGTCACACTTCGTTTCCGTGCAATAACTGCCACAAATGTGAACCGTTTTTTTTCAAACTTGGTAACAAGGTTAAATGCCTTAAGGGCTAGGCCAAGTTCGATCGTCACTTTCGGCGGACTTTATTTAGTGGAGTTATGGCCCCTTATTTAACACAAAATGTTGTTTCATGCTGTTTCCGTGCAATAACTGCCACAAATGTGATTTTTTGTTTTTCAAACTTGGTAACAAGGTTAAATGCCTTAAGGGCTAGGCCAAGTTCGATCGTCACTTTCGGCAGACTATATTTGGTGGAGTTATGGCCCCTTATTTAACAAAAAATGTTGTTTCTTGCTGTTTCCGTGTAATAACTTCAGTGCTTTCATTAAGCGGACGTGGACGTAATATACGTCCGAAAATTGAGCACTGGACGTTTATAATACGTCCAGAAACTCCCCAAAACGTCCGTAAATTTACACATGGACGTTTTCAGAATAACTTTAGCGGACTTTATTTGGTGGAGTTATGGCCCTTTATTTAACAAAAAAAGTCGTTTCTTGCTGTTTCCGTGCAATAACTGCCACAAATGTGAACCGGTTTTTTTCATACTTGGTAACAAGATTAAATGCCTTAAGGGCTAGGCCAAGTTCGATCGTCACTTTCGGCGGACTTTATTTAGTGGAGTTATGGCCCTTTATTTAACAAAAAATGATGTTTCATGCTGTTTCCGTGCAATAACTGCCACAAATGTGAATAATTTTTTTTCAAACTTGGTAACAAGGTTAAATGCCTTAAGGGTTAAGCCAAGTTCGATCGTCACTTTCGGCGGACTATTTGGTGGAGTTATGGCCCCTTATTTAACAAAAAATGTTGTTTCTTGCTGTTTCCGTTCAATAACTGCCACAAATGTGAACCGTTTTCTTTCAAACTTAGTAACAAGGTTAAATGCCTTAAGGGCTAGGCCAAGTTTGATCGTCATTTTCAGCGGACTTTATTTGGTGGAGTTATGGCCCTTTATTTAACAAAAAAAGTCGTTTCTTGCTGTTTCCGTGCAATAACTGCCACAAATGTGAACCGTTTTTTTTCAAACTTGGTAACAAGGTTAAATGCCTTAAGGGCTAGGCCAAGTTCGATCGTCACTTTCGGCGGACTTTATTAAGTGGAGTTATGGCTCTTTATTTAACACAAAATGTTGTTTCATGCTGTTTCCGTGCAATAACTGCCACAAATGTGAATAATTTTTTTTCAAACTTGCTAACAAGGTTAAATGCCTTAAGGGCTAGGCGAAGTTCGATCGTCACTTTTGGTGGAGATATGGCCCCTTATTTACGAAAAATGTCGTTTCTTGCTGTTTCCATGCAAAAACTGCCACAAATGTGAACCGGTTTTTTTCAAACTTGGTAACAAGGTTAAATGCCTTAAGGGCTAGGCCAAGTTCGATCGTCACTTTCGGCGGACTTTATTAAGTGGAGTTATGGCTCTTTATTTAACACAAAATGTTGTTTCATGCTGTTTCCATGCAATAACTGCCACAAATGTGAATAATTTTTTTTCAAACTTGGTATCAAGGTTAAATGCCTTAAGGGCTAGGCCAAGTTTGATCGTCACTTTCGGATGACTATATTTGGTGGAGTTATGGCCCCTTATTTACGAAAAATGTCGTTTCTTGCTGTTTCCATGCAATAACTGCCACACTTGTGAACCGTTTTCTTTCAAACTTAGTAACAAGGTTAAATGCCTTAAGGGCTAGGCCAAGTTTGATCGTCACTTTCGGTGGAGTTATGGCCCTTTATTTAACAAAAAAAGTCGTTTCTTGCTGTTTCCGTGCAATAACTGCCACAAATGTGAACTGTTTTTTTTCAAACTTGGTAACAAGGTTAAATGCCTTAAGGGCTAGGCCAAGTTTGATCGTCACTTTCGAGGGACTTTATTCGGTGGAGTTATGGACCCTTATTCAACAAAAAATGTTGTTTCTTGCTGTTTCGGTGCAATAACTGCCACAAATGTGATTTTTTTTTTCTTCAAACTTGGTAAAAAGGTTAAATGCCTTAAGGGCTAGGCCAAGTTCGATCGTCACTTTCGGCGGACTTTATTCGGTGGAGTTATGGCCCCTTATTTAACAAAAAATGTTGTTTCTTGCTGTTTCCGTGCAATAACTGCCACAAATGTGAACCGTTTTTTTTTCAAAATTGGTTACAAGGTTAATTGCCTTAAGGGCTAGGCCAAGTTCGATCGTCACTTTCGGTGGACTTTATTCGGAGTTATGGCCCCTTATTTAACAAAAAATGTCGTTTCTTGCTGTTTCCATGCAATAACTGCCACAAATGTGAACTTTTTTTTTTTTTCAAACTTGGTAACAAGGTTAAATGCCTTAAAGGCTAGGCCAAGTTCGATCGTCTCTTTCGGCGGACTATATTCGGTGGAGTTATGGCCCTTTATTTAACAAAAAATGTTGTTTCTTGTTGTTTCTGTGCAATAACTGCCACAAATGTGAACCGGTTTTTTTCAAACTTGGTAACAAGGTTAAATGCCTTAAGGGCTAGGCCTAGTTCGATCGTCACTTTCGGTGGAGTTTTTGTCCCTTAATTAACAAAAAAAGTCGTTTCTTGCTGTTTCTGTGCAATAACTGCCACAAACTTGGTAACATTCTAGGCCAAGTTCGTTTAATTTACCCTGTAATACATGTTCAATAAAAAGTCTACTGACATGTTTAAACCTAACCTCAACATTTTCCTACAATATTTCCTGCAAGCGGGGGATATAAATTTCATGAATTTGCTTGTTTTTCCTGTTTTCTCCCTATCAGTTGAGCGTCTGTGCCGTACGCGGTGCTCTTGTTTAAGCTTATTGTTCCTTTTATTGTCCCCTGCAACTTTATTGTGTTTGATAAAGCCTTTACCATATTCAACAAATCTGTAGCATACAGCTTTGAAAAGTAAAGTAAAAAAACAGGTAAATGTCTTTTAATGAAAGTATGATTAATCATTATGTATGAGCAATTTTACCTTTTTTGCCTTGTGGATTTGGAACTTGGCGTCCCAGGTTCAATCCCCAGACATGGTGGAGTGCCCTTTGGCAAAGCACATTCCTAGCCGAGTACTGGCTTTTTTACCCAGGGATCAGGAATAAATGAACTATTGACGTTATATAACTAAATAATGTTGAAATCGGCGTACAATCAAATAAAACAATCTATTCAGTATGTGAATTATAATCCTGTTGATATCTAGGCCAAGTTTGAGTACAGGTCTTGTTGGGTAAAAATCTAGTACATCGGGCCAAATTGATGGAAAAGTATAGCATAATGGAAACCACATTTGTAACTAGAGCATCTTGAAACTTTGTCAGGGAGCGTTTCTTAATTATATCTAGGGTATGTTTGAATACGGTCATGTCCAGTCAAAAACTATGTCACTAGGTCATGGAAAATTATCACTCAAAGCTGTGGTACCCAGGTGAGCATTACAGGGCCAACTTGTTCAAAGTCGTCTGCTGCAGATACGTCTGTATGTTGGAAGGATGTAATAAAGATATTTATAAACCAGAATTTTCTGTTTTACAGATGTTAGACCAGGAACCCAAGCATCTGAAGGATTGACAGATACAGATTTGAAGAAAAGGGAACAGGTACAAAGACTCACGCCCATTAACCCTTACCCTCCTGCATACACATTTTGCCAGAATAGCAGCAGACGACTTTTGAAAATATTGTGGCCAAAGGTGAAATTGCTAATGAGCAATTTCTCCTTTGGCCACAATGTTTTCAACTTTATTTAACAATTAAGCTATTTTAGGTTTTTGTCACTATGTTTTCAAAGTCGTCTGCTGCAGAATTGTTGAATGTCGCATCGTGGGAAAAGGGAGAAAAGATGGATGTTCTTTGCCATCTTCATAACTTGAATTTTTTTGTCTTATAATTGCATATTTCAGCTTGGTAGAATTCACACTTTTTGTTATCAGGGATGCATTGTTTATAGCTTTTTCATTTTAATGAGAGCTCAAAGCCTATTGAAAAGAGTGAAATTGAACTGTTAGTTCCAGAGTCCTATGCATTTGATTGCCAAAAAATGCATATTTCTATTAGTGAATGTTTTGTTTTAGAGTCAACAGTTTTCCTCCAATTGATCTTGTTTAATTGCAAGCCAAATGGACTGTTTGGTTCAGTTACTTCCCCTTGTTTTTGTTGTGTCCTCGGTTGAAATCCATTATGATCTGAGAAGTCCAGGATGTCATTAGAGGAATTTGGGCCCTATTGTTTATTCTACATTTTCATTTCTAAATTAGAAAAATTTGCCAAAGGTCTTTTTCGTTAATACATATTTGTCTACATCTATTATAGGTAGAGATGGTCAAAAGACAGAAGTTAAAAAACATCAATATATTTGTGTCGACTGTGAGACTGTGTGTTAGAAATATCCCTCTACCAGTCACAGACAAACAATTGAGAGAAGTGTACCTAAAGGCAGCTCAAGATAAGTCGGCAAAAGTTATAGAGGTAAGGTTGAAGACATTTTACATTAACCCTTTTCCCACATACAACAAATCTGCAGCAGTCGACTTTGAAAACATTTAGACAAAAAACACAATCAATCTCTTCAAATGAAGGTATGATTACTGAAAAAATGTTGAAAACATTGTGGCAAAAGGAGAAATTGCTTGTTTTTAGCAATTCCTTCTTTTGTCACAATGTTTTCAAAAGTCGTCTGCTGCAGAGGCATCGGAAAGCATCTACATGAGGGAAAGGGTTAAATGTAAACAATTTCCTACATGTAAAAGCATAATTAGCAATTATCCCTTTTGCTGTCACGTTTTCAATCTTATACAGTAGTTGTACTTTAATTTTTTTAGATTTTTGATATTTCTGCTATATTTTTAGTGGTCTGTTGCAGATTTGTTGTAAACAGGCTAACACTCAAACCCCTGACCCGGATGCACTCATTTTTAATGCCTTTGCAGCAGACTTACTAAAACATTGTGGAAAAAGGATGAAGTTGCTGAAAATGAGCAATTTCTCCTTTTCAAAATATAATTTTTACTAAAATGATATATTTAATTTTCCACACAGCATTTTTCTGTAGATGATTATAAATAAAATGGCTAAAAATCATATAAACCAATTCGTAAATTTCCATTTAAACATTGTAGCCAGGACTTTAGGACATGTGGAACGGTTTCTCTTATGATCCTAGATTTGAGTGCAAATATGATTGTCTTGAACCCTTTCCTACATGTAGACACTTTCTTATGCCTCTGAAAACATATTGAGCAATTTCCCCTTTAGCCTTTATGTTTTAAACTTTAATTATAGTAACTTTCATTTCACCCTTTTCCACTTTAGCAATTTCTTATTTTCTGACATCGTTTTCAAAAGTCGCTTGCTGCAAAGGCATCAGAACGCTTTTATATCTGGGAAAGGGTTAAAAAGATTTTCCATATTTTTGCGGGTATGTTTTCAAAGTTGTCTGTTGCAGATTTATGTGTCCCTAGGTTGATTTATTTCTTGTTATTAGTCCCCTACTAGGACTATAGGTTTGGTTGATTCTGTCTGTCCGTCTGTCTGTCAGTCAGTCCCACCTAACCTTGTCCGGCCCGCATCTTAACCATGCATCATAGGATTTGGAAGAAATTTGGCACACAACGTTCACCATGATGAGGCGGCGTTTTGCACACAAGACCCAGGCCTGTACCTGAAATCTCAAGGTCAAAGGGAGTTCTGTTTGCTAGGACTGTATCTTGTCCGGCTCACATTTCAACCATACATCATAGGATTGCAAAGAAACATTACACAAATGTTCGCCATGCTAAGGCATCGTGTCGCGCACAAGACCCAGGTCTGTACCTCAAATGTCAAGGTCACACTTAGAGGTCAAAGGTCAAAATGAGTACTGTTTGATAGGATTTCCTAGTCCGGCCTGCATCATAGGATTTCCAAAATCTTAGCACAAACGTTCACCATGATAAGGCAGCGTGTCATGCTCAAGACCCAGGTCTGTTCCTCAAATGTCAAGGTCACACTTAGAGGTCAAAGGTCAAAATGAGTTCTATTTGATAGGACTACCTTGTCCGGCCCACATTTCAATCATGCATCATAGGATTTCAAAGAAACTTGGCACAAACATTTACCATGATTATAGGGGTGTGTCACACACAAGACCCAGGCCTGTACCTCAAATGTCAAGGTCACACTTCGAGGTCAAAGGGAGTTCTGTTTACTAGGACTGTATCTTGTCTGGCTCACATCTCAACCATGCATCATAGGATTCCCAAGTTACAAGGTAAAAATGAGTACTCTTTTATAGGACTGTACCTTGTCGGGCTCACATCTCAACCATGCATCATAGGATTCCCAAGTTACTGGGCACACGTGTTCACCATATGACGAGGTAATATGTGGCACACTAGACACAGGCCTGTACCTCAAAGGTCAAGGTCACACTTAGAGGTCAAAGGTCAAAATGAGTACTGTTTGATAGGACTACCTTATCCGGCTCATATCTTAACCATGCATCATAGGATTCCCAAGTTAAAGGTCAAGTTCACACTCATTGAGACGATTTTAAACCCTTTCCCACATACAACAGATATGCAGTAGACAACCTTGAAGACATGTAGTCAAAAATATGTAAAATATGTTCAAATGGAAGTATAATTACTGTCATTATAATTGAAACCATTGTGGTGAAAGAGAAATTGCTCATTTCGAGCAATTTCTTCTTATGCCACAATGATTTCATATGTCCTCTGCTGTTTATGCATCAAAATACGTCTTCTTGTGGGAAAGGGTTATTTAAGAGTACCCACAACATATGCTTATTGAGATTTACCCTTTCCCACATACAGCCTATCTGCAGCAGACAACTTTGAAAGCATCTAGACAAAAATTATAGAAATTTTCTGTCAAAGAAAGTATAATTATTTAATTGAATTGAAGACATTATGGCAATAAGAGAAATTCCTCATTATTAGCAATTTCACCTTTTGCCGCAATGTTTTCAAAGTCATCTGCTGCAGATGCAGGAAAATGCGTATGCAGGCGAGAAATAAGGATATCAGAATATGAGATTCATCCATCATCTCTGAGCTTGAGACACAACCAATGTTTGTATTTTTTCTACAGTGTCGTATAATGCGTGACCAGAAGCGAGTCAACGCGACGAGTGGAGTAGCTAAGTCCCTCGGCTACGGATTTATTAGTTTTACAGAACATCAGCATGCTTTGGATGCTCTCCGGCATACCAACAATAATCCAGACATATTCGGCGAAAAAAAGGTAAACAGAAGATGGTGTTGACCCTGTGTCTATGTGTCAATAACCCTTTCCAACATACAACAAATGTGCAGCAGACGAATGTCTACTAAAAAATATGGAAAATCTCTATTTGTAGGTATAATTACTGAAAAAAGTTGAAAACGTTGTGGCAAAAGGAGAAATTGCTTGTTTTGAGCAATTTCTCCTTTTGTCACGATGTTTTCAAAAGTTGGTCTGCTGCAGATGGATCAAAATGCGTCTACAGGTGGGAAAAGGGTTAACTATTTGTCTTAAGTGGCATATCTTCCTTAGCTCATGGCCCAATTCTATCTGGATTCAGGAATGGCGGTCCTCCACCAAAAGGGTTAAACAAATATCCTCATACACCAAATCTGCAGAAGAGGACCTTGAAAACATCTAGGCAAACATATAAACAAAATTATAAATGAAAGTGTAATTATGGAAAAGACTTCTATTCTATTCTTCGTTAGAGCAATTTCTTCTTTTGCCACAATGTTTTCAAAAGTTGTCTACTTAAGATGTGTCAAAATTCATCTGCAAGCGGATTTGGGGTTAATTCAAATAAATTCCATCAAAAACCTGATTTCTATGGCAACCTAAAAAAAAAAATGGCGCATAAGTCTTCTCCTCGAAAGTACTTGCCTAATTTTGAAATTACTGCAAATTAATGATCCTTGGATTAACCTCTTATGAAATGGCTGAAGCAAACTTATTTGGTTAAAAAACACTCTTTTCAGTGGCTTGGAAAGTAGCTATCTACATTTGAAACAATTATGCTCGAAAGATCCCTCGGCAATCATCTACTGAATAAGCTTCAATGAAAAACTATCGAGGCCAGGATGTGAGTTTGTGTCCAAACCTTATCTTGAAATATTGGCGCATCTGAAAAGATTGCATGTGTGATATAGGTGTGATATAGGTGCCAAATTTACTGGTCAAACGCACGGCTCATTGGTTTGTCAAATTAAGGAAGACACAACACATTCCAGGGTGGTTACTCTGGTTGCTATCTGATCCTTGCATCATATTTACCATCCTCGTTACCTAGGCTATTCATAAAATATATGATACGAAATCTCGTACTCACAAATAATTTATGAGGTGAAATGCAGCCGCTTGATTGGCCGCATGACACAAACCTCATGCGATACGAAAATTATAGTGTAGTTATGGAGGAAATCTCGGTGCATGCTTTACAAAGTTACGCTGGCAAATTTGCCCAGGGTATCATATATTTTATGAATAGCCTGGAAACCGAAGCTGCATATATACTAACATTTCTGAATAAAAAAATATTTTACCATAAAATCTTAACAATTTGTATTTTCAGAGATTGATTGTGGAATTTTCCCTAGAAAACAGAAAAGCACTGGAGACAAAAGAGAAAAGAAAGAACAGACAAATAGTATGATATTTATTTCGTTTTGTATATTAATTTACTTAGTGTTATATTAAACTACTTTTTGTGTCACCTGCGTAGCATGGTAGGCACTTAGGGATTACTTTTTTTTTGTCCGGCATCTGTAGTCACACTTTTTCATCACGTTTTCAAATGACGTTTTTTCTACTCAAAGGATTACATTGAAACTTCTGACAAATGTTTATATAAATGTGTGTGATTGGTTCACAAAAGGGGGGATAATCCAAATATTTTTATATCAAAGTTATTGCCCCTTTTCTGTCAAATATTTATATTTTCAAATTACTTTTTTTTTACTCAAAGGATTGGATTGAAACTTCTGACAAATGTTTATATCAATCTTTGTGATGGGTTCACAAAAGTGGGATAATCCAAATATTTTTATATCAGAGTTATTGCCCCTTTTCTGTCAAAGATTAAAATTTTCTGACAAGGCCCTGGCAGGTGACACACATGCTCCGGGGAGCACTCCATTCTAGTTTGTTTATTTATTGTTGTATTTACCTATGACATTTTGTCTTGTCTGTGTAAATTTAACAAAGCCATATCAAGGTCAGTTTAAACTTAATAATGTTTTCATCATGTAATAGTTGAATTTACATGGACAAAAATAGAACGGAAACCATTTTAGACATATATCTTTTTAACTTTTTTTGTCTGACAATCATATTAAATTTCTAAGGGAGATAAAAAAAATAATGGCTATTAGGGGATAAACGGATTTTCTTGTTTATCTTCAGCTTAAAACGGAGATTCTGAAGAAGAATACAGATGTGACTTCATCAGACAAGAAAACTAAAATTGACAAGGAGAAACTAAAGGCTGTACAAAACCCAGAGTTGTCACTGATTAAACTGAGTGAGGAAGACAAAAAGTCGAAAGCCAAGTTGCCTAAAGGTTTGAAATACTCTAGTCTTAATTATGTCTGTAACAATTTTATGACTCGATCATTCGTTAGCTCAGTCAAAGCTGCGCAGGCTGGCTGTCAAACCCGGCTTTAAGAGTTCAAACTGAAGCTTTCTTTTTTTCGACCTTTGGCAAAAGTTAATGTGAAAAGCGTCATGCGTCTTCTACCAAAAGGCTAACGGTTTTTGTGGAAAAGCAGCCATTTACAGGGAAAGAATGTCAGGAAACACATGGATAGGTACACTGTCCGCCAAGATATGACTGAAAATTGTTGAAAACCATATATTTTTCTCTAATCAATCAATTAGTCGTTTAGTATGTATGTAATATTTTGTACTCGGATGTTTGAAAGCAGAAGTCTTTGGAATACATGGTCACGAGACCATACATAAACACCAACCGATCTTGCTCAACATTGGTCACCTTAAGTTGAGTATTACAGGATGTAGACAAGAATGCAATAAATTTTAATCAGAACTATAATAAACAAGGGGCTTATTCTATGGTCTTAAATCCTTATTTGACCTCGAAAACCTAAGTTCCTAGAGTTCACAAGAGAGTCCAACCAATGAGACGATTCCGCTGAATATGATAACAACAGGTTGAAATGGGTTAAAAGATGTTGTGGAGCAAAGACTGGTTTATTTCATCCTGTCTATTAATTAGGTCTGCCTACACATATGGGACCAAAGTTGAGACACAAGGCATTTGGTTAAGCCTTTCCCTAATATAGATGCTTTCTGACGCCACTTTAGCCGACAACTTTTGAAAACATTGGGGCAAAAGAAGAAATGGCTCATTATGAGCAATTTCTCCTTTTGCCACAATGTTTTCAATTCTAATTAATCTCTTATTTATGGAGATATTTCATGTTTTTTCGGATATGTTTTCAAAGTCGTCTGTTGCAGAATTGTTGTACGTGGGATAGGGTTAAAAGACTTGTTTATTTAATCCTGTCTATTTATTAGGTATGCCTACACATATGGGACCCAAGGTGAGACACAAGCCCAGACAGAGTCAACAAGTGGTGAAAAACAAGAACTTTAATAAGAAACAAGTACATCAGCCAAGACAAGAACAGGAGGTTTGTATAAGACTTTCATCTCTGTTTAGCTCACCTGGCCCCTGGTTCACAAAACCAGTTAATCCTTTCCCACGTACAGACACTTTCTGAAGCCTCTGCAGCAGACGACTTTTGAAAACGTTTTGGCCAAAGGAGAAATTGCTCCTAATGAACAATTTCTCATTTTACCACTATGTTTTTAACTCCATTCAACTATTATACTTTCATTTACAGAGATTTTTCAAAGTCGTCGTCTGCTGCAGATTTGCTGTATGTGGGAAAAGGTTAAGTAATGACTCAGCTGAGCATGTAAACAAAATCATAGTATTCAAGTGTAGAATATGAGAAACTTAAGTTAAGTTTAAAATAGTTTTAACCCTTTCCCTCATCTAGACGCTTTATGATGCCTCTCCAGCTGACGGCTTTTTGAAAACATAGTGACAAAAGAAGAAATTGCTCAAAACGAGCAATTTCTCCTTTTGACACAATGTTTTCCATTTTTAGTGATAGGTTATCCATTCAATTATAGAGATTTTCTATTTTTTGACAAAGTATGTTCAAAGTCGCTGCTGCAGAATGGTTGTATGAGGGAAAGGGTTAACTGATAGTGTTTCTGATGGTTACTCAACTAAGAATGGAAATAAAGTTGAGCATGTTGTTTAGTGTGATCAAATCAAAAACCTTATTTATTCTGTCTGAGAAATTATAGCAAACTACAAAATGCTCATGGTCAGTACTCGTCAACCTTTGCTTTAACCCTTTTCTGCTTGCAGATGACTTTTGTAAACATTGTGGCAAAAGGAGAAATTACTCATGATGAGCAATTTACCCTTTTGCCAGCTTGTTTTTGAAGTTGTGTACTGCAGAAATGTCGTATGTGTGATTGTGAGAAATACAGGGTCATTATTGGACTCTTATTCTAGTACTGATGACTTCTATTGCCTCTGCAGCTAATCACTTTTGAAATAATTGACAAGGGTAGAAAAATGACATATAATGATCATTTCTCTTTTTCCCACATGTTTCAATATGAGCAGAACTTTACTAGGCCTGTTTTCCAGAAATTTAACATTTTTAGCTCCACTGGCTGAAAGCCAGTCGAGCTTATGTCATGGCGAATTGTCCGTCATGCGTGCGTGCGTGCGTGCGTTTACTTTTTCCTATAAACGACTTCTTCTCACTATATATAAACCTCTTGGCCAATTTGGTTGAAACTTCATAGGAAGCATCCTCTCAATGTCCTCTCTTAAATTCCTTCAATTTTTAGCTCCACTGGCTGAAAGCCAGTCGAGCTTATGTCATGGCGAATTGTCCGGCGTGCGTGCGTAAACTTTTTCCTTTAAACGACTTCTTCTCCATAACCACTTGGCCAATTTGGTTGAAACTTCATGGGAAGCATCCTCTCAATGTCTTCTACTAAATTCCTTCAATTTTTTTTGATCCATTTGAAATTCTGGTTTCCATGGCAACCGAAAGAAAAAAAATAGTGAGAACTTAAAAAATCTTCTTCTCCAAAAGTGTCAGGCCGATTTTCAAATTATTTTGTAGAAATATTCCTTGGGCGACTCTTTATTAGATTCCTTCAAGAAATGTTGATTGGTTGAAAAACATGGCCGCCAGGGATGCGGGGCTATTTTGCCTTATATTGCAATAGTGAAAACTTAAAAAATCTTCTTCTCCAAAAGTGTTCAGCCGATTTTCAAATAATTTTGTAGAAATGTTCCATGGGTGACCCTCTATCAGATTCCTTCAAGCCATGTTGATTGGTAAAAAAACATGGCCGTCACAGGGCGGGGCTATTTTGCCTATATGGTTAAAGAGAAAACTTAAAAAATCTTCTCCTCCAAAAGTGTCAGGCCGATTTTCAAATAATTTTGTAGAAATGTTCCTTGGGTGACCCTTTATTAGATTCCTTCAAGAAATGTTGATTGGTTGAAAAACATGGCCGCCAGGGGGCGGGGCTATTTTGCCTTATATAGCTATAGTGAAAACTTAAACAATCTTTTTCTCCGAAAGTGTTCAGCCGATTTTCAAATAATTTTGTAGAAATGTTCATTAGGTGACCCTCTATCAGATTCCTTCAAGCCATGTTGATTGGTCGAAAAACATGGCCGCCAAAGGGCGGGGCTATTTTCCCTTATATGACCATAGTGAAAACTTAAAAAATCTTCTCCTCCGAAAGTGTTCGGCTGATATTCAAATAATTTTGTAGAAATGTTCCTAGGCTTACCTTCTATCAGATTCCTTCAAGCCATGTTGATTGGTTGAAAAATATGGCTGCCAGGGGGTGGGGCTATTTTGCCTTCTATGGCTATAGTGAAAACTTAAAATATCCTCTCCTGAAAGTGTCATGCCGATTTTCAAATAATTTTGCAGAAACATTCCTTGGGTGACACTCTACAAGATTCCTTTAAGCCATGGTGGTTGGTAAAAGAAATAGCCACCAGGGGGCAGGGCTGTTTGGAGATTTTATTTTTTCCTTATGGCCGTGGAGCGATACTGGCCCTCTTGTTTTTTATTCATCCATAATTCTGGTTTCCATGTCAACCAAAAGAAAAAAATAGTGAAAACTTAAAAAATATTCTTCTCTGAAAGTGTCAGGCCGATTTTCAAATAATTTTGTAGAAATGTTCCTTGGGTGACCCTTTATTAGATTCCTTCAAGAAATGTTGATTGGTCGAAAAACATGGTCGCCAGAGGGCGGGGCTATTTTGCCTTATATGACCATAGTGAAAACTTAATATATCTTCTTCTCTGAAAGTGTCAGGCCGATTTTCAAATAATTTTGTAGAAATGTTCCTTGGGTGACCCTCTATCAGATTCCTTCAAGCCATGTTGATTGGTAAAAAAACATGGCCGCCGGAGGGCGGGGCTATTTTGCCTTATACGGCTAAAGAGAGAACTTAAAAAATCTTCTCCTCCGAAAGTGTCAGGCTGATTTTCAAATAATTTTGTAGAAATGTTCCTTTGGTGACCCTTTATTAGATTCCTTCAAGAAATGTTGATTGGTGGAAAAACATGGCCGCCAGGGTCGGGGCTATTTTGCCTTATATAGCTATAGTGTAAACTTAAAAAATCTTCTTCTCCGAAAGTGTTCAGCCGATTTTCAAATACTTTTGTAGAAATGTTCATTGGGTGACCCTCTATCAGATTCCTTCAAGCCATGTTGATTGGTCGAAAAATATGGGGCTATTTTGCTCTATATGACCATAGTGAAAATTTAAAAAATCTTCTTCTCCGAAAGTGTTTAGTGTTTAAATATCCTCTCCTCCGAAAGTGTCAGGCCGATTTTCAAATAATTTTGCAGAAACATTCCTTGGGTGACACTCTACAAGATTCCTTTAAGCCATGGTGGTTGGTAAAAAATATGGCCACAAGGGGGCAGGGCTGTTTGGAGATTTGATTTTCGCCTTATGGCCGTGGAGCGATACTGGCCCTCTTGGGCCTCTTGTTTCAAAAGCAGATGACTCTTTAAAAAAAAGATTTGCAGATAAACAGTTTTCCTAACTTAGCTCACTCAAAACATAACAACACTACTTTGTTGTGCATACAGGGAGATGCATGTATTGCACACACATATATACACACAAACACACACATATATATACAAATACAAACAGGCATATTACTGTAATAAAAGCATAATAGCAATGTGAAAGAAATGCATGTATGTACTGGTACTCTAACATCAGTTACTGCGGATGGCACAACTCGCCCAGGAACAACCAGATAAAACTTATTGTAAACAAGAGGGCCATGAGGCCCTGGAATCGCTCACCTGAGAATGGGCTATTTAAGACATAACTCTCTCATGCTCAAGCCAAACATGTGGCTTCCAGAGTGTTAACAAGATTTCCCTTAAATTTGGTCTAGTGACCTAGTTTTTGACATGACATGACCCATATTCGAACTTGGCCTAGATATCATCAGGACAAACTTTCTGATAAAGTTTCAACATGCTCAAGTTTAAAATGCGGCTTCAAGAGTGTTAACAAGATTTTCCTTAAATTTGGCCTAGTGACCTAGTTTTTGACCCGACATGACTCATATTCGAACTTGGCCTAGCTATTACTTAGACAAATATTCTGACAAAGTTTCAACATGCATGTGGCTTCAAGAGTGTAATCAAGATTTTCCTTAAATTTGGCCTAGTGACCTAGTTTTTGACCGGACATGACCCATATTCGAACTTGGCCTAGATATCAAAAGACAAACTTTTTAATAAAGTTTCAACATGCTCAAGTTTAAAATGTGGCTTCCAGAGTGTTAACAAGATTTTCCTTCAATTTGGCCTAGTGACCTAGTTTTTGACCGGACATGACCCATATTCGAACTTGGCCTAGATATCAAAAGACAAACTTTCTAATAGTTTCAACATGCTCAAGTTTAAAATGTGGCTTCCAGAGTGTTAACAAGATTTTCCTTCAATTTGGCCTAGTGACCTACTTTTTGACCCGCCATGACCCATATTCGAACTTGGCCTAGATATCATCAAGACAAACTTTCCGACATCAAGACAAACTTTCCGACAAAGTTTCAACATGCTCAAGCCAAAAATGCGGCTTCAGGAGTGTTAACAAGATTTTCCTTAAATTTGACCTAGTGACCTAGCTTTTGACCCAACATGACCTTTTTTCGAACTTGGCCTAGATATCACTAAGACAAACATTCTGACAAAGTTTCAACATGCTCAAGCCAAAAATGCGGCTTCAGGAGTGTAAACAAGATTTTCCTTAAATTTGACCCAGTTTCAAACTTGGCCTAGAGTTGATCGAGGTATATGTTCTGATAAACTTTTATAAAGATTGGATGCAAAATGTTGCCTCTAGTGAATTAACAAGCAAATGTTGACGACGGACGACGAACGACGGACAAAAGGCGATCACAATAACTCACCTTGAGCACTACGTGCTCTGGTGAGCTAAAAATCTGGAAACCTGTGCCCATTAGTCCCTTAATATTTCATTTAATGTGTATGTGTAATATGCTCATATGTGTCTCTATACACAAATTACTAAACAAACGCTAAATAAGAAGACATCTACTGTCTAATACAGATTTCTAAACAGAAATAAGAACTCATTATTTCCATCAAACAATTAACATGTGATATAACCAACAACTATCAAAGAGATTGCCACTGCATCTGGCGACGGTCTCGCTAGAAGTGAGCTCTTGAAATGCCCATGCTATAACATATCTCTCGTGGGTATATATAGGATCTGACATGAGTTGTCATTTTATATAAAGTTTTATTAAACGAGTTCAAGATTTTTTTTTATTAAGCGAGCCTGTGGCGAGCTTAATAACAAATATCTTGGACGAGTTTGATAAAACTTTATATGAAATGACAACGAATGTCAGATTCTTTTTATCACATGACAAAACACACAAAGAAAATCGGGTTTTCCAAAGCTATTTTAATTTCGTCAGTAAACTGTATAATAATGCAACAAATAATTATGCCGAGGTCATACTCAGCTTAGTTTATTAAAAGTAATAATAAATAACACGCATGAGATATTATATCTATCACATAAAGTGACTTATGAGGCGTATTTCGATAAAAATGTACTTAACGTTTACAATATTTCTAGATAAAATGTACGGGTTTTGGCGCCAAAGTGACTAACGTATGACGTCAAAACGCTGACGTGACGTCATTTTCCAAGTATTAGGTCATCTTATATTACACATGTTGTATATAAAGAAATACGTAATGGTTATATTACATTGGATACAAGCAACGTCATGTGATAAATATATATATTATGCTCGCCAAATGGCTACATAGCCAAGTGAGAGGGTAAACAATGGTAGAAAACGAACGAGCTTGTGCGTAGTTTTGTAGTTTCCCTCCGTAAGAAAATAGGTACTCGACTATACATTGCTGTATTTATAAAGAATGTGATAAATTCAAATCATTTAGCCCTTTACCACATGCAACAAATTTGAAAACATCTAGTTAACACTGTAGGAAATTTCTATAAATTAGTGTAATTATTAATAGTAATATGTGCAAAATATTGATACAAAAGGTGACATTGCTCCAACTTTTGCCAGAATGTTTTCAGAAGCGGTCTCATTCAGATGCGTGTTCATGTGGGAAAAAGTAAAAACAGAAAAGAAACAATGATAAAAGAGTTTGTGCAACAAGTCTTTAAAAAATGTCTAATTGCCAGTTTTTATTAGCTCGCCTATTCGAATAAATAGGGGAGCTTATGTAATCACCCCGGTGTTGGCGTCCACTTATTGAGGGTCATTAGGTGACCTTGTATGTCAAGTCCCATAACTCTGGAATGGATTTGGACTTAAAATTTTGGTCAAACCTTTGCGTGCAAGGCCTTTTCTCAGACACTGTATAAGCTGTTGCTTTGAAACTTCACACAATTATTTAGGGTCATTATATGACCCTGTATGTCCCATAACTCAGGAATGGATTTTGACTGAATTGTGCCCGTTTTTGGACTTAGAATTTTGGTCAAACCTTTGCGTGCAAGGCCTTTTCTCAGTGTATGCTGTTGCTTATCATATATAAATAAATTTACAGATTTAAAAGGCCCAAAAGGGCCTGTATGGACTTGGTTAACATTTGCATGCAAGTATTGAAAAGGTTTATTATCTTGCAATAGGCGATACTGTGTGACTTGACCTAATGCTATAACTGTTCTGAAGTGACCCTTATAGACGATGGCCCTGATAGGCGAGCTATATTGTCCTCCGACAACTCTTGTTTTCTCATATTTTTAACCCTTTCCCACATAAAACACATCTGCAGCAGACGACTTTGAACACATAGTATAATATATATAATAGTGTTGAAAACATTGTGGGAGAAGGAGAAATGGCTCTTCACAATGTTTTTCAAAAGTCGTCTGCTTCAAACGCATCAGAAAGGGGTCTATAAGTGGGAAAGGCATAAATCCGTCATAAAGCAGTTCATATTTACACTTTCTTTAGATTAATTTTCCTATATGCGAGACGTTCCTTATTTTGACCCTTTCATACATATGGTACAATAAATCTGCTAAACCCTTTCCCTCATATAGACGCTTTCTGACGCCTCTGCAGCAGACGGCTTTTTGAAAACATAGTGACAAAAAAGAAATTGCACAAAACGTGCAATTTCTCCTTTTGCCACACTGTTTTCCACTTTTTGTCATAGGTTATCCATTCAATTATGGAGATTTTCTATTTTTTTGACAAAATATGTTCAAAGTCGTCTGCTGCAGAATTGCCGTATGAGGGAAAGGGTTAAGATAACTTATAAAATATATTGTCAAATATATGCAAAAAATATCTATAAATGAAAGTACAATGATTGAATAGTGTAAATCGCTGTGGGAAAAGGAGAAAATAAGCAAATTCCTCTTTAACCACACTGTTTTTAAAAAGCGTCTACATGTGGAAAAGTGTTAAAGAACCTCAATTAGCTCAGGTTATTTTCGTGCTATTGCAGGGTCCTCCAAGAAAGAAACAAAAGATTGGAAAGAAGAATGAGACGGACAAGTTTGACAGATTAGTTGCTAGTTATAAGAATAACCTAATGGGTCAGGGCAAAAGTAAATGGTATAAGTAAAGGGTACAACTGATTGTCCCTTTCATATTTGTTGAACTTTTGGGAAAAAGGAAAATTGCTCTTAATTTTTGTAGACCTAACATTCATTTCAGAAGTTTAGTGTCGCGGATTTTGAACCTGGAGTTCTAGGTTCAATCCCATGTTGGGGCGCTGTAGTCATGGTTGAAGTGCCCTTGGGCAAAGCATATTTTCTACATTAGTACACCCAGTGATCATGAATAAGTGAACTGTCATGATATAACTTAAATAATGTTGAAAACTGCATAAAAACCCCAATAAAACAATCATTTCAGAGGATGTGGATGCATATGGTACAGTACTACAAAACAAAAAAAATTGTGGCCAGACTGATCTGGATCTGCACTGTCTAAATTAATCATTTAAAGACTGGAGAAACTTTTAACGAACATATTTTAAAAACCATCTTTGTTTTGGATTTCATGGAGGCGTAGGCAAAGCTTGTTTTACACATGTAACCAATGGTGTCGTCTAAAAAACTTTCATTACATCAATGCTCATGTTCCTTTAGAAAGTTAGTTGCATATAAAGACAAACAATTTAGTTATTTTAATAAAAGCAAATACGAAATCAAGATAATCTGTTTTATTCACTGGAGGCTGTCATAAAATTGTGCTTGGTACCCTTAATCGTACCGAGTATTACATTGTATAATTACATGTATTTCTGTATGACTTGGCAGAGGATCAGATGAGGACCAAACCCTATGCTGTGGGTGCTCAAAAGTATTGTCTCACAGGGATGATTCTTTTGAGTACCCACAACATAAGGTTTGAGTATCATATAAGGATTTTGTAATTTGACATACTTGCCTTATCTCGAGCTTTGGGACTTAAATATTGGTGACTGGCTCCGGACTTACCCACATATGGACACTTTCTGAGGCCTCTTTGCAGAACAGTTTGACAAAAGAGTATTAAGCCATTTCTCCTTTTGCCTCAATGTTTTTCCAAAGTTGTGCATGTCTGTTGAAATTGTGTTGTATGTGGGAAAGGTTAACCCTCATTATGTTCTAATTCAATGCTTTCAAACGTACATAAATCATTTATATACTGTACATATAAACAACTCTCAGATTCTAAAATCTAGTGCTCCCAACATATATAATTGCTATAATTGACCGTGTGAACAAGCTAGTCATCATTTATTATCCGATGTTTACCAAACTTATACAGTATACATGCTATACATGAAATCTCTTAGAAATCAGAACTTGGAAATTTGATAACGGTCTGAACAGATGGTAATTTACTCCTCCAATGACCATCAACTGCGTGTACTGTACACAAAAGATATTTTTGTGCACCATGTGTGTAAAATTCAGAACTAGTATGAACCCTTTCCCTCATATAGACGCCTCTGCAGCATATGACTTTTGAAAACAATGTGACAAAGAAGATATTGCTCAAAACTAGTATGTTAATTGTCAAAGCTCTAGATAAGGGGCGTTTTGCATGTTCTAAAATACTTATTTGACCTTTTATAACCCTATGTTGTGGGTACTCAAAAGAATCATCTCATTGAGATGATTCTTTTAAGTACCCACATCATAGGGTTTGGTTTGATGACAAGAAAGATATTGTGGGAAAATACGCCTCCTTATCTGGACCTCTGAATTATGTACCAGTGAACAATACCAGTCCATATTGTTATCAGCAATTTAACCTTTTCACATGTCCAGATGACATTTGGAAACATTGCGGCAAAATGAGAAGTTGCTTATAGTAAACCATTTCTTCCTTTGCCAAAACATTTCCAACTCTTTTCAATAAATCTTTCATTATTTCAATATATTTGTCAAGATGTTTTCCAAGTTGTATGCAGATTTGTTGTATTTTTTTCATCTGGAGGATTTACACACACCAGAAAGAGTTGTCCGACAACACAAATTTCTTCCGTAAGTGTTGAGAGGAAGGAATTGTGGGAGAATGATTCATGCATCACTGTCTTCGCCATCTACCTTGGCATTTGACCATGCCACATTACAGCTGATAAAGTGCTTTCGACACCGCAGTTTGTCTCATATCGCAAATGTAGTAGGTGGAAATGTTGCTGTGTAACAATTACCTGAATTATAATTTTATATCTAAGAATGTTTAACCCTTTCCCACATAAAGCAAATTGACAGGAACAACTTTAAAACCAAATAGGCAAAAAAAATGGTCATCTCAATAAAATAAAAAAATATTATTTATTATATTGAATTTTGTGGCAAAAGGAGATAATTCTCACCATTTCTCTTTTTGCAACAATGTTTTCAAACATCCTCGCTGCAGATGCGTCTTTAAGTGGGAAAGGGTTAAGATAATTTGTTGGATGTGATTAACTGTTAGTTTCACAGCCTAACTGCATCAATTTTTTTTTTTATCCAATCCTTTATCCGAGGTATACAGACACTAGGGTAGTTTCTACCAGCATTGTTTGTTTACCGCCAAGTTCCTGAAGCCTCCAAATTCTATATTACGGTCGACTATAATAAGGGAGTTGACCATGGAAAGGTTACGATGCAGCCATTTCTTGAAAAGATGCGGAAGATGATAATAATAAAGACTTTATTTATTGAGGCTGCACTGTTGGGAATGCCCTTTCTTCCATGATGATTTTTTAACTTTTTAATTTTCACATTTCCTGATATGCAGTGGTTCCATAATTTTGGGTATAAAATTGAATTCTTGGTTTAGGAATGCTAAGTGTTAGCAGAGTGTCACATTTTAAATTTGTATAGGTTTATTTTGTGAACAGATTAGACATATGTTCATTTTAAGGGGACTTGTAAACAAGTATAGCCTATTTGAACGTAATTTGATCTTGAAATTTCATCCATTTAAGTTCCTGAAAGAGTTCCTCACTTGGTGGGTCAAAGGTTTTGTCCAAGATAATTTGTAATGCTCTTTTTTTAAAATTTATATATATTGTTTAAAGTTTGTCAAAACAGTAACCCCAAATTGTACAATAGGAGGCAGAATGAATGCATTTTAAATGAGTTTTCATAAATTTATATATATTGTTTAAAAGCTTGTCAAAACAATAACGCCAGTAATCAATATGAGGCAAAATGAATGCATTGTAAGAAGTTTTTCGCACATATTGAGGTAGCGTTCAATTCGAAGCAAAAGGTAAAGTAAAGAATTACATTTTTAGCGAGTTATTGTGATCGCCCGTCAACATCTTCTCTGTAACCAGTGGACCATTTGGGATGGAACAAACCTTGCCAAAATTCCTTCCAATTTGTTTGATCGATTGGCCAATTTTCAAATAATTTTGTAGAAATGTTACTTTAATGACCCTCTATCAGATTCCTTCAAGCCATGTTGATTGGTTTAAAAACATGGCCACCAGTGGGCAGGACTGTTTTGATAGTGAAATCTTCTTAAATCTTCTCAAAAAGTATCTGGCCAATTTCCAAATAATTTTGTAAAAAATGTTCCTTGTCCGACCTCTTTCAGATTTCTTTCAAGCCATGTTGGTTAGTCAACAAACATGTGCGCTAGAGGGTGGGCTGTTTTGCCCAATATGGCTTAAAGTGAAATATTTTTCTCTGAAAGAAAAGGTTGAATTGGCCACTTTCCAAATTATTTTGTAGAAATATTAATGTCAGAAAGAATCTGATCAATTTCCAAATAACAAGAAAAGTCTCCATATTTTTTCTCCCTTTTTGATTCTGCAGCAACAAAAGTTCTCTATAAGTTGAAAAATTATGTAGAGGATTACTTAAAAAGCAAAAGGAACATTTATCTTGAAATCAGACAAGCACTTTCATAAGGATGGATTATTAAAGTTTTGTCATTTTGCCCCTTTGCTGATGCAGCCTGGTTGCCATGTTTTTCAACCAATCAATATGGCTTGAACAATTTTTGGAGAGGGTCACCCAAGGAACATTTATATTGGAATCTGACAAGCGGATTCAGAGGAGAAGTATTTTAAAGTTTGGACATTTTGCCACCTTTCTGATGCCGCTGGAACCAAAGATCTCAATGAAACTTAAATCTTTGAATGAGGTCCACCAAAAGAACATTCCTGAGATGTTTGGTTGGAATATGGCCTGTGGTTTAGGAGGAGATGATGTTTAAAACTAATAGTTAACGACGGACAGAGTGATCAGAATAGTTCACCTTGAGCCTTTGGCTCTGGGAGACCACTGTGGTCTCCCAGAGTTATCAATTTGGCCTAGTGACCTAATTTTTGACTCAACATGAGCTATGTGTTCAACCTTAGCCTATAAAATCATCAAGACAATTTACTCTTGGCAACATTTCAACATACTAAAAATGCGACTTCTTGAGTGTTTACAAGGTTTTCCTTTAATTTGAACTTGTGACCAAGCTTTAGACCCACCATGACCCATATACGTCTAATATTCTAAACAAGAGGGCCATGATGGCCCTATATCGCTCACCTGATTTAATAGAACTTCAATAGTTTTCAAAGTTTTTATTCTTTTTAGGCCAATACTTTTGGACAAGAAGATTTTTAAAGTTTTAACAATGCACATATAAGGAAAACAAGCTCCGCCTCCTGGCGGCCATGTTTTTCAACGGATCAAAAAAAATTAAACAATCTTGGTGAAGGGTGCCCCAAGGAACATTTGTGCAAAATAATTTTTAAATCGGGCCAGTACTTTTGGACAAGAAGATT
The DNA here is from genome assembly GCA_031761405.1 of Serripes groenlandicus. Classification (NCBI taxonomy): domain Eukaryota; kingdom Metazoa; phylum Mollusca; class Bivalvia; order Cardiida; family Cardiidae; genus Serripes; species Serripes groenlandicus. The sequence continues at coordinate 32,011,415 of JASEVX010000005.1, forward strand.
TTTTAAAGTTTTAACAATGCACATATAATAAGGAAAACAAGGGCACCGCAAAGCGGATGCATCCCCTCGGCTTTCCATTTTCACATTGAGTTCTCTTGTGATCTAAATATTTAAGTCCAATTTTTGACTTCGATCTTTGACCTATGACCTTGAATCAATAGGCTTCAAAATATTGTCACAAACTAACTGTATGCCAAGTTTGGATAAGATCTGTCAAGGAATGGTCAGTGTAGAGTGGTGACAAGGTTGCCACAGCTGAGATATATTGTAAGTTCAATCAAGTTCAATTTTGGGCATGACCTTTGACCTATGACCTTGAAAACCAATAGGCTTCAAGACATATCATAAACTAACTGTATAATAAGTTTTATTAAGATCGGTCAATGAATGGTCAGTGTAGAGTTGTGACAAGGCTGCCACAGCTGAAAATATTGTAAGTCCAATTTTGAGTTTGACCTTTGACCTTGAAAATCAATAGGCTTCAAGATATTATCATAAAGTAACTGTATATCAAATTTGGTTAAAATCTGTCAAGTAATGGTCAGTGTAGAGTGGTGACAAGGTTGCCACAGCTGAAAATAGTGTAAGTGCAATTTTGGGCTTGACCTTTGACCTTGAAAATCAATAGGCTTCAAATATTATCATAAACTAACTGTATAATAAGTTTCATAAAGATCGGTCAAGGAATGGTCAGTGTAGAGTAGTGACAAGGCTGTCACAGCTGAAAATATTGTAAGTCCAATTTTGAGCTTGACCTTTGACCTATGACCTTGAAAATCAATAGGCTTCAAGATATCATCATAAAGTAACCTTATACCAAGTTTTGTTAAAATCCGTCAAGTAATGGTCAGTGTAGAGTGGTGACAAGGTTGCCACAGCTGAAAATAGTGCAAGTCCAATTTTGGGCTTGACCTTTGACCTATGACCTTGAAAATCAATAGGCTTCAAGATATTATCATAAAGTAACTTTATACCAAGTTTTGTTAAAATCCGTCAAGTAATGGTCAGTGTAGAGTGGTGACAAGGTTGCCACAGCTGAAAATATTGCAAGTCCAATTTTGGGCTTGACCTTTGACCTTGAAAATCAATAGGCTTCAAGATGTTACCATATACTTACTTTATACCAAGTTTGGTTAAGATCTGTCAAGAAATGGTTAGTGTAGAGTGATGACAAGGTTTGTTACGGACGGAAGGACACACATACATACGGACGGTCCCGTTACTATATCCCTTTCTCGCTTACTTCGTAACCGAGGGGATAACAAGCTCCGCCCCCTAGCCCCCATGTTTTTCAACGGATTGGAAATATTTGTACAATCTTGGTAAAGGGTGCCCCAAGGAACATTTGTGCAAAATAATTTTTAAATCGGGCCAGTTCTTTTGGACAAGAAGATTTTTAAAGATTTAACAATGCACATATAAGGAAAACTAGCTTCGCCTCCTGGCGGCCATGTTTTTCAACGGATCAAACAAATTTAAACAATCTTGGTAAAGGGTGCCCCAAGGAACATTTGTGCAAAATAATTTTTAAATCGGGCCAGTACTTTTGGACAAGAATTTTTTTTAAAGTTTTAACAATGCAAATATAAGGAAAACAAGCTCCGCCCCCTAGCCCCCATGTTTTTCAACGGATTGGAAATATTTGAACAATCTTGGTAAAGGGTGCCCTAAGGAACATTTGTGCAAAATAATTTTCAAATTGGGCCAGTACTTTTGGACAAGAAGATTTTTAAAGATTTGGTAATTTTCCCCTTTTCTGATGCCGCAGCAACCAAAGTTCTACTTGGAATTAATTTCTTTGAACAACTTATTTTGTTATTTTGAAATCTGTTCATTGGTTTAGTAGAAGAAGTCATTTGTAGGAAATTGTTAACAGACACCGACGGACGCCGGACGGTGAGTGATCACAAAAGCTCACCTTGCACTTCGTGCTTATGTGAGCTAAAAAAGATACAAGCTGCTGAAGCAAAATATAGGATGTAGAAAAAAAAAAGTGCGGAAAACAAATATTCTAAGTCCAAAAAGGGGCATAACTCATTCAAAAATGAAATCCCAGGAAATATGAACTTGATCTGTGACACATCACTACAAAGCCTTATACAAAATTTCAGCTCAATAGCTCAAAGTATGTAAGAAAAAAGTGCGGAAAACACGAATGGACGGACATGACCATACCATAATACGTACCGTTTTTAAGAAACGGTCGTATAAAAAGATACAAGCTGCTGAAGCAAAATATGCGACCTCCAGAGTGTTAACAAGATTTTCCTTGATTATTCCTTTAATTATTTATGACATGTATGTTTTCACTTTTTTATCAATATCGCGACCACAAGCCGGACAAAGAAGGGTATCTTCTGCACATTCCTCGCACATCTTGTGATGAGTACATGGTATGAATAGAATGTTGGCATCCCGTATCTCACATTTCACACACTTTATGATCTGCTTCAGGCGCTCGTTCTCTCTTTGTAAATACTCGGGATCTGTGAGAAATACACAAAATGTGCTTTGTTTTAACCTTTTCGTACATACAAACAATCTGCAGTAGGCGACCTTGAAAATATCAAGGTTAGTTAATGGATTACCTCTGCAGATGAAAATATAGTCTGAATACAGTTATAATCCTTTCCACAAAGGCCTCGGCTGCACATGGGAAAATAGATGACTGTTTACTAAGTATAATATTTTTAATGTCATATGCTTTCTAATAGACTGAGGAAATATACCTTTTATAAATGAAATATGTGATGTGCATTACAATACAGAGTTGAAAACAGAATGGAAAAAGAGAAATTGTGCAATTTGAGCAATATCTCTTTTACTCAACGATGTTTCCCAAAGTCATCTGCTGCATAGGTAATGTCATCTGTATTGGGCTTAGATTTCAAAAGCTGTTCCATCATCAGATTTCAGGAAGGAGAATTGTTTTTTTGAGCAATTTCTTCTGTTCTCACTATGTTTTCAAAAAGCTGTCTGCTGCAGAGGCGTCAGAAAGCGTCTATGTGAGGGAATAGGTTAAAATAAGACATATTTCTAACTGGTGATAAGTGTGAGAGAACTAACTGTAAATCTATAAGATAGGAATGCCCAAACATATGCCCCATTTTGACTTTCAAGTCTTAAGGGCCATAACTTGTTTTGTTTGTTTGGTGTTTTACGCCGCTTTCAACAATTGTTCAGTTATATCACTGTTTCCTGGATAAATTACCAGTACTTCTGGTACTTTTATCATGGCACTAGTGAGTCATTATGCTAACCCCAAAATCCTGAGCGTCAAGGAGGAAAAACCATTTTTTTAAAACGATTTTTTTTAAAGCATATGGTATGACTTAATTGGTGATTGAACCCCTGACATCCAAGGCGGTCTCTTCCACTACACCACTGCCATAACTGGTATAACTAAAGGATCATGATTAGCAGTTAGAGTTAAGTCTACTTAAAAACAAATCAAGTACATACCATTTTCTGTCTCCGAGTCTACATCTTCAGCTGAAGTAAAACAAAACAATAACATGTTCATGAAAATTTATAATTCTATTCCCAAATATTTCATGCAATAAATTTTGGGAGCCAAGCAAGACCAGTGTTATAACGGGATCCGCTTTAAAACGGAGAGTTTTATAGAGGAGTGCGAGTGTATATGATTTACCCTTGCAGACATATGATATTGTGGTAGGAAGAATATGTTAATAATGCAAAATTTCTCCTTCTGCCACAATATATTTCATCCTTATTTTGCCTAGTCATTGACGCCGCGTGGAAGCGCGGCGTCAGTATGGGATAGGTTTTAATTTTGTACCATGGGGTGACGTAATCAAAAAGGGAGAAACCCACAGATATTATTGTAAAGAAAAACTCTGTAATATGTTTGAAAAAACAGCCTATATGGTTGAATAAATTGTATTAACTGATTTAAGAAACAACAAGATACAAAATATGTACATCTTTCACAGTTGTTACAAAACTTTAGATACATTTAAATTGTGTTTAATAACTGTTCCCCAACTAATTAGGCTAAGCTTTTTTTATGAGTTGATTTACGGAGTTCACTAGGCTACGCTGTTTTAATTGTTTGGTTTACAAATTTATTGAAAATCTTGTTAACACTCTGAAGCCGCATTTTTGACTTGAGCATGTTGAAACTTTGTCAGAATGTTTGTCTTATGATATCTAGCACAAGTTTGAATATAGGTCATGTCGGGTCAAAAACTAGGTCACTAGGCTAAATTGAAGGAAAATCTTGTTAACACTCTGGAAGGCATATTTTAAACTTGAGCATGTTGACACTTTGTCAGAAAGTTTGTCTCGATTATATCTAGGCCAAGTTTGAAACTGGGTTATGTCGGGTCAAAAACTAGGTCACTAGGCCAAATTTATTGAAAATCTTGTTAACACTCTGAAGCCGCATTTTTGACTTGAGCATGTTGAAACTTTGTCAGAATGTTTGTCTTATGATATCTAGCACAAGTTTGAATATAGGTCATGTCGGGTCAAAAACTAGGTCACTAGGCTAAATTGAAGGAAAATCTTGTTAACACTCTGGAAGGCATATTTTAAACTTGAGCATGTTGACACTTTGTCAGAAAGTTTGTCTCGATTATATCTAGGCCAAGTTTGAAACTGGGTTATGTCGGGTCAAAAACTAGGTCACTAGGCCAAATTTAATGAAAATCTTGTTAACACTTTGGAAGCCGTATTTTTGGCTTGAACATGTTGAACATTTGTCAGAATGTTTGTCTTAGTGATATCTAGGCCGAGTTTGAATAAAGATCATGTCGGGTCAAAAACTAAGTCACTAGGCCAAATTTAAAGAAAAGCTTGTTAACACTCTGGAAGCCGCATTTTTTACTTGAGCATGTTGAAACTTTCTCAGAAAGTTTGTCTTGATGATATCTAGGCCAAGTTTGAATATTGGTCATGTCCGGTAAAAAACTAGGTCACTAGGCCAAATGTAAGGAACATCTTGTTAACACTTTGGAAGCCACTTTTTTGGCTTGAGCATGATGAAACTATGTTGGAATGTTTGTCTTGGTAATATCTAGGCTAAATTTGAATGTAGGTCATGACCGGTCAAAAACTACGTCACTAGGCCAAATTTAAGGAAAGTCTTATTAACACTTTGGAAGCCACATTTTTGGGTTGAGCATGTTGAAACTTTCTCAGAATGTTTGTCTTAGTGATATCTAGGTAAAGTTCGAATATGGGTCACGTCAGGACAACTAGGTCACTAGGCTAAATTGCAGAACAATCTAGTTAACACTATAGAGATTGCATTTTTGACTTGAGCAGCTTGAAATTTTGTCAGAAAATTTGTCTAGATGATATTGCCATTGGCGCTGAAAGAGTAAAGTCTTAAATAACCCATTCTCAGGTGAGCGATTCCAGGGCATCATGGCCCTCTTGTTTCCAATTTATTTTTGTTGTATTACTCAACTTAAAACGTTCCTCCCCATACAGTTGTTCATTCAGACCATTGTATTCTTGCTATATGTTGACTATACATGAAAACTTTTTCTTTTAATTTCATAAATGCTTAATTTCGATATTAAATATCTTTAAACTTGTTAGAATAATTTGTATATTTTGTTTATATACTCTCGTTTTTTGTTATCATACTTCTGCTCAACTGGAAGGAGAATCGACTTCCCTCTCTCCTTCCAAAGCTTGTGTCACACTTAATTTATAATTAGAGGCATTAACACTTAAGTTAATATCTGTTAATATTTCAGTATCTATGTTTTTTGTTTGTCTAATTGATCTAGTTAGAGCAGATTTAAAATTAAGAAACTTCAGCTTATTTTGTTGCAGTCAATGTTAAGCAAACGGTAAAACAAATAGTTTGAAGACTTAACTCGTCATTTCACGACTAAATTTTACATGCTAAATATCATATAGATCGTAGCATATAAAGTATATACTCCACTCCCTACGTCAAAATGGACCCTTTTTGCTATTGATAACATTTTATTATAGACTATGGTATCCAGGTAGCAATAAGGAACATCTCGGCCTTCTTGTTTAAGATAAAGGTACATTTGGCCGTCTTTACATCCTGTCCGTTTGCACAGGTTATTTAAATGTATTGAACTGCATCTGCTTTCCTTTAAGTCATGCCTTAAAAGCATGCGCGGCGTCTTTGATGCTTAGCATCAAAATTCGTCTTGTTAATCAATTTATCTGCTGCAGATTTATTGTAAGTGGGAAAGCGTTTTTCTTCCATAATGTATATTTTTTAAATTTGTTCTTCATGTTTTCAATTGGGAAGAATCTAACAACAGTATATAAAATATAGTCAGAGGACTAGATAAGAGGGAGTGAACAGGTCTTTTCCCCACACTATTTCTCTTATTACTCGATCAAATACTATGTTGTGGGTACTCAAAAGAATAGTCTCACTGATGTTTCAAAAATCGTCTGCTGCAGAGGCATCGGAAAGCGCCTGTAAGTAAGGAAGTAATTAAGTAATTTTTTATTATAGTGACATGTGCATACAATATATTACAAACAAGTATTTATGTACAAAATACAAGCACCCGGCCCAGTGGACCTATAAGTCACCTAAATTGAATAAATTATAAATATACGTGAAATATCTGAGGTAATGATTCGTTGTTAAATGGCAAGTTATATACACTGATAATTGAAATAAATATAATTTACAAATGCTAAACAATTCTCATTATAGCATGTTCTAAACAGTTCATTCACCGGGTATGGTATAATGGTAATACAATGTTATAATAGTGAAATGATCAAACTCATAAGGGTTAACTGATTAACGTTATACCCTTTACTCTGAGTACATTTTGTTTGTTTGGAGTTTAACGCCGCTTTCAACAGCTTTGGTCATATCACGGCGGTCAGTGCACCTACCCATGTTTTCCTGGCTTTCCCACACCAGTACTTACACAACATTTTTTCGAAGCCACTGACTACTTTCTCACATAGATCAGAGGTGATAGGCAATGGAAAACATCGCCCGAAAGAATGTCGCCGCAACCGGGTATCGAACCCGTGACCTCCAGATCACGAGTCGGATACGCTACCAATTGAGCTACCCGGCCGGGCTCTGAGTACATAACGGATCGTCTACGGATATATGTCTTAACAATAAATTTTGCAGATTTCCTAGGGAAAACATTTATTAAATGGCACATTTTGAGATTTGTATTTAAAAGAATGAAATCGCGTTGTAAAATATCACCAAACACATAAGTCCTGATGTCGATGTATAAATCACAAGTATGTGGGAAAAGGTTAAAATGAAAATATATCCATGTATTGTCGACATATACTTTTCATTGCAATACTTCTAAAGTACAGTATAATCAATTTGGTACGGCTTTGCTATTTTTAACTAGAATTGTTAATTGGATTAGTTTTTGTTTAAATGCACAAAATCATGAGGCTAGCCCTTTCCCATAATAGACGTTTTCTGACACCTCTGAAGCAGATGACTTGAAATTATTGAGGCAAAAGGAGAAATTGCTCATAATGAGCAATTTTTCCATTTGCCACAATGATTTCAACTCTATTCAATATTCCTATTATCATTTATAGAGACTTTCTATATTTTCGACTTGATAATTATAAAGTAATTTGCTGTAAATTTATTGAATGTGGGAAATGGTTAAGTTAAAGCCACATGTAAATACTTTTCTCCCTTTGCTTCAATTCTGTATCAAACTCACAATTTTAAAATTTAGAAATGTTAAATGTTCTTTCTTAATCATGTTTTCCAAAAATATGGCTGTAGACATATCAGGAAAACAATCAACTAATTTGATTTGATTTAAAAGAGTTTTATACTGTTTACAACAGTCAGTTAAATCGCAGCAACAGAACACCTAACCCTTTCTCAAATGCAAAAGAACTGTGGTAGACGACTTTGATAACAACTTGGAACAAATATAGAAAATGTCTGTAAGTGAAACAGTAATTATTAAATAAAGTTGAAAGCATTGTGGCACAATGTTTTAAAAAGTCGTCTGCTGCAGATGCATCAAAATACGTCTGCAAAAATGAGAAAAAGGTTAACCCTGAACCATGGGAGATGAACCATAACTAAGCCAGGAAATAGGCTCTTCCAAAGGTCACTCCAACATGACTGCCGTGGACAATAGCAAAGCCAAATTCTTCATACTCGTCATAGACTTTGATGGAGTTCGTTAAATATTAAATTATGATCTTCATTGGTGCTCGTTAGTGGAAACTCCTTTATGATCTTGCGGATCCATCGAAACGACTGATCACTGCCTTCTTCAATGTATCATTTCATAATCACATGCAATTTCAATTTCTGTCAAACCTACCATGACCAGCAAACCATAAACAATCTATTATTTGGAAAAGAGCACCTTTTAGTTGACCAAAATGAGCAACTTATCAAAGATGTTCGTAACTTTATAACAGCCTCAACACGTTTTTAATGGTCAAGTTACCCTAAATACATCTGCTGACTTGCTGATCTACACTACTCTAGTCCCTAAAAAAAACCTTTGTTTGCATAGAAATGAGTGTATACCTTCACCAAAATGTATTGCATATATGACATTGAGTGAGTTTAAATGCATTGTGAATGTGAATATGATGCACTGGAAATGATTGATTTGATCACTTTTAGTATTTTGACCTTGTTTGAAAGTGAAAGTAGAGAATGCTAAACAACGGTTTTGTCCAGGCTCGATTTGGTCCAAAATGACGGTTACCATTTTCGCCTGGTGAGTTCTTTCTTGCATAATGCTTGAACCCACATTTACTTTTTTTGGTGTATTGTAACCTAAAGAGTAACGATACAAAACTTGCCCACCAACCTAGTTCTGCAAATTTGTATTCTAACATATATTTTTTTATATCCATGTATTGTCCGACATATACTTTTCATTGCAATACTTCTAAAGTAAAGTATAATCAATTTGGTACGGCTTTGCTATTTTTAACTAGAATTGTTAATTGGATTAGTTTTCGTTTAAATGAATGACCACAAAATCATGAGGCTAGCCCTTTCCCATAATAGACGTTTTCTGACACCTCTGAAGCAGATGACATGAAATTATTGAGGCAAAAGGAGAAATTGCTCATAATGAGCAATTTTTCCATTTGCCACAATGATTTCAACTCTATTCAATATTCCTATTATCATTTATAGAGATTTTCTATATTTTCGACTTGATAATTATAAAGTTATTTGCTGTAGATTTATTGAATGAGGGAAATGGTTAAGCTAAAGCCACTGTAAATACTTTTCTTTCTTTGCTTCAATTCTGTATCAAACTCACAATTTTAAAATTTAGAAATGTTAAATGTTCTTTCTTAACCATGTTTTCCAAAAATATGGCTGTAGATAAATCAGGAAAACAATCATTTGATTTGATTTAAAAGAGGTTTTTTTTTACTGTTTAGAACAGTATTTCAGTTAAATCGCAGCAACAGAACACCTAACCCTTTCTCAAATGCAAAAGAATTGTGGTAGACGACTTTGAAAACAACTTGGAACAAATATAGAAAAATGTCTGTAAGTGAAACAGTAATTATTAAATTGAGTTGAAAGCATTTGTATAACAATTGAAGAGTTGTAAACAATTTGCTGCAATGTTTTCAAAAGTCGTCTGCTGCAGGGGCATCAGATAATGTCCGAATGTGGGGAAAGAGTGAAAATGAAAATATATCCATGTATTGTCCAAACAAGAAGCCCATGAGGGCCTATGCTCTACTGGTATGGTTCTTTGCTCATTTTCAATCCAGAGCATGTATGTATGGTGAAGATCGGATAGTAAATGGAGGCTCTTTTGTGTTCACAAGCTGTATTATAGCAATTTTTACAATTTCATGGGCCATAATCCAGTCTTGCCGGATCTGGCTGGTTTTCAAAAGGAACCAAGCTCTCATCAATATTTAACTACTATCTAAGTTTGGTGAAGATCAGATAGTAAATAGAGCTTCTATTGTGTTCACATGCTCAATTATAGCAATTTGAACAATTTCAAGGGCCATAATCCATTCTTGCATGGGCAGATCTGGCTGGTTTACGAAAGGAACCGAGCTCTCATGGATATCTAACTACTGTATAAGTTTAGTTGAGATACAATCAAAAATGAAGACTGTATCGTGTTAACAAGCTCTTTTATAGCAATTTTGACCATTTCAAGGGCCATAATCCAGTCATGCATGGGCGGATCTGGCTGGTTTTTGAAAGGAACCGAGCTCTCATGGATATCTAACTACTGTATAAGTTTGGTTTGTTTGTTTGTTTGGAGTTTAACGCTGCTTTCAACAGCTTTGGTCATATCACGGCGGTCAGTGCACCTACCCATGTTTTCCTGGCTTTCCCACACCAGTACTTACACAACATTCTTTCGAAGCCACTGACTACTTTCTCACATAGATCAGAGGTGAGAGGCAATGGAAAACATCGCCCGAAAGAATGTCGCCGCAACCGGGTATCGAACCCGTGACCTCCAGATCACGAGTCAGATACGCTACCAATTGAGCTACCCGGCCGGGCGTATAAGTTTGGTTGAGATGCAATCAAAAGTGAAGACTGTATCGTGTTAACAAGAAATTGTTTACGGACAGACGACGGACAAATCGCCACGACATAAGCCCTTCTGGCCTTTGGCCAGTAGAGCTAAAAATACTATTCATTCCAAAACTTCTAAAGTACAGTATAATCAATTTGGTACGGCTTTCCTATTTTTAACTAGAATTGTTAATTGAATTAGTTTCGGTATAAAGGAATGTCCACAAAATCATGAGGCTGTCCCTCTAGCCCTTTCCCATAAATAGACGTTTTCTGACGCCTTTGAAATTATTGAGGCAAAAGGCGAATTGCTCATAATGAATTTTTCCATTTGCCACAATGATTTCAACTCGATTCAATATTCCTATTATCATTTATAGAGATTTTCTATATTTTCGACTCGATAATTATAAAGTAATTTGCTGTAGATTTATTGAATGAGGGAAATGGTTAAGCTAAAGCCACTGTAAATACTTTTCTCTCTTTGCTTCTATTCTGTATCAAACTCACAATTTTAAAATTTAGAAACGTTAAATGTTCTTTCTTAATCATGTTTTCCAAAAATATGGCTGTAGATATATCAGGAAAACAATCATTTGATTTGATTTAAAAGAGTTTTTTACTGTTTAGAACAGTATTTCAGTTAAATCGCAGCAACAGAACACCTAACTAACCCTATCTCAAATGCAAAAGAATTGTGGTAGACGACTTTGAAAACAACTTGGAACAAATATAGAAAAATGTCTGTAAGTGAAACATTAATTATTAAATTGAGTTGAAAGCATTTGTATAACAATTGAAGAGTTGTAAACACTTTGCTGCAATGTTTTCAAAAGTCGTCTGCTGCAGAGGCATCAGAAAATGTCCGAATGTGGGGAAAAAGTGAAAATGAAAATATATCCATGTATTGTCCAAAAAATACTATTCATTCCAAAACTTCTAAAGTACAGTATAATCAATTTGGTACGGCTTTCCTATTTTTAACTAGAATTGTTAATTGAATTAGTTCAGATTTATTGAATGTGGGTAATGGTTAAAGCCAGTGTAAATACTTTTCTCTATTTGCTTCAATTCTGTTTTTTAAAATTTAGACATGTTAAATGTTCTTTCTTAATCATGTTTTCCAAAAATATGGCTGTAGATATATCGGGAAAACAATCAACTAATTTGATTTGATTAAAAGAGTTTTTTACTGTTTAGAACAGTAATTCAGTTAAATCGCAGCAACAGAACACCTAACCCTTTCTCAAATGCAAAAGAATTGTGGTAGACGACTTTGAAACAACTTGGAACAAATATAGACAAGACATGGAAATTCCATGAAACCTAGTTTTCTATAATGGAAGGTGTTTGATTAAGAATTAACAGATCTGTCAAATCTTTCTGTTGATAGTTAATCAAAGCTAGTAATTCAAGTAACAGGGAGTATTTCTATTGATGAATAATCATAATTACTTTGTCAATTAGATATATCACAATTTTATCTAACAAATATCAGTTCAATACAATCAATCGTGTGTTGATGGCCTCATTTATTAAGAACATAATAGATAACAGATATTAAGCAACCTTTTGTTGTAAGCATCCACATTTTAGGATCCCTAATGCCAGGTTGATAATCAGTGATCTGCCTTAACCCTTTACTTGATAGTAACACGTTTATGCCTTTGCAAACAGACTAGATCCAGGGCCCGAGGTTATGAAACTTACTCAATTTGAGCATGTAATAGAAATATTGTTGTTGAAGTTAGATACTTGAGTTACAAGTTTATGAAATATGCTCATTGCAAAATAGGGTGAAATAACAAACCAACGATGAGAATAAAATCCATGTTTGGAGTTTGTCGCCATGGTTACGAAGCATTTTTAGTTTGAGCATGATGCAACTAAAAAAGATCTACTTTGCAACGAGCCAATTTCCTAGCCTTGTAATCTAAGTGTGTAACTACAATAGTAATAATTATGTTAACATGCTCAAATTGAGTAAGTTTCATGACCTCAGACCTAGATCAGACAGCTTCTGTAGGAGCTGTCTGATCAGGGTCTGCTCCGTTTGCTTATAGAATGTTATAGATTTGATTATTCACAAAAAAAAAAATTTGAAAATATTTATATGCATGGTAAAGTTATGGTCTTTACAAACAAAGTTCAAGTAAAGTATATTTTCTGTCACTGTGACCTTGACCTGGAAGCTAAACACATAAATTGAGCATATGACACAGCGTCTTGATATGGTGTATATCTGTTCCAAGCTATTTGAAAATATCTCTGGATGAAAAAGTTATTGTCCGGACAAGAAAAGTTCAACTGATGTCTATTTGTTGTCACTGTGACCTTGACCTTGAAGCTACAGACACAAGTTTTGCATTTGGCACATCGTCTTGATATGGTGCATGTTTGTGCCAAGTTATTTGAAAATATCTCAATGCATGACAAAGTTATGGTCCGGACAAGAAAAGTTCAATTAAAGTCTATTTCTTATCACTGTGACCTTGACCTTGAATCTACAGATTTTTTTTTTGTATCTCTATGCATGACAAAGTTATGGTCCGGACAAGAAAAGTTCAATTAAAGTCTATTTCTTATCACTGTGACCTTGACCTTGACAAGGAAAGTTGACGCCCGCCCAACTGCCCGCCCGCCGACTTCGCCAAAGTAATAACCAGATTTTTCCATCGGCTTCGGAAAACCTGGTTAAAAATGTCTGTAAGTGAAACAGTAATTATTAAATAGAGTTGAAAGCATTTGTATAACAATTGAAGAGTTGTAAACAATTTGCTGCAATGTTTTCAAAAGTCGTCTGCTGCAGGGGCATCAGATAATGTCCGAATGTGGGGAAAGAGTGAAAATGAAAATATATCCATGTATTGTCCAAACAAGAAGCCCATGAGGGCCTATGCTCTACTGGTATGGTTCTTTGCTCATTTTCAATCCAGAGCATGTATGTATGGTGAAGATCGGATAGTAAATGGAGGCTCTTTTGTGTTCACAAGCTGTATTATAGCAATTTTTACAATTTCATGGGCCATAATCCAGTCTTGCCGGATCTGGCTGGTTTTCAAAAGGAACCAAGCTCTCATCAATATTTAACTACTATCTAAGTTTGGTGAAGATCAGATAGTAAATAGAGCTTCTATTGTGTTCACATGCTCAATTATAGCAATTTGAACAATTTCAAGGGCCATAATCCATTCTTGCATGGGCAGATCTGGCTGGTTTACGAAAGGAACCGAGCTCTCATGGATATCTAACTACTGTATAAGTTTAGTTGAGATACAATCAAAAATGAAGACTGTATCGTGTTAACAAGCTCTTTTATAGCAATTTTGACCATTTCAAGGGCCATAATCCAGTCATGCATGGGCGGATCTGGCTGGTTTTTGAAAGGAACCGAGCTCTCATGGATATCTAACTACTGTATAAGTTTGGTTTGTTTGTTTGTTTGGAGTTTAACGCTGCTTTCAACAGCTTTGGTCATATCACGGCGGTCAGTGCACCTACCCATGTTTTCCTGGCTTTCCCACACCAGTACTTACACAACATTCTTTCGAAGCCACTGACTACTTTCTCACATAGATCAGAGGTGAGAGGCAATGGAAAACATCGCCCGAAAGAATGTCGCCGCAACCGGGTATCGAACCCGTGACCTCCAGATCACGAGTCAGATACGCTACCAATTGAGCTACCCGGCCGGGCGTATAAGTTTGGTTGAGATGCAATCAAAAGTGAAGACTGTATCGTGTTAACAAGAAATTGTTTACGGACAGACGACGGACAAATCGCCACGACATAAGCCCTTCTGGCCTTTGGCCAGTAGAGCTAAAAATACTATTCATTCCAAAACTTCTAAAGTACAGTATAATCAATTTGGTACGGCTTTCCTATTTTTAACTAGAATTGTTAATTGAATTAGTTTCGGTATAAAGGAATGTCCACAAAATCATGAGGCTGTCCCTCTAGCCCTTTCCCATAAATAGACGTTTTCTGACGCCTTTGAAATTATTGAGGCAAAAGGCGAATTGCTCATAATGAATTTTTCCATTTGCCACAATGATTTCAACTCGATTCAATATTCCTATTATCATTTATAGAGATTTTCTATATTTTCGACTCGATAATTATAAAGTAATTTGCTGTAGATTTATTGAATGAGGGAAATGGTTAAGCTAAAGCCACTGTAAATACTTTTCTCTCTTTGCTTCTATTCTGTATCAAACTCACAATTTTAAAATTTAGAAACGTTAAATGTTCTTTCTTAATCATGTTTTCCAAAAATATGGCTGTAGATATATCAGGAAAACAATCATTTGATTTGATTTAAAAGAGTTTTTTACTGTTTAGAACAGTATTTCAGTTAAATCGCAGCAACAGAACACCTAACTAACCCTATCTCAAATGCAAAAGAATTGTGGTAGACGACTTTGAAAACAACTTGGAACAAATATAGAAAAATGTCTGTAAGTGAAACATTAATTATTAAATTGAGTTGAAAGCATTTGTATAACAATTGAAGAGTTGTAAACACTTTGCTGCAATGTTTTCAAAAGTCGTCTGCTGCAGAGGCATCAGAAAATGTCCGAATGTGGGGAAAAAGTGAAAATGAAAATATATCCATGTATTGTCCAAAAAATACTATTCATTCCAAAACTTCTAAAGTACAGTATAATCAATTTGGTACGGCTTTCCTATTTTTAACTAGAATTGTTAATTGAATTAGTTCAGATTTATTGAATGTGGGTAATGGTTAAAGCCAGTGTAAATACTTTTCTCTATTTGCTTCAATTCTGTTTTTTAAAATTTAGACATGTTAAATGTTCTTTCTTAATCATGTTTTCCAAAAATATGGCTGTAGATATATCGGGAAAACAATCAACTAATTTGATTTGATTAAAAGAGTTTTTTACTGTTTAGAACAGTAATTCAGTTAAATCGCAGCAACAGAACACCTAACCCTTTCTCAAATGCAAAAGAATTGTGGTAGACGACTTTGAAACAACTTGGAACAAATATAGACAAGACATGGAAATTCCATGAAACCTAGTTTTCTATAATGGAAGGTGTTTGATTAAGAATTAACAGATCTGTCAAATCTTTCTGTTGATAGTTAATCAAAGCTAGTAATTCAAGTAACAGGGAGTATTTCTATTGATGAATAATCATAATTACTTTGTCAATTAGATATATCACAATTTTATCTAACAAATATCAGTTCAATACAATCAATCGTGTGTTGATGGCCTCATTTATTAAGAACATAATAGATAACAGATATTAAGCAACCTTTTGTTGTAAGCATCCACATTTTAGGATCCCTAATGCCAGGTTGATAATCAGTGATCTGCCTTAACCCTTTACTTGATAGTAACACGTTTATGCCTTTGCAAACAGACTAGATCCAGGGCCCGAGGTTATGAAACTTACTCAATTTGAGCATGTAATAGAAATATTGTTGTTGAAGTTAGATACTTGAGTTACAAGTTTATGAAATATGCTCATTGCAAAATAGGGTGAAATAACAAACCAACGATGAGAATAAAATCCATGTTTGGAGTTTGTCGCCATGGTTACGAAGCATTTTTAGTTTGAGCATGATGCAACTAAAAAAGATCTACTTTGCAACGAGCCAATTTCCTAGCCTTGTAATCTAAGTGTGTAACTACAATAGTAATAATTATGTTAACATGCTCAAATTGAGTAAGTTTCATGACCTCAGACCTAGATCAGACAGCTTCTGTAGGAGCTGTCTGATCAGGGTCTGCTCCGTTTGCTTATAGAATGTTATAGATTTGATTATTCACAAAAAAAAAAATTTGAAAATATTTATATGCATGGTAAAGTTATGGTCTTTACAAACAAAGTTCAAGTAAAGTATATTTTCTGTCACTGTGACCTTGACCTGGAAGCTAAACACATAAATTGAGCATATGACACAGCGTCTTGATATGGTGTATATCTGTTCCAAGCTATTTGAAAATATCTCTGGATGAAAAAGTTATTGTCCGGACAAGAAAAGTTCAACTGATGTCTATTTGTTGTCACTGTGACCTTGACCTTGAAGCTACAGACACAAGTTTTGCATTTGGCACATCGTCTTGATATGGTGCATGTTTGTGCCAAGTTATTTGAAAATATCTCAATGCATGACAAAGTTATGGTCCGGACAAGAAAAGTTCAATTAAAGTCTATTTCTTATCACTGTGACCTTGACCTTGAATCTACAGATTTTTTTTTTATATCTCTATGCATGACAAAGTTATGGTCCGGACAAGAAAAGTTCAATTAAAGTCTATTTCTTATCACTGTGACCTTGACCTTGACAAGGAAAGTTGACGCCCGCCCAACTGCCCGCCCGCCGACTTCGCCAAAGTAATAACCAGATTTTTCCATCGGCTTCGGAAAACCTGGTTAAAAATGTCTGTAAGTGAAACAGTAATTATTAAATAGAGTTGAAAGCATTTGTATAACAATTGAAGAGTTGAAAACAATTTGCTGCAATGTTTTCAAAAGTCATCTGTCTGCTGCAGAGGCATTAGAAAGCGTCTGTATGTGGAAAAAGGTTTAAACGAAAATATATCCATGTAATGTCCAAAATATACTATTCATTCCAATACTTCTATTAAAAGTACAGTACAAGAGAAAGTTGATGCAATGCATCAATGTCGCCGGATATCCATAGTGCAGTTATGCATAACACTAACATTATAGTAGTTGAATAAACAGTTATCAACTGAGGGGCATATTGGAACATCAGGGGTGGGGTCAAGTGAAAATGTATCATAACTTGCATTGTTTTGTCAACGAAGTGAATGATAATTGAAGCCTTTCATTGTTTATGATCAATCTCCATTCCAAAGTAGGTTGACTAGACACACAACCAACTAATTATTGATCATAAACAGTAATGGAAATGAGAAATCTTGTCAATCATTAGTCTTAGTGTGTTTACAGTGCTTTCATTAAGGAATAATTATAAGATTTGTGAATTCCACATACACTTTTCAAGATGTTTGTCAGAATATTAAATCGCTGAGTTTTCTCTTTTCTCAAAATGATATTAGCTTGGCATCCTAATTATATCATACTTTAACAAATGTTGAAATGTAGTCCAATATTTATAAATTAGACCACATTCGAAATATAATATCAACTAAACAGTTAAATCTCATTGAAATTGTTGTATAATTTAAACTTAATTTCGAACATAAACTGAGCCCTACAACATGTTAATTTATTTTAATTCTTTCTTCCTTTTTTATAATGAAAATAACAAAACTACTCATGTTTTAAAATTAAATTTTATGATGAGCGCCCTTGTGTCAATGATCCATAAAAATATGCAGATCGGAAGCAATATACCTTTAGGGAATTAAATGACACATTTAAAATTGTCAAGGACGAAATAATTTTGTACGAAAGACCCGATTCTTTCTTATTCGCAGAGGTGTCGTTCTTGAAACTCTCTTTATAGGCAGAGAGTGTTCGTTCAAAGTAATTTTTCTATTAAAACTAGTTTTTATCTCTGTTTGTTCTTTTCTTCATTTGTTTCGAACCAAATAAACATTTTAAATCACCTACGATTTACTATTTGTAAGTGAGTGTAAAGAGACGGCTCTCTGCAAAGGAGATGGATCTACGCAGTTGGTATTCGCGAGTCACGCTTCAAGCAGGTGCGCGTATGTAAACAAATTAGACTGCGACGTAAAGGTTTGTAGTTATCGCCTTTTGAGTACATGTAGTGTATAGTGTAAACATAATGTATACCAGTCTAGCTAATAGGGACTGTTTTGTCTTCGTAAATAAAACAACAAAACATAAATGCGAGTCAAAATAAAGAAACTGAAAAAACCTAAAACATCGGAATATTTATTTCATTTTAGATGTGTCATTACTTAGTGTTTTTAAACAAAGACAATTGTAATATGTTCAAGACATCTAAATGTGTTTCTTTCTAATAATAATCCCCCCTCCCATGTGATTTCCGAAAACCTATTAAAAATAGAAGTCGCGGGCTTCTGCCCGGCGACTAATAATCAATTTGGTACAGCTTTGCTATTTTCAACTAGAATTGTTAATTGGATTAGTTTTAGTTTAAATGAATGACCACAAAATCATGACTTTGAAAACAACTTGGAACAAATATAGAAAATGTCTGTAAGTGAAACAGTAATTATTAAATAAAGTTGAAAGCATTGTGGCACAATGTTTTAAAAAGTCGTCTGCTGCAGATGCATCAAAATACGTCTGCAAAAATGAGAAAAAGGTTAACCCTGAACCATGGGAGATGAACCATAACTAAGCCAGGAAATAGGCTCTTCCAAAGGTCACTCCAACATGACTGCCGTGGACAATAGCAAAGCCAAATTCTTCATACTCGTCATAGACTTTGATGGAGTTCGTTAAATGTTAAATTATGATCTTCATTGGTGCTCGTTAGTGGAAACTCCTTTATGATCTTGCGGATCCATCGAAACGACTGATCACTGCCTTCTTCAATGTATCAAGCATAATCGAATGCAAATTCAATTTCTGTCAAACCTACCATGACCAGCAAACCTAAACAATCTATTATTTGGAAACGAGCACCTTTCAGTTGACCAAAATGAGCAACTTATCAAAGATGTTCGTACCTTTATAACAGCCTCAACACGTTTTTAATGGTCAAATTAGCTGAATACATCTGCTGACTTGCTGATCTACACTACTATAGTCCCTAAAAATACCTTTGATTGCATAGAAATGAGTGTATACCTTCACCAGAACGTATTGCATATATGACATTGAGTGAGTTTAAATGCATTGTAAATGTGAATATGATGCACTGGAAATGATTGATTTGATCACTTTTAGTATTTTGACCTTGAAAGTGAAAGTAGAGAATGCTAAACACCAGTTTTGTCCAGGCTCGATTTAGTCCAAAATGACGGTTACCATTTTCGCCTGGTGAGATCTTTCTTGCATAATGCATGAACCCACATTTTCTTTGGATTGTTTTAAAGCTAGGAGGCAACTCTTTTCAATGATATATGGTGTTCTACAGGAGAAACGCTTAGAAAGTGTGACAATTGAGGACTGAAACTGGTCGATTTACATGGAAACAAAGATGGACTTTTTTTGGTGTATTGTAACCTAAAGAGTAACGATACACAACTTGCCCACCAACCTAGTTCTGCAAATTTGTATTCTAACATATATTTTTTTTCTCTATCTTATTATTTTTTGGTTAACCTAGTATAGTTGAAACCAAAATATTTGATAAATTAAGATGTTTTAAAGATCTGCTTCTATTCTGGAAATGAGGGGCTATTGCACCCATTCTTGATTCTTAGGACCATTCTCGGAATATTATCAATTTGAGAAAATTATGTTTTGCTCGAAGAAGAATTTATAGAAGTTATTAAGTCATTTGTTTTCTAATCCATGCTTGTAACTTATTCAAAATTATGTATAATTAACTTGTAAATGGATATGTAAAATTCATGTGAATAAAATATTGTTTAGACTTATAGCAAAGCCTGGACACCGTCAACTGAAAGAAAATCTTTTACCTTCATTTGGAGGCGAGTCTGTTGGTAGGGCCTCTCCTCTTTCTTTCTTCGAATTTAAAACTTCAATAATGGAAGAGGCCATCACATCCTTTTTACCTGTAAAGTAACATATCTTAAACACTTTCCCTCATAGAGAAGCTTTCTGACACCTCTGCAGCAGACAGCTTTTTGAAAACATGGCAACAAAAGAAGAAATTGCTCAAAACAAGCAATTTCTCCTTTTGTCACCATATTTTCAACTCTATTCAATTACTGTACTTTCATTTAACCCTTTCCCTCATACGACAATTCTGCAGCAGACGACTTTGAACATATTTTGTCAAAACATAGAAAATCTCCAAAATTGAATGGATAACCTATGACAAAAAGTGGAAAACATTGTGGCAAAAGGAGAAATTGCACGTCTATATGAGGGAAAGGGTTAAAGGGAGTTCCCGAATGTTTTCGGGCATGTTTTCAAAGTCGTCTGCTACAGATTCATGGTATGAGGGAAAGGCTTAAACACTTTCTCACCTGGGGATGCTTACCGACTCATCGGCAGCAGACAACTTTTGAAAACATTCAGACAAGAGCTCAAAATGTGACTTCCTTTTCTCCTTTTGATTCAATATTTTCAACTCTATTAAATTAAAAACTGCTCATTTGTAAAGAATTTTCAAATTTTCATCAAGATATTTTTCTAAGTCAGATTTACCGTATGTTGGAAAATATTGTGCAAAAATGGGTATTTTTCTCCTTTGGCCATGTTGTTTTAATTCCATAGCAGAACTATATTTCTTATTTCAAAAAGTTGTTTTGCCCCTCTGATGTTTAAAAAGACCAACTACTATCAACTGTCTCTTCTTACTGGCAATCGGACAAAAAGAAACAGGATAATAAGAAACGGGCAAAAAGTAACAGTTTTTGCCCGGATAACAGGTAACAGGACAAAAGGTAACAGTTCTGATATTTTCATTTCAGGTTTAATTAATTTTTCCTTTGATTTAATACATTTGTAACATATAATAGACACATTATTACAATCTTACTGGTAATCGGACAAAACGAAATAGGATAATAAGCAACGGGCAAAAAGAAACAGTTTTTGCCCGGATAACAGATAACAGGACAAAAGGCAACAGTTCTGATATTTTCATTTCGAGTTACAGTGAATTTGCAACCTGGTGAACTCATAACCTGTATATTTTGGTGAATTCGTAACCCGGCCCAAGTGAATTCGTAACATATTGAAAATTATTCCACATTTGATATATATTGTAAAATCATTTTTATAAAAAAGATGAGTTTGTTGAAAAAAAAAATTGTAACTTGTTTTAGTACAAGTTTAACAAATATGTGATAAATAACGATATATTTATTAATCTTACACATTGTTCTTATAATATTGCAATTAATAATATCCTATTTGACGCGTGAGGTGTGATAATCCTAGATAATTAAGATGACGAGTGCCTTTTATCTATTAAAGTTGCCGAATTATATACTAACATTTTGTAAAAAACGAGAATATTTAATCGGAATGTCTGACTATCTGTTTTAATTGCATTCATCAATTTATTTTAGATGAGGAGAAAAATAATATTTTCATCAGTGCAATCTTAATCAATAATGAGTTCACAATATCTGTTTATATACATTTTATACATGTATGTATCTTTTTCGTATGCAACAAAACACACAAACCCAATCTAGATAATCTGTCGCATGTCAAGTAATTATCTTCGATATGTTCACATCTAATTAACAACTGACACTTCGTTAATTATCACAAAACCACCAACTATATGGCCTTAATCTTTAACTTTTATCAAAATGTAATAACAAATATTTTGTAAACATAAATTCTGTAATATAAATGTAACCATTACAAAGGTTACATAAACATTTACGATAGGTTACGAATTCACTTATACCAGGGTACGAATTCACCGAAATATACAGGTTACGAGTTCACCAGGTTACGAATTCACTGGCACCCTTTCATTTCAGGTTTAATAAATTTTTCCTTGATATAATACATTTGTAACATATAATAGACACGTTTCAATAAATGTATTTATAATTTATGTTATGTTAATGCGAAATTTTAACTTTATTTATCTGAAATTGCAATGATTTTTTCCACTTTCCCCCACAATGTTTCTTTACCTTTTCGAATATCCGACAGAAAAATATAATTGCGTGCACAGGAGAAATTACTCATTATAAGCAATTTCTCTTCTTCCAATAATGTTTTCTTAAACCTTTTTTTAACATCTGACAGAAGACTAGCAACAGTTCTAATATTTGTAATAATTGTTGACAGAATATATCATTGCGTGAAAGGGAGAAATTGCTGCTTATGAGCATTGTCTCTTCTCCCACAATGTTTTCCTTTCGCTTTTTCAAACATCTTCACACAGATATGCATAATACGTTAAATAACATTGCAAAGTGAAATGAGTTAAATTGAGTTACATATATTATTGTAGATTTGTAAATAGTTTAATCAGACTAAATTTTTTTGAACAATGCATTAAGGTATAAAACACACAAAAATGTATCAAAATTAAAGAAAATCCTTACAATATCAAGAAGATACATTAATCCTCTGCTAGTTTGTGTCTTTTTCATATTTGTAGACTTAGACATATTGATTTGCATTGTATTTTGGAAAATGTGTTGCTTTTTATCCTGTTTTTTGTTGTCCGTTGCTTTTTGTCCTGTTACTTTTTATCCTGTTTCTTTTTATCCTACAATCGTTCTTACTACCTCTGATAAGAAGGTTTCTGGGCAAACTTTAACATTTACATTTACTTTTGACACATCAATATAGGGCTTTCTTAACCCTTTTCCTCATATAGACGCTTTCTGACGCCTCTGTAGCAGACAGCTTTTTATTGAAAACATAGTGACAAAAGAAGAAATTGCTTAAAACAAGCAATTTCTCCTTTTGCCACAATGTTTTCCACTCTTAGTTATAGGTTATCCATTCAATTATAGAGATTTTCTATTTTTTGACAAAATATGTTCAAAGTCGTCTGCTGCAGAATTGTTGGATGAGGGAAAGGGTTAATATGCAAGTGTTTTCCCTGTGACAAGTCTTTCTTATCAAACCAGAACTTTTGACGTCGTGACCTTGATATTGTAATTTTTACCTAAGTGTTCAAAAAACCTTTAATATTGACTATAACTTAGGGCTAAAGAGGCATCAGAAAGAGAAGTGTCTATATTATACAAAGGGTAAAGATAAAGAAAGTTTTAACTTCTTAAAACATTGTCAGAAAGATAGAAATGGCCCATCAGATGATAGAAACAAACCTTTAGCATTTAACTCATGAATTGCAAGAAGAACAGCTTTTTTCGAAAATCCTTCCTTCACTGCTTGTTTGGCAGCATCAGATGACATAGTATCTGTAAAAAATTGGTTCACATATAAATTTGTTGGAGTCTAACCCATTACTTCACATTACTTCATAAAGGTTGTCTGCTTCACAATCATCAGACAAAAAATGTCACCAAATATAGAAAACTGAAAGATTAATATTGATGAAGAGTTGAAAATATTGCATTAACCCTTTCTGACGTTTTCTGACGCCTATGCAGCAGACGGCTTTTTGAAAACATAGTGACAAAAGAAGAAATTGCTCAAAACGAGCAATTTCTCCTTTTGCCACAATGTTTTCCACTTTTAGTCATAGGTTATCCTTTCAATTATCGAGATTTTCCATTTTTTGACGAAAATATATTCAAAGTCATCTGGTGCAGAATTGCCATATCAGGGAAAGGGTTAAAATGTGTAATTGCTCGTTTTGAGCAATTTCACCTTTTATTGCAATCTTTTCAAGTCATGTTCAATGACAGGTGTCAAATGTTGTGTGTGTGCAGTGATGGGTTATTGACATCTTCAGTTATATTATGGCAGCGAGTACACCTTTTCATTAGTTTCCTTTCTTAATTGCTCCAGGGGTCAAAATCCACCAACCTGACTTGGTAATACTTAAATACTTAAGGGCGTATGCTAGTTTTTTCACAAAATAATTCCCAACCATAGAATTTCTTTATTCTTTGTATTTTGTTAGTACATACAATAACTGTTTGAAATAAGAGGGAAAAAAATATTTCATCGATCTAAAAAAAAGATTTGGGCCTGTGAATGACGTGACCAATTTCATCAAAGGCACAAATATAGGCATTTTTGCCGAAAACTACAAATCATATTAAAGTTTATATATAACTTGATATATAGAATGTAAATCAGAATGAAAAGAGAATTTGTGAGAAAACAAGAAACTGCTAAAGACGGCAAGGCCGGATTGTCAGCAACTTGACCTTGAAAATCGCCAAACAAAGGTCAAGGTCAAAGTAACCATAGAAATCAATAGAACTTGTTACTGGTTACCTTCAGACACAGTTTCAAGTTTGTAACCCTTTCCAGTGCTGAGATTTTGCCTCAACCTGAAACTTTAACTAAAATGTTGACAGACAGACGGACAGACAGACAGACAGACAGACGGACATCGCCAATCTATAGACCTGAATTGCTAGAGCAATTCGGCCAAAAATGAAAAAAAATAAATTAAGCTGTTTTTCCCAAGATAGAAATGGCGTCACATTTTACCCCTGAACAAGTTAAAATCATACAATTTTTCAATTTATGAGGGTTTAATTATTAGATAGAGTTGAAAACATTGTGCAAAGGGGAGTAAATGCTCATTTTTTTTATTGGGGTTTTATGCCATTTTCAACATTATTTCAGTTATTTAACAGAGACAGTTGACTTATTCAAGATCCGTTGGTAAACAAACCAGTACTAGGCTAGGAAATGTTTCTTGCCCAAAGGCACTCCACCATGACCAGTGCGCCATGACTGGGTATCGAGTCGGGGAGACCCGATTCAAAATGACAAAGTTGCTCACTCAGCCACGGCGGAGCTACACTTGTTCTAAATGCATTAAGGTTGGTTTTCACAGAGCGCCACTCCACATTTGAGCCATTCTTTACGATGGTATCTCACATTCTTGAATTACAATGCCATTATCATAGGTTGTGTTCTCCTTTTGGCATAAAGCAATTTTGAAAGCTACCAATATATTATCTTTTGTCATTTTTTATAGGGGAGACAATGATTGGGTCGAGATACAATTAGCAAACTTGTTTGTAAATATTGCTGTTTTCCATTTCTTTCCTCGTGATATTTTTAGGTTGGAAATTTGATTTAATCTTAAGACGATGGCTTGGGATTAAATAGGGAAAATCTTGAGAAATCAAGAGTAAAATTCTATAATAAATTAGAAAACATTGTGAGAAAATGAGCAATTGCTTATTTCACCACAATGTTTTCTCTTTTAATCCACTTCAGAAGCACAAAAAGGCATTTAAATATTGGACAGGGTTTTAAAAAAATCACATCCGCTAAAGGATAAAACCAACCTGATGTCATTGAAAGACCTCCCATAGCCCCAGTGATAGAAGCTGTGCCTTGTGTCTGCATAACAACAGCTGGATCCTGTCAAATTAAAATCAAGTTTTAAACTTGTTAACATATTCATCCTGTGACAGTTCAAGAGTGCTTATTTGATATTGTTTTTATGAAACGAGTCGACTGAAATAATATGACGCGAGGCACTGTAAAATGTAGTCCCTATTAATAACCTTTTGATTTTATACACAATTAGCAACAAGGCACTTATAACATTTCATTTATCTAGATTTATTCTCTTTAAACAATATTTTTAATAAATGCCGAAATTCAGAACAATTGTAAACAGTATGATGTCATTTAAAGTGACGTCACATACGTGCTGTTAGTCGGCTATTTATGTAACTAGTTACATATGATATTTATGTCACTGCTTTATGTCACTCCTGGAGTGCAAGTTATGTGATAAAATACTTAATGTGATATTTTCTGGGTCATTCACTTTTAAACTGTCCTGAGAACAAGAGAGAAACACATACGTCATCTGCTAATAGGTCAGTAAAAGAAAGTGTGACAGACAGACCGAACAATGATGGAGAAGGGAACCGTAGGTAGTTCTTTGGCTAATTTTTTCAAGTTATCATTTCCGTAATGACATTCAATATCTAAATATTTCTAGAAAATTATAAAAGAAACGCATTCAACAATCTTAACAAATCTCATGTTAAAAACCTCCCCCTGTTCAATAAGAAACACAACAGGTTTCGGTTGGGTGGCACAATCGCAGTTCCCGATTTCACGTTTCATCGTTCAAAAACCCTTCTACCGTAATTCAACTATGATTTGCAAAATAAGCTTTAGGAGTAGCTATTACATATGAAATGATCAGCTTCATTCAAATAATCTGAATTGAAGTAATGTGTACTCAATAATTGGACACCTGTGGTCCGAGCCCTTGCTCCATCTAAACATCTAAATTATAAATCACTATGATTTGCAAAATAAGCTTTAGGAGTAGCTGTTACATATGAAATGACGGAAATATGTCCATTTGTGTTCTCAGATCAGCTTCATTCAAATAATCTGAATTGAAGTAATGTGTACTCAATAATTGGACACCTGTGGTCTGAGCCCTTCCTGCTCCATCTAAACATCTAAATTATAAATAATGTGTACACAATAAATGGACACATGTGGTGTGAGTCCTTCCGCCTCCATCTAAATCATCTCAATTGAAGTAATGTGTACTCAATAAATGGACACCTGTGGTCCGAGCCGTTCTGACTCCATCTAAACATCTAAATTATAAATAATGTGTACATAATAAACGGACACCTGTGGTCCGAGCCCTTCCGACTCCATCCAAACATCTAAATTATAAATAATGTGTACTCAATAAATGGACACCTGTGGTCCGAGCCCTTCTGACTCCATCTAAACATCTAAATATAAATAATGTGTACTCAATAAATGGACACATGTGGTCCAAGCCCTTCCGACTCCATCCAAACATCTAAATTATAAATAATGTGTACTCAATAAATGGACACTGTGGTCCAAGACCTTCCGACTCCATCCAAACATCTAAATTATAAATAATGTGTACATAATAAATGGACACCTGTGGTCCGAGCCCTTCCAACTCCATCTAAACATCTAAATTATAAATAATGTGTACTCAATAAATGGACAACTGTGGTCCGAGCCCTTCCGGCTACATCTAATTCATCTGAAATGAATAAAACAACAAAACATTCAACTTGGTAATGTTGAAATAATTTGTACACACTTCTTGTACAACTGTGGTCCGAGACCTTCCGGCTCCATCTATATCAATTATCATCAATGAAATAATAAAACATTCAATGACATAATATTTAAGTTATTAGCCCTTCTACTTTTCATGTTCGCACTAACTCCTTGGGTAACTGTGGCCCGACCCATACAGAATCCAAATTTCTCATTCACCTATAGTTTATGGACTAATAATATGGTCCGAGCCCTTCCAGTAGAAACTTTGTGTGCAGGGTCCGAGCCCTGCCCTTCCGGCTCCATCTTAATCATCTAAATCAATAAAATAATAAAACATTCATTTACATAATATTCTAGTTATGTGGCCCCCCTTCAAGCTCTACATACAATACAATAGACTAAACAAAGAACTTCTTATATGGTCATTCCCCACTTTACATATTGTATACACTACCGTCAATAAATACATTTATTGAATTCAAATCTTTGAACAATTTTGAAAATAACCCACCTTAAGGTTATTCCTATGTCGTTATTTGTAAATTGCTCCATTGGTTTAAGAGGTTTAGGAGAAGCTGTTTGAAGTTGTTTGTAGGAAAATGTTAACAGACAGACGCCAACACATGATAATAAGTGATCACAACAGCTCACCCTACACTTTGTGAGCTAAAAATCTTGGAAAATACTTTTTTTTTTTTATTTGAATGTTTACTACCATCTGATGCAGCAATTTGTTTCATTTTTATTAGGTTTTAACAACATTCTTAACAGTATTTTAGTTGTATTACACCTACAAAACACTTATTCATGAATCCTTGGTGACAGGTGTGCATGGCCTAACTATGACTGCCATGAGAAAGGATGAAACTGAGATTGCCTAGTTTCATACCACTCATGACTAGTAGCCCGGCAGATTAGTAAAAAAAATCGTTCACATTGTGGTACAAGCACCAACATTGACATGGAGACTCCTTTGGGGCTACTTTTTCGAAAAATCCTGTTAGCCACGTGAAATTCAAAATGGCTGCCATCGTGGTTTTTTTCAAGATGGCCGTTATTCTAAGTAATCATAACTGTTTTTATTATTTAACTTGACATGCATGACCAAACTAAACTTTATTTGATCAGAAATTATGCATATTCATTGTATGTATATTTACAATTTTTTATTTTTTATTTTTTTTTGGTTTTATTAAAAAA
This sequence comes from Serripes groenlandicus, assembly GCA_031761405.1. NCBI lineage: Eukaryota > Metazoa > Mollusca > Bivalvia > Cardiida > Cardiidae > Serripes > Serripes groenlandicus. The sequence continues at coordinate 32,039,835 of JASEVX010000005.1, forward strand.
AATATATAAGCTTTACTTTTTGTATCGAGTGTGAAAAGATCCTCAGTCTCTTCCATAAATGGATTGCCCATATCTTTCATTAGTGTAAAGCTTCTGTACTTTATCGAAGAAAGCCTTTTGTGTGTGTTCTGTCTGTTCGTGATGTCTGGTATTTTCATTTGCATCCTTGGCTTCAGATGCCGATTCATACTGAGCAACCAAGTGACTGACTTCAGGTTCGGTTACCATCCACCGTCGTAGTGCAGATGGGTCTTCTGTCACACCAATGGCACTACCATCACCTTTGATAACAGCATTCGCTTGCTCATGAGCTTGGTCAATAGCCAACGCTGAAAATTTGCGATTTGATTTGTGAACAACCATTTTCCGTTATGAAATTCTGCAGCCAGCTGAGGATGTGTATGCTCAAGTAACATCATGTCTCTGAGATGAATGGGGAGCCTTTGTGCATAGTTCACATTGTTGTTAGCAAAAAAGAATGGTATCAACACGTTCAACGATTGACAGTATAAAGTAAAGTCTGCTTCTCGAAATGATTGGTCCAGGGACAAGTTTGTTTATTCCATTGTCAACACTAGATTCCAGAATTGAAATTGTGGACTTTCAGTTTTGCGTCTTTTACACCAGTCTCCGATACTTAGCACATCCTGTGTTTGTTCATTGGCCTCTGAACAGTAAAACCTGTAGGCTTCCTTAAGTAGCTTGTAGAGAGTGCTTACTGTAACCTGGTGCATTTGCATTGTCCTAGTGACATTTGAAGCAGAAAGAAAGGATTCTGCTGTGCCAGAGGAAATAGTCCTGGCCTCAAAAATGGCTCCTGTCCATCCACTATTTTGAAGAAGGGTTCCAATGGACGTAAGTGCCGCCATTTCAATATGCAGACCCCTAAACATAATGACAAGTGTGTCTTCACCATACTTTTCGGGCCAATGCCATTGTATCTGTTTTGCTACTGCGTAGATTGGCTGGTCAGCAGCAATAACAGGAGTCTGAAATGGATTAAGGTATGCAACCGTGTCTTTGATCTTATCCATGACATGCCGTATTGTGGCCACTGAATGGGCTTGGTCACGAAGAAGAGGTAACAGCGATGTAACACTCACTTCAAATACTAGACCTCTTTTCTTGGAGGCATGGTGGGCCGACCAAGTAATGTTTTCTTCTTCATCAGATGCCTCTATTCAGCTGACCTTCTCAAACCATTCATGCTCAACTGTCAAATCAATTTTCAAATTATGTGTATCGAAGTCCAATGGTATATTGACTTTGGATGGAGTTGGATTCTATTTCGTGAAGAAAGCTGGGTGGATGTTGGTGAAAGAATCAGGAAGTTTCGGAATTCTCTTTACCTTGCTGTCTTTAATGTGAATTGACTCACGCTTTTCACCTGCATTGTCAGTTGATGGATGCTGGAAGAGTGAAATGCTTGTTCCATGGAAGTGGTTGCTGTCGTTGCAGTAGGATTATGTTCTATGTTGTCTATAGCAGCTGTGGTAAACAACCCTTTCCTCATGACTGTCGGACAAGCTACTCCTTCCTCAATGTATTTACTTACAGCTGCATCTCCCAGTTGTGCTGAAACTTCAAGCACCCGATCATATGGAATGCTAAGGCCATGTTCATGAAGCAGTTCTACAAGGAGTATTTTTCTAGTTTTGTCATAGACAGACATCCCCAAAAAGACGGCAAATGGGGTTTCACGGTCTTTTGAATGCCTGCGAGTTGCTGCTCCTTCGCTGTTCTTAGCATAGCAATTATATTGTAAAAGTTGAGCCATTGTAAGATCGGTCTTGGATGCACCAAACCGTAATTGTGACTTTATATCAGCACCATGCTCAATCATGCACACAAATAGAAGAAGTGTGGAGGGAATTGCACTTTCAACACATCCTTCATGAAATGTTCCAGTAAATCCTGACTTATATTAAGATCTTGGCAGCTTTGGCAAGGATAATTGTTTCTGAATAGTTGGACGCTTGTGACCTGGCTGCACCAATATCCTTTTTGAATGCTAGAAGAATATCCCTTCCCTTCTTATGAGCTTCAAGTTCAGGAATTTCTGCGAGCAATTTTTCCTTTAATCTAGTGGAGTTGACATCAGGTGTTTTCATTCCTAATTGTTCAAGTCGCTGTTTGTAGAGACTGACTAGACCTGCAAGACGGAATACACCAGGATTATCACTACTTGTTTTTGTCTCCACTATGTAGGTGAAGAGCTCTGAAAACACAAGTGGATATACTTCCCTTTCTTGAAACAGTTCGAAGTAAGCCCTCTCCTTGTTGCACAGAGCTGTCAGACAAGAATAATGATACTTCAGCTCTAGTGCAACAACATCTCCACTAAGTACAGCCAGAAGCTTTCCATCATTTAGGTTTCGTGCACATTCATTTAACCTTTTATCAAGCTGCATTGTCATGGCTTGTCGCAGTTCAGATGTTGAAATTTCCTTCTCGCATAAAAACACACACAACTTTTAATGCTGGTTCTTCCAACCTTGCTTTGTCCATCGTCTGGAGAGATCTTCCTACTAGTTGCCTTCTTCCTTGCCCTGTCTAGCTTTGTGGTTATTGAACAATAACCTACAGTTCTGGTGATATTTGGCATTGTTCCGTCTCAATGTGTCTTCAATACCATCACCATCATCTAATCTGATGGGATCTAAAATAATTGGAAGTTGGTTGATGGCTTGAAGGTCAAATTACGCTAAATACATCCGCTGACAGGCCCGATTTGGTCCAAAATGACGGTTACCATTTTCGCCTGGCGAGTTCTTTCTTGCATAATGCATGACCCCACATTTTCTTCGGATTGTTATAAAGCTAGGAGGTTACTCTTTTCAATGAAATATGGTGTTCTTTATGAAAAACGCTTAGAAAGTGTGACAATTGAGGACTGAAACTGGTCGATTTACATGGAAACATAGAAGGATTTCTTTTGGTATATTGTAACCTAAAGAGCTTTTGAGTGGAATATATCAAAAGTCAATTGTGTGTCAGCTGCACATATTGAAGCACTCTAGGGTACTTGATGGGGTGGGATTGAGTCAAGCTGCTTGAAAAATGATGAAACTGGGTGCCTGGAGTGTAAATTAGGCTCATGGAGGTATCCAGCCATTAAGTAATAGCCTTTTTGACATTTTTCCACAAAAAATGATGTTTTTCATGCTATTTAAAATTTTCTTTGATTGGTTAATTGCCTGAAACAGGCATAAATATGAAGTTTTGTAATTTCTTTAAACATAGGGCACAGTAAAACCTAAAACTGTTATGTGTGTATGCTTTTTTTGTCTTGAAGACCTGTATGATGGTCAAGTGCAGAAAATTTGCCAGACTCAAGTCGTGATTGATTGATTGGGGTTTAACGCCGTTTTTAACAATTTCTTAGTTATATCACGGCTGCCAGTTCACCTACTCATGCATTTCCTGGTTTTCTCACACTAGTACTTCACACAACAATCTTCCCAAGCAACTGTCTGCTTTTCCACATAGACTTAGCCCATTGGTGGACAAGGAATGACGCATGTCGCATTGACTTTTTGTCAATCCTCGAAAAGAAAGTTGGCCGAGCCGAGATTCGAACTCACAACCCCTGGATTGCTCAAGTCGCGAAACCTAGGTTTGGGTTGCATAGGAAATTTGAAATTTCTTTGAAAATAATTGTCTAATTGTCCTTATATTTGCTATTTTGCTTTCATTTTATATCATTCTCTGTAAATTTACACACAAACCAGATCTCTGAGGCCAAAGAAAGTGTCTAAAGGAGCTTCAGAGCCCATGAAAATGACAGGTCAATTTTGTGTCGTCTGCAAAAATGTTTGGATACAATGAAACTGGTTGAAATTTATTGCCTGAAATGTCTGAAAATAGTGCATAAATCTAAAGTTTGATCATCTCTATGAACATTTGACACAGTAAAACCAATTATGTGATGTTTTTTCTTATTTTTCCTTTGCGAAGACCTATGTATAGCGCAAAAGCATAAAACTTGGCCGATTCAGCCAAAAAACCTAAATTTGGGTGGTAGAGATTTTTTTTAATTTCTTTGATAATAACTACTTCATTGACCTAATATTTGCTTTTAGGAATTTATTTTATATCATTCTTTGTAAATAATTCCATGATGGCCCTATATCGCTCACCTGATTTTATTCTTTTTCACTTTAGCCACATAAGCCCCGCCCCCCTGGCGGCCATAGTTTTCGACCAATCAACATGGCTTGAAGTAATCTGATAGAGGGTCACCCTTCAATATCTGCATCATCCAACAATGTGTCAATATTACCAATGTTTGTTTGTTTGTTTGTTTGTTTGGAGTTTAACGCCGCTTTCAACAGCTTTGGTCATATCACGGCGGTCAGTGCACCTACCCATGTTTTCCTGGCTTTCCCACACCAGTACTTACACAACATTCTTTCGAAGCCACTGACTACTTTCTCACATAGATCAGAGGTGAGAGGCAATGGAAAACATCGCCCGAAAGAATGTCGCCGCAACCGGGTATCGAACCCGTGACCTCTAGATCACGAGTCAGATACGCTACCAATTGAGCTACCCGGCCGGGTCTATTACCAATGTAAAGGACATGTGACAAATAAATTAAGTTTTTATCGTGTTGGCTTTCGAAAGGAACCGAGCTCTCATATATATCTAGCTACTGTATAAGTTTGGTAAACATCGGATAATAAATGATGACTTTATCGTGTTCACAAGGTCAATTATAGCAATTTTGCCAATTTTAAAGGACCATAATCCCATCATGCATGGATGGATCTGGCTGGTTTTCGAGAGGAACTGAGCTCTCATGTATATCAAGCTACTGAATAGGTTTGGTAAACATCGGATAATAAATGAAGACTGTATCATGTTCACAAGAAATTGTGGATGGACGACGGACAAAGGGCGATCACAATAACTCACCTTGTCACTATGTGACAGGTGAGCTAAAAACATATACTTAAGAACAGGTTTTTTGTCTTAAAGGTCAAATTACGCTAAATACATCCGCTGACTTGCTGATCTCCAGTACTCTAGTCCCTAAAAAAACCGTTGTTTGCGTAGAAATTAGTGTATACCGTCACCAGAATGTATTGAATACATGACATCGAGTTTAAATGCATTGTGAATGTGTATAGGATGCACTGGAAATGATTGATTTGATCTCTTTTAGTATTTTGACCTTGTTTGAAAGTGAAAGTAGAGAATGCTAAACACCGGTTTTGTCTTGGCCTGATTTGGTCCAAAATGACGGTTACCATTTTCGCCTGGCGAGTTCTTTCTTGCATAATGCATGACCCCACATTTTCTTTGGATTGTTTTAAAGCTAGGAGGTTACTCTTTTCAATGATAGATGGTGTTCTACATGAGAAACGCTTAGAAAGTGTGACAATTGAGGACTGAAATTGGTCGATTTACATGGAGACAAAGAAGGTTTTTTTTTTGTGTATTGTGACCTGAAAGAGGGGAATGTTTGTTGCAATCATGTAGTAGCCATCATTTTCCTTGCTGTATGAAAAGTGAGTTGGTGGAGATTTTAGATCTTCTCCTTTCTTGTCTGTCTGACAAAGGACCATGATTGGAACAGATTAGACAAGTTTGGTAGAGGGCCACTAAAGGAACATTTGTGTGAAAATATTTTAAAATTGGGTCATTGGTTTAAATAAAATTCTAAGATATTTCTAATTTTAGGTAATGAGGCCATCTAGTGCATTATAGCAGAACTGATAACAGCTTTGGTTGAGGGTCACTAATGGATTGATTGGGGTTTAACAATGTTTTCAACAATTTTTAGTCAGTTCACATACCCTTGTGTTTCCAGGCTTTCTCAAACCAATACTGTACTACACACAACATTCTTCTTTGGAAGCAACACATGAGCAGAATCATTTGAACAATGTTGGTAAAGAGTCACTTTATTAACATCCCTGTCAAATTATTTAGATATCAGGGCAAGTGTTTAAGGAGTTGTTTGAAGTAAAATAAGGACAGACAGACAAAGAATGATGACAATAGCTTATCCAGACCACTTCATGCTCAAGAGAGTTAAAAAGATGCCTGTTTCAAAGATAGAATATACATGGTTAAAAATGACATACATCATCTTCGTCACTTTGGTTGGCTGCTCTCTGTACCAGATCAATGTATTCTTGACCTCTAGTTTGACGTACATGATCGCACTCGGGGAACCAACGTGCATGCTCTATCCATGGATCATCTTGGGGATCCCACCTTTGGAGCCCACCATCACACGTGAAACATCGGCAAACATCACCGTAGCCTGTAATTGTTCCATTTATCCCGCAATTAATTATTTGCCCCATACAAACTCTTTCTGACACCTCTGCAACAGACGACTTATGAAAACATTGTGGCAAAAGGAGGAAATGATCATAATGAGCATTTTCTCCCTTTGTCACAATGTTTTCAATTTAATTCATTAATTGTTTTATCATTTATAGAGAATTTTCATATTTTTGACTAGATGTCTTCGAATTCATCTGCTGCAGATTTGCTGTATGTGGGAAATGGAAAAGTCGTTGTTTTCCAAGTGTTTTCCTGCTTCTGGTGAAGAAATATCAAAATGCAGTCACAACAATACACCAATATCTGCTGATGCCTTATGAAGTGCTGGTTAAGGAGCATTTTAGCAAGATTTCACTTATTTCGGAAACATAATTGTGGAGTGTCTAGGTTGACATGGTTGCAAATCAACTTTGACCGGGATATTGTCCCCATAGAAAGAGAGATCATGTTTGGTGAATATTGGATACAAATTGCTCAAGAATAAATGCAGACAAACTAAGGTGGAAAAAAACAACCTATAACAAAAAGGGCAATATGACCATCAATGAGCTTGACATTGTGCCCGTTTTTGTAGGCCCTTTTAAGCCCAGTCTGTCAAAAGCCATGACAGTTTAAGCAAAGAAGGTTGGAAGGTATTTGATTCTAAAGTTTCTTCGGTGTTATAAAACGGATCTGAGACATAGGGTCTTGAGACATTAATTCAATTAGAGAATATACAAATCCTAGCTTGTAAACGATTTTTAATCATTACTGCAAAATCATGTAATGATGCAATTTTAGGTGATACTGGAAGTCTACCTATGTATATCTTTGCAGCTAAACGTTGTATCAAATATTGGATATGCTTGTTAAGTATGACAAACCATTGGTACATAAAATTATGTTATGAAATGCTCAAGTGCTACGATAGTACTGGTCATAGTTATTAGGTTACAAAGGTTCTACAGACCACCTGGTGTAAGCGACCACATTGATTTCCGCCGATGTTGTTAACCTGCAATAAGCGAGAAACTGCTGTCCGTGACCAAAAGACAATAAAATCCCTATCCAGTATTTTTTTTTTTTATCGCCAACAAAAAGTAACAAAGGGCAAAAACTCTGTAATTATGTAAATTAGAGTTATGGATTTTGTGCACTGCACTTCCTCTCATTGCGCTCTACCATTGTATGCAGTTTTATTAGATTCCATTTATTAATTATTAAGTAATTCTCCAGACAAGAAAAAGTAACAAAGGGCAATAACTCTGTATTTAGGTGAAATAGAGTTATGATTCCTGTACACCACACTTCCTCTCAATGTGTTGTATCATCGCTTGAAGCTTTATTAAATTCCAACAATTAGTTTTAAAGTTATGCTCCGGAAACGACTCTACGGCCAAGAAAAAGTAACGAAGGAAAATTACTCTGTAATTAAGTAAATTAGAGTTATGGTTGTTGTACACTGCACTTCCTCTCATTGTATTCTACCATTGTATGAAGTTTTATTAGATTCCACCTATAAGTTATTGAGTTATTTTCTGGACAAGAAAAAGTAACAAAGAAAAACAACTCTGTTATTATGTAAATTAGAGTTATGGTTCTTGTACACCGCACTTCCTCTCATTGAGCTCTACCATTGTATGAAGTTTTATTAGATTCCATCTATTAGTTATAAAGTAATTCTCCAGACAAGAATAAATAACAAAGGGCAATAGCTCTGTAATTAGGTTAAGTAGAGTTATGGTTCCTGTACACCGCACTTCATCTCAATGTGTTGTATTAAGTTTGAAGTTTTATTGAATTCCAACAATTAATTTTAAAGTTATGCTCCGGAAAAGACTCTACGGACAAGAAAAAGTAACAAAGGGCAATTACTCTGTAATTAAGTAAATTAGAGTTATGGTTGTTATACACTGCACTCAATGTGTTCTACCATTGTATGAAGTTTTATTAGATTCCATCTATTAGTTATTAAGTAATTCTCTGGACAAGAAAAAGTAACAAAAGGCAATAACTCTGTATTGAGGTAAAGTAGAGTTATGGTGTCTGTACACCGCACTTCCTCCCCATGTGTTGTATCATTGTAGGAAGTTTTATTAAATTCCAACATTTAGTTTAAAAGTTATGCTCTGAACAAGAATCTACAAAAACAAGAAAAAGTAACAAAGGACAATAACTCTGTAATTATGTAAATTAGAGTTATGGTTCTTGTACACTGCACTTCCTCTCATTGTGCTCTACCATTGTATGAAGTTTTATTAGATTCCATCTATTAGTTATAAAGTAATTCTTCGGGACAAGAATAAATAACAAAGGGCAATAGCTCTGTAATGAAGTTAAGTAGAGTTATGGTTCCTGTACACCACACTTCCTCTCAATTTGTTGTATTAAGTTTGAAGTTTTATTACATTCCAACAATTAGTGTTAAAGTTATGCTCCTGACAAGACTTTACAAACAAGAAAAAGTAACAAAGGGCAATAACTATGTAATTATGTAAATTAGAGTTATGGTTCTTGTACACTGCACTTCCTCTCATTGTGCTCAACGAGTGTATGAAGTTTTATTAGATTCCATCTTTTAGTTATTAAGTAATTCTCCGGACAAGAAAAAGTAACAAAGGGCAATAACTCTGTAATTAGGTAAAGTAGAGTTATGGTTCCTGTACACCGCACTGCCTCTCAATGTGTTGTATCATCGTATGAAGTTTTATTAAATTCCAACAATTAGTCTTAAAGTTATGCTCCGGACAAGGAAAATTGCAACGGACCAACCGATCTACCAACCACAGGGCGACTCCATGAACACATATTGTTTATTGTCAAAATACAACACATTTAAACATACATAAGTATTGACATACAACATAAAGGTAGTTGATTGATTAGAGTTAAAGCCATTTCAACAATTTTTCAGTCATATCACAGCGACCAGTTCACCTACACATGTGTTTCCTGGTTTTCCCACACCAGTACACACAACATACTTTCCAAGCAACTGGCTGCTTTTCCACATAGACTGTTAAACAGCCCATTCGTGAAAGACGCACAGTGACTTTTGTCAAACGTTGGAAAGAATGTTGGCCGAGCTTGGATTCGAACACACAACCCCTAGATTGAGAACCCACGTCGCCACCGATTGAGCTACCAGGACTCGGCAACATAAAGGTGGATAAATATAAAGTTATCAACACTCTCTTTTGATGAATATATAATTAACTAGAACTATCACTGAATGTGATTAATACCCCCGAACGCCGCCCTGATAGGAAAGGTTGTGAAATATTTAGAAACCCCACCTTAAAAGGACAATGTTATGGATCGGGTTATTCTTGTTTTGTTCATTTTTGGATAACAAAGGGCAATAACTCTTAGTTATTAAGTAATTCTCCGGACAAGAAAAAGTAACAAAGGGCAATAACTCTGTATTTAGATAAAATAGAGTTATGGTTCCTGTACACCGCACTTCCTCTCAATGTGTTGTATCATCCTATGAAGTTTTATTAAATTCCAACAATTAGTTTTAAAGTTATGCTCCGGACAAGACTCTACGAACAAGAAAAAGTAACAAAGGGCAATAACTATGTAATTATGTAAATAAGAGTTATGGTTCTTGTACACTGCACTTCCTCTCATTATGCTCTACCATTGTATGCAGTTTTATTAGATTCCACCGGTTAGTTATTAAGTAATTCTCTGGACAAGAAAAAGTAACAAAGGGCAATAACTCTGTATTTAGGTAAAATAGAGTTATGGTTCCTGTACACCGCACTTCCTCTCAATGTGTTGTATCATCCTATGAAGTTTTATTAAATTCCAACAATTAGTTTCAAAGTTATGCTCTGGACAAGACTCTACGAGTAAGAAAAAGTAACAAAGGGCAATAACTCTGTAATTATGTAAATTAGAGTTATGGTTCTTGTATACTGCACTTCCTCTCATTATGCTCTACCATTGTATGTAGTTTTATTAGATTCCATCTGTTAGTTATTAAGTAATTCTCCGGACAAGAAAAAGTAACAAAGGGCAATAACTCTGTATTTAGGTAAAATAGAGTTATGGTTCCTGTACACCACACTTTCTCTCAATGTGTTGTATCATCCTATGAAGTTTTATTAAATTCCAACAATTAGTTTCAAAGTTATGCTCCGGACAAAGAAAATCGCAACGGACCAACCGACCGACCGACCGACCAACCACAGGGTGACGCCAATATACCCCCTCTAAACTTCGTTTATCGGGGTTATAAAAACATGTTTAGATAAATAACACTAATAGGATAATACATATTTACATATATGAGCCGTCCTGCGAGAATACCAACATTATGGCCTCTGCGTAATGTATCGACCCAGATCAGCCTGCGCCGACTGATCCGGGCCAACACATTCCGTCTCAGGGGGATAGAGGTATAAAGCAATGATTCTTGGAACAGAAAATCCACAGGAGACGAAAAGTGTCTATCTGGGTAAGCCTGCGCAGCATGCTTAGGCTGATCTGGGTCGATACTTTACACAGTCCACAATGTTGGTTTTCTCGCGGGGCTGCTTATATTTATATGATAAATAGGATAATACATATTTACATATATTTAGATAAATAACATATTTAGATATACACAGATATATATATTTAGCAAAATAACATATATAGGATAATATACAGATACTGAAAATACATTTAGCGGAAATAATGCTTAACTTGATAATGCAAAACATTGTTTAATTTATTTATATATCTACTTAACACTTTTGCAAATAAATAAGATTAATATTGAAATAATATAGAATTAGTAGAACAACAGAATGTTATTGTTATTTATTATTAAGTATCAGGCCTCGATAAATCCACTCGCCCGCTCGCATTTGCGAGTGAATGTTGAGGTCGGGCGAGAAACAAATTGATCACACTCGCCCGACAGGGCGAGTAAGATTCTCCAGATTCAATTACTCAGCAGCGATTTTTTTCATTCTTTAGCTGGTACCGTTTACCCATTCACAATTACAAACGGCTCTTCACAATTTTCCAAAAGGGTCCGACGGACCCATTCACAATTCTGGCCAAAAGGGTTAGACAGACCCATTCACAATTCTGGCCGTCTAGCCTAATTTTAATTTTGTAACTTGCTTTTCTGACAAAATCAAAAACATTCTCGGCCTGTCGCTGTTGTTTACATTTTAAAACAAATCGCAACATTTCTCAGTGCCGTATATCCATTCAGGTGTTGCAATTATTTATCCGAAACAAATATTTAACGAAATAATTATATTTCTTATTTGTACAATAAGTATTGGGAGTTGGGTGATATTTCGTTTAATTATTTTTTACCCATTTCGTCTTGTCGAATTAACCACGTGTTTTTAAGAAAAAACATGGCGTCCGACGAAATTTTTCGCTGATGTGAATTGGATTTTCATGTATTTAAATGATAAGCTGCATATTTTTTAGACTCAACTTAATGTTAAATATGATTTATTTTATCGTTGCAATAGCTGTCTATGATGATAACGTTAACCGCGCCGGCGGATAAATGAGAACAAAATTACTTATTGAAGACGCATGCATTTATAACTAAAGCGTCTAGATGATTTATTAATACGATGAAAACGATTTGACAATTAGCCTAAATGTCAAGAAATAAAAAATATCAGAAAAAACTACCATCAGCGCCTGAAAAGGGCTATAAAACGATCAATTTTGTATTTGGTAAGGCTGAAGTTTCCTATGGTCTTATGAATTAATAAATGATTGAAACCATTGCTTTTACAGTGAATTTGAGTCAGTGGCTGCAAATCAAGCCCATGTGTATATTGTGTGGCAGTTTTTCCACCGTAAAAGTGCAGGGCTAGTAACTTTTGTGCAGGGTGAGTACATTTTTAGGGTCACTCGCCCTGCACGGGACAAAAAATTGTCGAGGCCTCAGTATTATGTAGTATACATAAAACACAAACAAACGAAAACTAGAACTATCACTTAAGGTGATTAATACCCCCGCCCCAACCCCTGACACATATTATATCTCACAGTATTATCTTTGACTCAGACAATTTGAATATCAGTTTCAAAAAGAAATACTAAGATGATATCAAACACAAAACGGCTCCTTTTATCTGGACCGACCGCCCGACAGGCTGATGCCACACAAAACGGCTCAATTTTGCCATGTTTCAAGTAAATCCAGATGAAATTGAAGGAGGAGTATGTCGCACCAGATTAGATTTTAAGAAAAACTAGAACTATCACTGAATGTGATTAATACCCCCGAACATCGCTCCGATAGGAAAAGTGGAATATTAAGAAACCCCACCTTAAATTCCAACTTGTTGGTTTAAAGATAATCTCCGGACAAGAAAAATAAATAAGAAAGGGTGATGAAAATTATTCTACGAACAAGAAAATATAACAAAAGGCAATAAACGATAATTAGCTAAAATAGAGTTATGGTTCTTGTTCACTGCACTTCCTCTCAATCCTTTCAATGTGTTGTATCATAGTATGAAGTTTTATTGAATTCCATCCATAAGTTCTGAAATTATTCTATGCTCAACAAAAAGTAACAAAGGGCAATTACTCTGTAATTATGTAAATTAGAGTTATGGTTCTTGTACACTGCACTTCCTC